>CM072515.1:9217654-9529882 GCA_036898135.1 Oncomelania hupensis
CAAGAATGAGCTTTAAATAATGAGGACGGGTGGTAGGGGGGATTTGGAGCTCTGTCATAGCGCCCCAACATCGGTGGGGTTGGTGAAGGCGTTGACGGGAGAAAGCAAGGCACGGTGCAATAAGGCAGAAGAAGAGGGAAACAGAAAAAGAGGTGGAAAGACAACATTCGAGAAAGGACTGGTTTGACAGTGGGTGAAGCCATGAGGGTTGCTGAGGACAGCGTGTAGCCCCATGTAGGTGCTACTGGTTTTCTTTTCTTTATTTGATAATTACAATTAATTAAAGGCTTATTGTTTAATGAGTTCATACTGTTTTATTAAGAGATACTATTGGATTTATTACTTTGGTAATAAAATAGATGGTTATTAATTTTTCCAAATATAAATATTTTAATGTATTATTATTTTTAATATTATTAATATTGTAAACCTCGTTATTAATTATCAGTATTATAAGTATTGTCATTGTGGGGATGGTCTCCCTTGGACTATAAATCTAATACCCCTGAGCTAATAGGAATTCAGTAGCAGGAAATAGGTTCATGTTACTCATTTATTCATCCACAGGAAGTTGTAAATTGTCAAAATTATTTTTTGTATAAAAGTATCTTGTATTTTTTATTTAGTTACAGAGTGCATAAGTTGTTTAATAAAATAGTTTTTGTTTTACCATTCTTTGGATTGCATTAGTAAGATTTTATTACAATTGGCACTTTATTTCTGTGTATGAATATGATTGATACCGGTAAAAAAACGAACCGTTTGTTTTTTGGCGTGGGTGCTGCCTGTTGAAATCTGAATGCAGAACTTAAAGATTGTGTTTGAAAACGTATGTATTTTTTATTTATATGTAAATAAGGTTGAAGATAATATAAAAAATGATATGTAGAGTAATTAGATGTGGTTTTATTGTGTAGAAATCGAATTGGGAATGTGAACATGAGACTGATGAGAGCACGGGTGTGGGCTAATATTATGGTCTGGCGTGTAACGGTAAATTGTAAAATGAATTATTGACTTAATTATGTCAATAAAAGAGTATTTTTTCCTTGAGAAAGGTAAAGCTCATTGTGGAAGTAAAAGTTGCCACCAGTGTGAGTTATGGAGTTACTTAGATCTTGTATTTGTTTGTAGTAAATACTAAACTCGAGTGATTCTAAGCTGTAATTTCACAAAGATGTTATTCTAATTAATTGGGGTTCTCATTGCTGCTCGAATGCAGGGAGGCCTGAATGCTAATTAGAATTTTTATCTAGTGCTTGCTCATATGTCATGAATGTTTTCCCAATATCTATTATTTAATTGTAACTGAATAGAATATATTCAGCATGAACATACAATGTTAGTTTATGTTTTTCTATTGTATGTTGCAGACAATTCGAAGTCTGGTCAGAGTTTTAGAGTTTTAACATTTTAACAAGTGAACAAGTTCAAATTTCAATAAACAAGTTCCACAACCTACATTGATTCGGCCTTGTTCTTCTTTGTGCACGGCTACACAGAGAAAGATGAAGTACGCTGGCTAAACGATCATCTGTGGTGCCCCAACGGCTTTCGAGTAACGGAATAGGATGTGATAGGATAGGAAGTGGCCTACGAGTCCCGGATACAGATGAAAAGACTATCGAAACTAGCAAAGGTCTTTTCGTTGGCGTCCTCTACATCCCCTATCTCTTTCTGGCCTCGTGGCGCAGTGGATAAGTCGCCGGTTTCCTATGCCGAAAGTAGCGGGTTCGATTCCCGCAAGGGGCGAACGTATGTGACTTAGGTACGAGACTATTGAGGTCACCGATGGTTTTCTCCGGGCACTCCGGTTTCCTCCCTCCATTCAAAAATGGTACAGGACGCAGTCAATATAAAAATTTCAAAAATAAAAATTCGATTTTCTTTCCGTCTTCTAATAGCGATCTCCCTGCCTTTACACCACCTGTTTGAGAGATGGATGTGTGTTTGGTGTGTGTGAGGGTGGATGAGACAGGTGAGCGTGTATGTTGGTATAGATCGCTGCGTTTTGAGCCTGAATGATTTGGAGAAAGGCGCGTATAGCATCCTGTATTATTATTATTATTATTATTATTATTATTATTATTATTATTATTATTATTATTATTATTATTATTATTATTATTATTCTACAATGGGGATAATAGATAATACAATGTAAACAAACTGGTGCTATAAGTGTACATTTTGAAATGAGCATCGTAAGAGAAAGTATTCACATATCCTATTTCTGTCGTCAAAACAAGCAAGGTAAAGAAACAGCATGAAGCATTCTGTATATGTCTAAGTGAACACCATAAATCGCACACACACCCACGCTGGTGAGAGAAAGTAAAGTAGTCACATATCCTATGTCAGTCGTCAGAACATGAGTGAACAGAAGGACGAGAAACCCATAAGGCCCGGCCACACTTGCGTTACGTACCTGGCCACACTTGTGTTACACTTTAAAAGTCCTTATGTATTTACTTGTGTACTGGTTAACGTAAAATTTCATAAGGATAGTAAAACCTGATTATTACAAATAGCATGAAATAATTACAAAATTAATATCATGGGATAATTACAATTATCAAGTGATAATTATAATCATCCTTGAAAAATTATAAATATCTTCACGTGGTTTAATTTTCAGTTTTGGCTCTAGCAACACACCTGGGAATGCGCCAAAACCGAAAATTGTAATTATTATATAAGAATTAAACTTTTAACTTCATAGTTACAATTTTTACGTGATCATGCTTAATTTTGACTAAGGCGGCTTACTAACGCTCAAACCTGTATTTACAGGAATCAGTGATAATAGTAATTAACACGTGTTTTGAGTAATTCACATTATAACAGCCTACTAGGGCCAAAACCTGACAATTACCAAATAGCATGTGATAATTACAAATATCAACGTGTTACGTTTGCGACGCGCACGATAGTACGTGTGAGACGCGCACGATAGATCCGATCGTTTTGTTTTGCAAAGCATTCAATAAAAGAGTGTATTTCCCTTTGATTTGATTTTGCGTTGTTGTTAGAAGAAGCTTGGTATAATGATAATTTTCGTTGGTCGATATTATTGGAAAATTTCTAGGAATGCTTGTTTATTATTGATCGAAGCGTCTAGATAGATTTACTGGTAGCTGAGAAATTCTTGCACCCTAACGAAAGTTGTAAAACGTAAGACAGTGATGACGAATTTCATCCTGATTGGTTATAATTGCGTCACGTTGGAATGTTCGAACGTTCTCTAGAGTATAGAGAAACTATATACGTGCCGCACTGTTTCAGAGTTAAAAAAGTGAGAAAGTAAAAAGCGACAGAGTGACTGTATGCAGTTGTTGATGTACGCTGAATAAAGTTGGAAAACTTCACACGACGACTCCTGCCTTGTTGCTGAGTGAACAGGTTGCGTGGATAAACGAATCTGAGTTACACGTATCAGGATTCAAGCATCGGGGCTGAATCAACTACTGATAAAAAAATCAACAACGAGTGTAACACAACAACATATTTACAATTAACACTTAAAAATTATAATTATTAAGTGAAAATTACATTTTTTGGGGTTTGGCCCATTTCCAGACGGATTGCTAGAGCCAAAACTGAAAATTAAACATGATCACGCGAAGATAATTGTAATTTTTTTTTAAAATGATAATTGAAATTAACCATTGAATATTGTAATTTTCCTATGATATTTGTAATTATCTCATGCTATTTGTAATTATCAGGTTTTGGCGCTAGGAAGTCATGGCAAAAACTGATAATTCTTAATTAAAACTGTGGATTATCGGTATCTCTGTATTAATTACACACAGTACAGTTGTTACTTTCAATTATCTCGTGATAATGATAACTCTCGGTTTTGGCGCTAGTAGGCCGTCATAGGATAGCGCATGTTTGATTTCATCTGCAAAAATACATAAGTGGGACTTACGAGGACCAATCAGAAGCGAAAGTGTGACGTCACGAGTTCAGAGGTCAACCTGATCTCCTCCCACACGCTTGACTACACGCAACAAATGTGGTCTGCTACACACGCTTTGGCGATCTAAGGCAGTTTAAGTCACTTGTTGCGTGTCGATCTTAGTAAAGTTGTTTCATATTATAGCCAAATGGTGAAAGAGTACATTACATCGTCATTAAAAAGTGCCTTGTTGTAGTAAAATTATACATCTACACTCGTTTATAAATTCGAACGGGCCGTGATAAACATGGTGACATTACATCCCACTCAATGCTTTGTTGTTTTATTCCATTTAAAGTGCAGGAGGCATCTATTTACACTACAACACCCAATGCATAAGCCAAAAAAACATAAGCCAATTGTGGCCACTAAACTCATAAGGTGTCAGTGACCACCACTCATCAAAATTCAGGTCAGTGAAAACTCTCATAACCCAATGCATAAGCCGTAAAGTGTAAGCCAAATGTGGCAACTTCTTTAGGAACTTCTATGACTCACCGGTAAAAGAACAGCATGAAGCATTCGGTAAATTTTATTTGCTTTCTCTTCGCAACTGCTTCAGAAATAACTCAACGTTCACCACCTCTGACGAAGTTTAACTACTCCACACAACCGGCACTTGGATTTCTTCCTTTATTTTACCATTTTAAATGTCGTCATTACCGGCTGTGGCTGGTTATTGCGATCCCGATAAACTAATACACCATATTTACTTGTACCGTTTTCATTCGCATGCATAACTGCAATCAAACACAATTTGGCAGTCAGATGCTACACATTTATTCTTAAGAAAAAGAATGTAACAAACAAAACATACCAGGTATTATGGTAGGTACTGTGACGTTGGTTGTGGTAGGCGCTGTGAGGGTAGTGGCATGTGTAGTGGCAGGCGCTGTGACGGTAGTGGCATGTGTAGTGGCAGGCGCTGTGAGGGTAATGGCATGTGTAGTGGCAGGCGCTGTGACGGTAGTGGCATGTGTAGTGGCAGGCGCTGTGACGGTAGTGGCATGTGTAGTGGCAGGCGCTGTGAGGGTAATGGCATGTGTAGTGGCAGGCGCTGTGACGGTAGTGGCATGTGTAGTGGCAGGCGCTGTGACGGTAGTGGTAGGTACTGTGAGGGTAGTAGAAGGCGCTGTGAGGGTGGTAGGTACTGTGGCGTTGGTAGATTTTGTGGTGGTAATAACACCATCTGCAAAACCACCACAAGGACTTTAAAAGTAGATACTCTAAACTGAAGTTTGAAATAGGATATTTAAAGGAGATTTTGTTGTCACATATAGAACTGTAAATACGAAACATGAAGATTGTAATTTTTGTGTCGGAGTTTGTTTTTCAAACTAGATGAGCATTAAAGCCCATATGACAATCATACCTTTAAACAACTTACTCAAAATAGTGTGCATACAAAATGGAATAAGCTTTATCAAGAAATGCAAAGCCCATATGACTCACATGCTTCTTGTGGAATTTGCAATATCCTACACGAAATTGAATGTCCAAAAGAACTAAAACAGTAGAAGGGCAAAGCCCATATGACTCATATGCTCCTTATGGAACTTGCAATATGTAACACGAAAACGAGTGCCCAGAAAAAAAAGAAAATGGTGGTACTAAAATGCAAAGTAATACCAACTTTGGTCTTTCTATTTTCTTGAACTTGAGATGACATTGGCCCTCGGCTCCAAATACACTCATGTACTATCAAACTACTGCAAAAGTTGTATTATGCACACCCAAAAAACAATTACCTTGGGATGACTTTGAACTTCAGTGACCTTGACCTTGGGACGACCTAAACCTTCACGTAACCTGTCATGCTTATGTATAATCAAATCACATAATGTTGCATACTATGAGTTAATATAGAGCCATTCTACTGTAAGACGACCCATTTTTGGTATACAGTACTTTTGCAAGGCCTAAAATGACATTGACCTTCAAAATCAACGCAATAACGGAACACATATGAAAGATCAATCTATCTTCTCTAAATACAACTAGCTTGGACTTTAAAGCTCTCATAGTTTAGGGTCAAGGTCACTTCAAAATACCTATACTAACAAACTTTGGACAATTACAGTGACCTTGACATTGGAGTGAAGTTGACCAAATATGCATAGTATGTGTGTCTGATTGACATCTATTAGGCATCGAAAAATCATATCCTTTTTAAAAAAAATTAATGAAATTTTGGGGAAAATTGTCACTTTTTTATTAACATTTGTTGATCCTGTGATCTTGACCTTGAAGTGAAATCATTCATTCACTTATAATTTATGAAGTCTCAATTGTATACACCATCTTACCAAGCTTGGTTGTGATAGCTGAAATTGGTTCTGAGATATTAATCCACTTGCAAGTTTTGCACAAATTGCAGATGGCGGAAACGTTTTTTTTAATGTCATTTTTGGACTATTTAGGACTCATCTTTCACAGATTTGCAAAATTATTGAAAAAATTTGGGGAGGGGAGGGGGGAGTACACACTCACATTGCTATACATGTGAGTCAAAAACGGTGACATTAAAATGCAAAGCACTGGTTTTGATCTTGCGATGACCTTAACCTCAGGCTTCAAATGTATACTCATATACTATCCCCACAAAAATGCAGCAAAAATGTTGTATTACGCCACAAAAGAAGACTGACCGTCAATGATCTTGATCTTCAGATCTATGACCTCTGATGCTCAAGTGTGATCAAATAACACAATGTTGCTGCATACCATGGGTCAAATCTAGAGCCATTCCACTTTACAATGACAAATGCTCTATGTTTCTGTAAGGCCTACAATGACCTTGACCTTCAAGATCCATACACAATTGTCACATATACCTCTACATATATACTGGTCCTGATTTAGCTCGGAAGAGTCCGCTGGACCTAAAGCAATAACCATGTAATGTAATCTCTACTTATAACAAGTTCTCCTTACAACTTTCTTACACTTTGCATAGTAGCAATTCATTTAACTGTCTGCGCCTCTTCCCTCCTCTTTATTGCCAAACACGTGCACACCCAGAAGTATGAAACAATAAAATAAAAGCAAGATGGCAATCCATTCAGCTGTATTTTCAGACACTCACATAAATAGTTGAAAACAGCCATTTTCAAGAGGGTTCAGTTTCCTGGCGAGTCATTTTGTTCTTGTGTTTAAATAGACCGTTACCTGGATCGCAGTCAATGCCAACGTCTTCAAAGTGGTCACAGTTGTTGCTGCCCCAAGGCAGGTGTGAACACTCGGATAGGGAGGTTTCGTTGCCGTTGCACCAGACATCGTCCAACCAAATTTGACCAGAACCGGACCCATAGTAGGCATTCTGGTGGTACACGAAGCGGTTTCTGCAAAATCATCATAGTACAGTTAATTAAGTCAAAGTATACGCATAGCATGTCACGGTATAAAGGCTATTAATTTTTTTAACCTTCCTCTGTTAATCTTACAACCTACGTTTTGTAGAATTTGGAGAAAGGAAACAAGACTTTGCAGAGTATGCAGGCTATATACCTGCAAATGATAATCAATGGAAATAGGAGTGCTTCAAGTTCTTGTCCATTCGATAACTACAGAATAAATACTTAGTTGTTGCGTTATAGTTGCTGATATTAATACCGATGTTGCGTGACTGCAGATGTGTACTCGGTGAAGTAATTGTACCAACCCTTGTGCCATCCCAAGTTGTCGACATGCAATCTGTGCTGTGTTTTGTTCATCAAAAGTGTCGTCACATATCGTACCTGCAACAATGACCTCAGTAAATAAAACATTGCACAAATAAAAGTTTTTCAGCATGCAATAAAGTAAAAAAAACAAACAAAAAAAAACAAACAACAAAAACACACTCAAATACAAAAATTAATAAACTAGCAAACAAAAAAAGAAGAAATAAAGAAATAGATAAATAAATAACTACATTATATAATCGGTTTAAAGATTTAGTTCCCTTTTGTATCAGAAGTTAGTTGAACTGGAAGGGAACGTGCCTATGACTCACAGGCGTATAAAAGAACTTATTCCAAAGATTCTAAATGAAAATGAGTGCCCAGTATGGATTAGGTCTTTTAAACTTAAACGAAACCGTTGCATTCAAACATAAATAATACTGACTTTGATCTTGAGATAACCCTGACCTCCGATTCCCAATAAATATTCGTATATCATTAAATAATTCTACAGCAGAAGTTTTTTTGTATGTCTAAAACAACAGTGACATTGCAAGATCGTGACATTTACCTTCACGCGACTTCTGAGCATCATGTCTAATCAAACTAGGCAGCAAAGCCCATATGACTTACATGCTCCTTATTGAACTGGCAATATTCTACATGAAAATTAGCACCCAGAAACGCCGAAACGAAATAGTGGCATTAAAATGCAAAGTAATACTGAATTTGACCTTGCGGTTCCAAATGGACACTCATATACACTCAAATAAACTACAGCAAGTTTCATTTTGCCCAAAAAATTACCTTATGATGACCTTGACCTTAGAATGACCTTGACCTTCACTTGACATCTGATGCTCATGTATGAACAAATAACCCAATGTTGATGCATACGATGGCTCGCGAAGACGCGTTATTTTTTACGTTTTTATAAGGTCTAATGTGAACTTTGACCTTCAAGGTCAACGCTAAAACAGTACATTTATGAAAGTTCAATCTATTATCTCTAAATACAACAAAATTGATTTTTTTTATCTTTCATAGATTAGGGTCAAGTCACTCCAAATACCCATATGATAGCCTCAATGACCCTGACCTTATGGCAAAATTGACCAAATTTGTATGGCATGTTTGCCTGATGTCTATCATACATCAAGGAAATAAGTTCAATATCAATAACTTAGAAAACTAGAAGGGCAAAGCCCATATGATTCATATGCTCCGTATGGAACTTGCAAAATTTAAAATAAAATGAGTGCCCAGAAAACAAAAAAATGAAACGGTAACATTAAAATGCAAAGTAATACCGGATTTGGTCTTTCTAAGCTTTTGACCTTGAGATGACCTTGACCTCCGCCTATATATACCCTCATGGACAATCAAATAAACTACTGTAAAAGTTTATTATGCCCAAGGTTGACTCAATTTGCACAGTATGTGTGTCTAATTGAAATCTATCGTGCATAAAAGAATCATAGGATCAATACTAATAAGTAATGGAAAAAGTGAACTGAAAAATTGTCAATTTTGACTAACATTTTATTGATCCTGTGACCTTGACTGTAAAGTGAAGTAATTCATTCACTGATAATTCTTGAGGTCTCATAGATATACACCATCTTACCAAGTGTGGTTGCAATACATGAAATAGATTCCGAGTATTTAGCCACTTAAAAGTTCTGCATTGACGAACGGTCAAAATGTCATTTTTGGACTATGTATGGCTCATATCGCACAGATTTTCAAATAGTTGGAGAAAAATGTTCTGGGGTGTGAGTAGATCTACATAGACTCACACCGCTATGCATGTGGATCAAAAAATAAATTTTGAATTAAAAAAATAAATAAATAAACAAAAAATAAAAAATTCTGACTAAAATTTGCTGATCCTGTGACCTTGATCTTGAAGTGAAGTCATTTATTTACAACTCATTTTTTAGGACTCGTGGATATACATCATTCTACCAAGTTTGATTGGAAAGATGAAATAGGTTAAGAAGAATTATTCCACTTGCACGTTTTGCACGGACGGCAGAAGGACATTATTATTATTATTAGTAGTAGTAGTAGTAGTAGTAGTAGTAGTAGTAGTAGTAGTAGTAGTAGTAGTAGTAGTAGTAGTAGTAGTAGTATTTAATCATTTTGGAGTTATTTAGAATTCATCTCGCCCAGATTTGCAAAAATCTGGAGAACAATGTTTTGGGGTGGATACATAGACTCACATTGATATGCATGTGTTGAGTCACAATGATGATTAATAATGTGGGTAAAATACAGAACCACTCCACAGATCAATGATAAATTTATTAAAGTTATTCATAAAGCCTCAAATAACCTTCGCCTTCAATATATACTTAACGAAGGAATGTCATTCTATGAACAAGATCACTTCAAAAGTACCGATACAAACCGAATTTGCACAGCTCCAGTGACCTTGACCTTGGGAGGAGGTGAACCAAACTTGCACAGTTGACGAGTCTTATTGATCTATATCAGAAGACCACTATCAATAATTTAATAACATTCTGTAAAATATGGTCCTTTTTTAACATTTGTTGACATGTGACCTTGACCTTTGAAGTGAGTCATTCAATCGCTAATATTTTTTTAAGCTCTCATGGCTATACATCACCCTTCCAATTTTGGTTGAGATAGATAAAATAGGTTCCGAGTAATCAGCCACGTTCAAGAAAGTTTGCACTTACAAGCGGAAGGACGGACAGACACAAACGGACAGACATTGTTTGGATATAATATTTGGGCTATTGAGGACTCATTTCGCGCAGATTTCCACAATTCTGATCTTTTCTTAATTTGTGGTCCGTACATAGACACATTGTTGCACGCATGGGAGTCAAAAATCAAGGTAAATAACTTCTAATCAATATTTTTTTTTTAAAATTTTTAATGAATAATTATTATACCAAAAACATTTATATCCTTTTACAATAAAATAAAGAAAAAAAATAAGATTAGTAGGTCGTCTTCTACATTTAAAAAAAAAATCCTTTTCCACATTGTGTGCGAATTTTGGGCTAAAAAAAAAAAAACTTTTCCCAGACGATCCCCCCAAAAGGTTTAGGGTCAGGCCAAAAAATTAGGGTCGATTGGGATACCGTAAGCATATATGGGTTTTTTTGTGTGGGGAGGGCCTTATATAAATATTTCTGACGCGTAGACCATGGCTCCATGTCATGGAACTGTGCACTTTACGCATCCATGCAGAAATGGACTGGACTGGATATATGTAGATTAATATAAAAATTTTAGTTAATAAATTTGAGTTCACTTACCCCATACGTCTTTGTAGAAAATTTCCAAGCGTCCGTTCGTTGGTTTGTTGCCCCCTACCAACCGTAGTGGGGCCGCTACAGAAAAAAAAATAGAAGACCTGTGTTAAGTATTAGAAGCAAGGTTTTAAAACATGGAAATGCAGGATGGACACTATGGAGAAAGAGAACAAAAATGTGAAGAAAGAAACTGATGCTTTCAAGAATGAACACGTCAAAACAAAGTATGCAATGAATACGACAGTTGATGAAACCAGGCGCTGAATGATTTAGAGCATATAGAATATATATACAGTGTATATTTAGTACAGCTATACTTTTGTTCAAAATCACACACGGAGACACACTTGCATATCTGGATAACTATTTACTAAGCCAGTCGATGGGAATAGACTTTATCATTATAAACCTCCCATCCCCTCCCTCGCATTGATTTATACAAAAATAGCCTATCATGTAATGGAGCTGCTGTATGGAATTCTCTCCCTCTGCAGTTTAAATATTGTGACACACTATTTTCTTTTAAATATGAAATGCGGATACATCTGCGAAATTAATTATAAAGTTATGTATTTTGATATGACAACACAGTCTTTTAATGTAATTATTTTTGTATTATTTATTTATTTATTTATTTATTTCTTTATTATTATTATTATTATTATTATTATTATTATTATTATTATTATTATTATTATTATTGTGAGGGACAGGGATGAGGGTGGGTATTTAACAAAGATTAACGATAATGACAAAGCTGGTGTGTGTCTGTGCGTGTATGTGTGCGAGTTATATTATTTCCAATTAAAACTTAATGTTAAAGGTTCTTTATTATTTTAATTTGTTAAGGGACAGATTGGAAGAATAGACTTTATAATGAATCTAAAAGCTGTAGCTCTAATAAGAAATATAAAGTCTCTGAAGTTTCAAACTGAGTGAACAGGAGGACGAGCCAGAAGAAGCAGCGCGCAAAGCATGCAAGCCGTGCACCGAGCCTCTGGGAATCAGCGTGAAGTCAGGTGACAGGAAATCTGGAGGCCTGATCCGAGGTCGGTGGTGGAGATCCTTCAGTAGATGGCGAGAGGAAGAGGTTCATCGACATTGTTCGCTTCAAGGACAGCTGACTCATAGCGACAACATCCTCGAAAACAAAAAGCAGCCGAACGATCAGAAGATGTCAAATGGGGGAGGAATTTACTGCGGGGTATGCCAAGTTGTTCCAGGCTGCCTACAAACGTGGAGGCTCATTGACATCTTGAAAGACGAACGGCTAGGTGTTTGTAAAGGGTTTAGAACGGTAAGACAATTGTATTAATGTAGTGGTGTTGGATGTTGTTTTGGAGAGGAAAGACGAAAAGGTGATGATGGAGGTTATGGTGAAGAATTTTCACTCACACATTTTCTCTCTCTCTCTCTCTCTCTCTCTCTCTCTCTCTCTCTCTCTCTCTCTCCTCTCTCCTCTCCTCTCTCTCTCTCTCTCTCTCTCTCTCTCTCTCTCTCTCTCTCTCTCTCTCTCTCTCTCTCCCCAACGCCAGTTTGTTGATGACTGTTGAAAAGGTTTTATTCTCGAAGTGCATCGTACTAAGAGAGAGTGTTACACTCTGTTTGATGATGGTGTTTTTCGTTATCAGTATTTGATTCAGCCCCGATGCTGAAGTCCTGATAAGGTGTAACTCAGATTCGTTTATTCACACAGCCCGTCCAAACAGCATACAAGTCACAAAGTCGACGTATGAAGTTTTCCACTTTTATTCAGCATACATCAACAACTGCATACAATTCTCAATTCAACTCAACAACTTTCACAGCAACTTTCCAAATCACTATCAACAACTTTACTATCTCAACAGCAATCTCGGCACACGATTAAATAACCTCTCTCTTTTCCGGAAAGATTTCGAATACCGTAGGAATGACGCACTGCCACCAATCGAATAAAAGATCGTCATCACTGACTTACGTCAATACATATTTTTATATCTTCCAGAACGACCTCTTGCTTCTACATGTATCGGGAAATTTCTATCAAGAGTAAACACGCATATCCAGAAGATTCTCAAATAATATCGACTAACGCAAATTATCAACGTTATACAAAGCCTCTCCTAACAACAATGCAAACTCAAATCAAAGGTAAATAAACTCCATTATTGAATACTTTGCGAATCGAAACGATTAGATCTATCGTACACGCTTCAGCCATACTATCATTCGCGTTTCAACGTAACATAACCCCCCACTCAAGAAGAAATTTACCTAATTTCTTTCAACAACGTTGAAACGTAATGCACAAACAAAGTACAGAATTAAGACTTATTTCAGTCTGTCTGAACACTATCAACGTTCTCAGTTCATTCATACAGAGTCAATGGTTTTCATCTTCAAATCTGCCTGGATATTGTCAATGTTCACAGTTCATTTACCCAGTCAACGTTTTTCATTTTCAAGTCTGTCATTACCAATATTCTTAGTTCATCCCCACAGTCAATGTTCTTTCATTCGCAAGGAAACGACGCCCTCGTCAGTTGCGGTCGTCATCGGCCCAGGGTCAAAGACGATGATCACGTGGGCTTCCCTGGAATCAGTGCGTCCTCCGTTGTCTCCTTCTTCCGTCGGATGTCCGACGCAGTCGACGTTGTCAGCTCCCAGGATGCATTCGCTGGGTCTCACGGTCGGGTTGGCTTCTGCGGGACGGTGGAACAGCTCCCTCAAGGTCTGCAGATGCCCCTTCCAGGTCTGGGTGTGGACTTCATGTTCGACCAAAGTCGTAGAGCTTGGGACATCATTGAAGCTATGGGGAAATTCGCCCATAAGGTCCTTGAGCTCAATCTTTTGACCTTCCGTCAAGCTTGGTCCTAGCTTAACATCATCAATGCCTTCTTTGCTGTGGAAGTCTCCCAGTTCCAACAGTTCTTCGCTGTCAAAGCTGTCGTCGGTCACAGCTGCTGTTGCTGCGTGTACAGTCTCTGATGGCCTTTCCACGTACAGCTTAAGGAGGTTGGCGTGGTATATCTTGGAATGCTGGCCGACCTTCACCTTATAGTCGTTGATCCCCACCACGGTCTGCACTTCGTACGGGCCTTTCCACTGCATCAGCAACTTATTGTGATCAGTAGGTAGCAGCACCAGCACTTTGTTGCCAGGTTTAAACTTCCTGTTCACAGCCCTACGATCGTAGTAGTGCTTTCCACAGTCTTGGGACTTCTTCAGGTTTTCTCTGGCTATCTCGAGAGTCTGCTCCAGCTTCTCCCGTAGCTCAAACACGTACTGGTAACTGTTCTCCACCTCTGGGGTGTCCACTTCTTTCGTCCACAGTTCTTTTAGGATGTGCATCGGCCCTCGGATGGTTCTTCCGTACAGCAGCTCGAACGGAGAAAAGCCGGTGGACTCCTGCGGTACTTCTCTGTAGGCGAAAAGTAGGGCGTTGATGTAGCGATGCCATTGTCTGGGCTGCTCGCTGCACAGTTTCTTCAAGGTGGACTTCAGCGTAGCATTGAACTTCTCGACGAGCCCGTTGCACATTGGATGGTAGGGTGTCGTAGTCAAATGCCGGATGCTCAGCAGTCGGTTGACCTCCTTCATGCAGTCAGAGACGAACTGCGTCCCGAGGTCTGTCAGAATTTCTTCAGGCACTCCAAGTCTACTGAACATGTCCACTAGCGCCTCTGCAACAGTTTCAGTGTCAATCTTCTTCAGTGGCACTGCTTCTGGGTACCGAGTCGCATAGTCCACTAAAGTCAGTACCCACCGATGACCTTCTTCACTCGGAGGTCTTATTTCGCCGATTAAGTCTAAGGCCACCCTCTTGAAAGGTCGGTCGATCAAAGGCATCCTCTGCATAGGCACTTTCGGGACCCTTCCTCGAGGTATGGTCTTCTGGCAAATGTCACACGATCGGCAGAAACGGCTGACGTCCGCATGAAGCCCTGGCCAGTAGAACACCGCCTGGATTCTGTCTGACGTCTTCCTGATGCCTAGGTGACCTCCCATAATTGAGTCATGCGCTACTTCCATCACCTGGCGCCTTAAGGGTAACGGTACCAAGACTTGACGTAGTGGTTTCCCTCCGTTGACCCTCGGGTGCTGGAAGATTCGGTACAGGATCTTGGCCTTCACCTCAAAATAGACCGTACCACTGCCTTTGGTCACGTGGTCTTGGCGGTTCCTGTACTTGTTTAAAGTGCTATCAGCTTCCTGGAGCTGGATCAGCTTATCTCTGTCCACGATGGCAGCTTTGGAGTTGTCGGCGACCTTCAGTGGTGTAGACACCTTGTCTCTCTTGGCCTGGGCCCTGGTAGTAACAGCACTGACGATCTCTGGTCGGCAGGGCTGAGCCGGAGTAACCACATTGTCCCGTAGCAGCTCTGTAAGGTCTCCATCGGGAAACGGCAATGGATCCTCCTCCACAACTTCGACGCGTTGGGTTGAGGCAGGACTCCATTCTGAATCGGGGTCGTCGGGTCGTCTCGCGCCGTCGATATTCCCGATCATCAAATCGTATAGCGGCTTCTTCAGGCAAACCGCTTCGACTTCGCCTACGTAGAAAGGGGTGTTGACTTGAATCTTTGCAACTGGCGCTCTCACACATTTGCTGTCGGCCATAAGTGTCCATTTAGAATCGCCAGTGAACTGTTCTTTAGCGATTAGGTCTTCTTTGACGATGACCCCACTGCAGCCAGAGTCTCTTAAAACAGTCACTTCATGATTTCCGACGCGTCCCTTGGAAACAGGCATGTTCTGTACGGTCACAGCTGCGCTGGCTACGACGGGGATGGATTTTCCGTTGGCAAGGAGGAGTTGGCCATCAGTCATGCACTCTTGCACGTCCGCAGGGGTAGCTGTGCGCTCGGTCTCACTCGGAAGAATGACGCTCCCGCCGCACACTTGATGGTCAGATCTACTGGTTTGCCGTTGATTGGAGAAACGTCTCTGTCGGTTGCCCACCGCTGCATTGTCCGTACTGCCCCGCTGTCCGCTACTTTTGTTTTGAGGACAGTTAGCCGCTCTGTGGTCTGTAGCGTTGCAAGTGAAACAGCCTCTTGAATGCCCTTCCCTGGGAGGAGGCGTGGAGTCTGTCTGTCTCTGGCTCGTCTGGCTTCCCTGGATCTGGTTCACATGGTTTCCAGTCTTCTGAAAATGTTTCGTCGCGCTGGGTAGCCCCAGGGTTTTCCCATGAGCGATGAGATATCTTTCAGCAGCCTCAGTCACATCTTTAAGCGTCTGCAGCTTTTGTTCTTCTAAGTGGGTCGCTAGGTCCTTGTGACAGGCATTAAGAAATTGTTCCTTCACGATCAGGTCATGGAGACTGTCGTAAGACTTGCTTTCACCTGATAACTCCACCCACTTGTGTAGATATGACGACAGGCGCTCCACAAACTGCTTTGGCGTCTCGTCTGACTTAGGCCGGCATTCACGGAAGCGTTTACGGTAGCCCTTCTCTGTAAAGTTGTGCACTGCAACAGGGCCTCTTTCAAGACGTCGTAGTTTTTGGCGTCATCGTTCGACAGTCTGGTGTAAACTTCGAGGGCTTGCCCCGTCAGAAGTGCACTCAGTCGAATCGCCCAGTCTCGAGGTTGCCAATTGGAGCTTTCGGCGAACCTTTCGAATCTCGCCAGATAGGTGTCGATCTGGTCCTTCCCGTCGACGAAAGCTGGCAATTTTGGAGCCGTATGGTCGTTGGTGGCTTGTGGCGCATGCTGATTGTTCTGGATACGCGCCAACTCTAGCTGGTATTGACGCTCAGCTTCTAATCGTCTCTCTTCCATCTCTCTTTCTTGACGCCGCTCTTCTCTTTCTTCTCGGCGACGCTGCTCCTCTATTTCTCTTTCTTCACGCCGTCGCTCATCTTCTCTTTCTTCACGCTGACGTTGTTCTTCTCTTTCTTGTATTCTCTCCTGAGACTTGACGTACTCCGTCAGCTGTTTGCCTTTTAGATTCAGTTGCATCCCTTCTGCCAGAAGTCAGCCATCTTGATGCTTCTGGAAAGTTCTTTTCTGGAAAGTTCTTTTTCTAGAAAGTTCTTGACTGTAGAGTTCTTTTTTCTGGAAAGTTCTTGACTATGCTGTACCTTTCTAGACTGTTCTAGAACAGCACGCTTTCTGCAGTAGCGCTGATGCTTGTCACTAGTCGCCTTTTTTGACGCAGGCCCCGCTGTCCTCGTCGTATGCGACGCTGCACCACGCTGGTGTTGATGTATACGCTCCTGTGCTGAAGTAGACTCGACGTCCGTACGTCGCTCTCTCTAATACTGGCGATGTAGCTCCGAGACTGTCCCTCGACGTAGTCCTGCGGCAGCCACGTAGTCCCGACTGGTTGTTCGCTCACGAAGCAACTCTTCAGTGACTACACGCCCTTGCAGTCAACCCGAACCTATCGGTGATGTAGTCCCAGTATGTTGGCCCCTCTCGACGCAACTCGTTGGCGGCTACCCTCGATGACTGCCTCTCGTAACGTTGACTCGCTTGTTGTCGCAGTTGAACCCTTGGCTATGGCGTGAATCGCGGCTTGACCCCCAAAATGTTACACTCTGTTTGATGATGGTGTTTTTCGTTATCAGTATTTGATTCAGCCCCGATGCTGAAGTCCTGATAAGGTGTAACTCAGATTCGTTTATTCACACAGCCCGTCCAAACAGCATACAAGTCACAAAGTCGACGTATGAAGTTTTCCACTTTTATTCAGCATACATCAACAACTGCATACAATTCTCAATTCAACTCAACAACTTTCACAGCAACTTTCCAAATCACTATCAACAACTTTACTATCTCAACAACAATCTCGGCACACGATTAAATAACCTCTCTCTTTTCCGGAAAGATTTCGAATACCGTAGAAATGACGCACTGCCACCAATCGAATAAAAGATCGTCATCACTGACTTACGTCAATACATATTTTTATATCTTCCAGAACGACCTCTTGCTTCTACATGTATCGGGAAATTTCTATCAAGAGTAAACACGCATATCCAGAAGATTCTCAAATAATATCGACTAACGCAAATTATCAACGTTATACAAAGCCTCTCCTAACAACAATGCAAACTCAAATCAAAGGTAAATAAACTCCATTATTGAATACTTTGCGAATCGAAACGATTAGATCTATTGTACACGCTTCAGCCATACTATCATTCGCGTTTCAACGTAACAGAGAGCAAAAGGCAATGCTTGTGGAGCTAACAGCTACATTTTGCCCTCTCTCAGTCTGTGTGTTTGACTCGTTCTCCCCTGTCTGCTTTTATGTGGGCTCGCAGACCGCACTGTAACCGATTCTTAACGCATGCTGCGCGCCACAAAATGTTCGACTCTCTCGGTAATTTGTGTTAGTCGTTAATCTTTATTTTGCGTAGAATGTTTGAAACGCTAACGAATACTATACAAATTATATATGGGCGGAAACGCGGACATACGACCTTTCTACTGATGTAATAATATCGGACCTATCTGCTACGAAATAAAAATAATACGCAATTTATGAGGGAGTTGGCTGCTGGTCTAAAGAGTGTCACGAGTCTAATCTCATACTAACTATTTAATTGAATACAATTATAAATAATACTAATAGTGACAAAGAAAGAAGAACGTCTCCTCTTTCCAACGATATATAATATGACATGGTTACTATTATGGGTTCCGACTATGACGGACTAAACTAGAAATCACCTAACACAACAACAATAATTTCATCTAGCCTGTTCTTACAACTTTTCCTCTTTTTCTCTTCATGTATGTCCCTATAAAACTAATATTTAATTTAAGTATCTACTGTTAGAGAATGAACTAAGGCATCGGAAAATATCACTTTTAAGGTGTTACAATGGAAAATCTTTGCTATCGCCATTATCGACAACAATGTTCTTACCATGTGTTAATCTACGATTACACAAGGCGGAAAAAGCTGAGGCGACCGGCCAAGCTCGTATCAGCGGTGGCTTCGCCCGCAACAGCGCTGTGTCTTTATCCCCGTGATATGCATCACTTTATTCTAAACATCGCGCTCTAATTCAAACTTGCTACATAAATCACAAATAAAGTTTATATATTCTAATAGAGAATTAGCTTTATATGCTTTAAAGGATCTGAAAAGTATATCTCAAGTTGTTGCACACAGATAGTTTAAAAATAACAGAGACAGAGTACATGGCCTATGTATCGTAATGGTCAGAAATTCTTTGTAGCCAGCCCGGCTACATTAAATATGGCGCTGATGACAACAAAGTTCGATCCAATGCTATGCCTTGTTCGTGCGACTCTCTGCAGCAGATGGAGCAAACTAACTTGTTGCAAGTGCGTTGTGCTTTTGTGTTGTGGTTTTTTTTAAATCCTAAAAGCTTAACACTGCCATATGACTGTGAAATAATTTATGAAGTAGGTCTATGTGCCTCACGGCAAAATGTATTCCTGTTGCATTGTGGTATTATGAAAAAAAGTTGCACTTTGTCACAGGCGGCAGCATGGTATATAATATTCTAATTCTGCGCCTGTGCTATTAGTGATTCTTGTTTTGATAGTTTGTGATAGAAGTTGATAAGGGGGGTGACGAGGGTCGAAAACATAGCTATTGCGCAGTAGGAACCGGGTAACTGTAGCTTTGTCTATAATTAGGTATACGGTCTAATGTGAACGATAACGTATATTACGTGGAAATGCCGACATTTGAGGGACGTATATATAGACAGTTCCAGCTCATAAACGTTACGGATTTGAATGCGAGTGAGGTCGAAAGAGGCCTAAGTCGAAGCAAACGTTTTTCATCATTGTGATAGTTTTCTAAATCGTTTTGACTGAAGTTATGGCAGATTGACGAACATATTTTGTGTTCAGTGTTTTCTAAATTCAATTGTAATAGAATTTCATTTTGGTAGCTAGAGTAATAATATTAATGCTTCAAAACGTCTGCTTCGACACATGTGTGAGAATTTATTATTTGGATACCTTATTTGGTGTGGAAGGTCGGTAATATAAATTTAACTGAAGTTTGCTTTTTTTTTTTTTTTTTTTGGGGGGGGGGGGGGAAAGAATTATGACTATTAGCAATTGATAAAATAAATATTTGTTATGCACACTTTAAATTTTGATGAAATAATACTTGTTTAAACTGCTCTATATATTCAATGTTGAGAATGAAAGAATCCGTCATAAACTAAGTTAAAAACTTAAAGAATGTTGTGTGAATTAAGTGTATTTTATAGCTTTATTCTTCGCTGTTTCTATTGTGTGGTGTTGTCCAGTGCCAGAGGTTTCTAACTTATTCTGTTCTTAAATTATTTTTCTTGTCAGTGCGCTTGGGACCAAATGCGGCTTCCGAACCTATGAGTTGGATAGCGCATTATGAAGCTGAAATAAAATCAATTCACAATTGTAACAAGAGAACCTGTTCACCCTGCACATTTTGAGAGTTTGCTTGTTTAGTCAGTTAGACTTAGAAGGTTACTGTTAGTCTCTAGCAGACGACAGAAGTGATCATGCGTAACACAGTTGTAGCCTCACGCCCGCATAGCAGTGACATCATCGCAGCTGACGGGAGAAGGCTTTGAATTATACATCCACTCAGATTTCTTCAGCCAATCCAAACACAGCTCCGGTAGGTAGAACCAGTTCTGACTGGGTAGGCAAAGGCTATGTAGACAGTCAGTTGTGTTGAAAGTTTTGGGCAGTACACAGCTACTTCCTAGCAGAAATCTCTCCACTGATAGACCAGGGAAGCAGTGCTTGTTGAATATTCGAATTCAATCAAGTAGCCACGGACTGACATTGTCAAACAGGTAAATGAACATATTTCTGTTTCATCATGATATATTTATAATATTGTTGAATTATGTTTGTGGAATTTGCTATGCATAGAATTGAGTTGTTAGTCCGACTTTGCCTGACCACGTGGAGAAGCCGACCACCAGGCCACCGGTCGACGCCATGTTGAAAGACGTACAGAACCACTGTTGTTTAACCTATATGTATGCTTGCAGACCAGTGGCTTTACCCGAGAATGTTTATAATATTATTAATTCTTTATGTGTATAGTTAGCCACGATTTATGTTTATAGGAAATTAGAGTGGAGATTCCAGTGGACCACGGACTTAGCAGAATGTTCGTCGCTTATGTATAGAGATGTGAAGCTATCTCTGAGGGCTACTTTGGCTTTCAGTGAGACGCTCTGCACAGACTTATTATTCAGGGTTGTGCAGAATTTCGTCTCATATGTTACAGACGAGCAGGCGGTATATCGTGAGCCCAACTCAGCAAACGACAACAACCACGTCAACGCGTACAGTTGGCTGCCGAGGCATCTACAGCATTGAGCGCAGATAGCCCACCCGTCGAACACAAGCAACGACAACACAGCGTATCGTATAAGCGACCTCAACGCAGCGCTTCAACCCCACAGTTAAGTGCAACAAGAAACCGTGCACTAAAACTCTGTATAAACAGGACCACAGTAGTCCACTCTTCATGAACGCTAGTAGCCGATTAGGAAAAGTAGTAGCTGCTGAGATTATCAGCGAGCGAACCATTCGCACTGACAATTGAACTTTTAAGTTAGATTCGTACTTCGAAGATCTTGTATAGAGTAGAAGAAATAAATGTGTGATATTTACTGTTATCAAGTGGCTGGACTACGTATGATTCATAGCCGTGTGAAAGCTAGTGTGACAGTGATCTTTTACCATTTTTCTATCTATCTCTGTACCCCAGCCTTAACACAGACCGAGCTAAACAAATAAATGTATTAAGTGAAGTCAAAGGGAGATTACTAGCGATCCCCACTGACTAAGACGAGGAGGTTATAGCCGTCCATTGTGCAGAACCCAGCAACAATAAAACCCCTGTCACAGCTTAATTGGCGAGCCTGCCAGGCTCTGTGTATAATAGGACTGGGTATAACCGGATCTAGGTACAATAGAATAAGATAACAGCATTAGTAGCAGTATAATAACTTAAAATAGTGTAAGTGTAGCAGAGAGTTTGGGTGCACTTTTCTTTTGTTTAAAAACTTTTTTGCTTCAATTCTTTTGTGCCTGTATGTTGCATTGTTCTTTTGCAGGTTTTGCTTAAGTAACTGTTGTATGCCATTTGACTCTTGTTTTATTCTAGTATTGATTACGAATTTTGTTGTCTTTGCATTGCTGTTATTGGATTGCAATATTGCTAGTGTTTTTGTATCCCACGTGATTCAGAGGTTGGTCGTCGACACTTTTGACAATGTCAGACCCAGTAGCCTTGAGATTGCGCTTCAAGGAATTAGGAGAAGCTTTACACTTAGCAGAGGAGATCTAATTGCGTATATAAATGCAGAGGTAGAGAAACAGGAGGCTAAGGCAGAGAGAGCAGCAGAGAGAGAACAGAAGAAACTAGACAGAGAAGCAGCTGAGACAGAGGCAGAGAGAGAACAGAAGAAGATAGCAGCAGAGAGAGAGAGAAGCAGAAGTTAGGAGAAGGGAGATTACTAGCGATCCCCACCGACTAAGATGAGGAGGTAATAGCAGTCCATTGTGCAGAGCCCAGCAACAATAAAACCCCCGTCACAACAATAAATTTGGTTAAATTTAATGAAATAGTTTAAGGGTCATGGAAAAAACTTCTTGACACACTTTGCAATAAAATATCTGAATCTGAGTCTGAATCTTTGAAGAAAAAACACCTGACAGATATTCGATGCAGTGATTGCCCTACAGAGACCTGAATACAGCTGAATAGACCATTGATACCAGCAAAGATCTTTATGGAGACGCCCCCTCTCCCTCAATCCTCACACTTCTTCCCACAATCATGATACTAGATGATATAATGTAACAGACCAGTGCTATCGTGTACACGTCGAAGTGAAAACCATCATGCATGCACACATACACACACACTTCTTTTCACGGTGTTGTGACTTTCATGAAACGCCACATACATTGTGATGACAATGGGTAATATTTTGTCCCCCTTTTAAAATATTTTAAGTGTTCTATCGCTAGCTCAAACCCTAACCCAAACCATAACACAGCCCTAACCCTCACGGATCATTCATTTGACGTCAAAACAACGAGGGCTGTCAAAACAAGGTATGTATATGTTCACTAGTTTGTCCAAATAACGCCGTGTAAACAAGTACACACACAACCCCCCTCCCCCCCCCCTCCCACACACATACTAGTGAGACAAAGTGTTGACATAAAAGCTAAAGGTATACTTTATATATATATATATATATATATATATATATATATATATATATATATATATATATATATATATATAAATATATATATATATATATATATATATATTGTTATTTTACATTTTTAAATGGTATGATTCACCCGCTGTTGCCCCCGTAGGGGTGCCGGAGGTTTCAGTATAAATAGTATTCCCACTTTCTGGAAATTTAGTGCTTTAAATTCCCACTTTTGCTGTCTTTCTCCTTTGTTCTTTCTCATTCCTACTCTGTTCTATCAATCTACTATACTATCTTCTTCTTCGCTAGACCAGTCACCTACCTTTTTTCTTGAAAACTCTTCCGGGACAATACGCCTCATTTGTATATGAGGTCTGTTGGATCAGCTTGGGAACATTTGACGCTTTCTGCCACCTTACATTACATAACATGATTATTGCTTTAGGTCCAGCGGACTCTTTCGAGCCAAATCAGGACCGGACAACCCCCGATCCGCATAAAAGATCTGCTGAAACAACCCTAGTAGTAAAACTGAAGGCTCTCCACCAGCCAGTCACTTTACAATAAAGACATCCCACGCAGGGGACGCTGAGGCTATACTCTAATTTATCGAACCCCCGTTAAAAAAAAAAATAATACAAACATCATTATAAATTATCCACAAAACACATACATATAAAATGCCTAAATTGCTCAATAATAACATCATAGGAAGCCCTGGTGACCACCTGGCAGAAAGTGTCCAATATTCCAAAGCTGATCCAGCAGACCTCACACACAAATAAGGAGTTTTGTCCCGGTAGAGCTTTCAAGAAAAAATTTAGGTGACTGGTCTAACGAAGAAGAAGATAGTATAGCAGATTGATAAAACAGAGCAGGAATGAAAAAGAACAAATCAGAAAGACAGCGACAGTGGGAATTTAAAGCACTCAATTTCCAGAAAGTGGGGATACTATTTATACTGAAACCCCCGGCACCCCAACGGGGGATTCTGCCACATGGTCACTGGGGCTTCCTATGATGTTACTATTTAGCAATGTAGGCATTTTATATGTATGCGTTTTGTTGATATTGTATATATAATGATGTGTGTATTCTATTTTGTTTTTGTAAACGGGGGTTCGATAAATTAGAGTATAGCCTCAGCGTCCCTTGCGTTGGGAGTCTTTATTGTAAAGTGACCGGCTGGTAGATTGCCTTCAGTGTTACCACTAGGGTTGTTTCGGCAGATCTTTTATGCAGATCAGGGGTGAGTCCTCTTTCACTTCTCTGGTCCTGATTTGGCTCGGAAGAGTCCGCTGGACCTAAAGCAATAATTATGTAATATAATGTACCCGCTGTTGCCGTTAACTGCGATCTTGGTACACTAGCACGTTATGTTTTATAGTTCAGTTTTCATTCATATGCATTGCATTGCAAACACAGTTTGGCAGTCACAGGCTACACATTTGTTCTGATAAAAACGTACCTGGTATTGTGATGGAGATTTCACCCTCTGCAAAACCACAACAATAACATTTAAAGTAAATACTCAAAATTGCAGTTTAAAATATGACATTGAAAGGAGATTTTGTTGTCCCGTACAGAACTTTAAATACCGAACACAGAGATGACAATTTTGTTCCGGACATAGGAATTTTTGAAGATTTTTGTTGGTACGATTTAATCTTCAAACTAGAAGAGCAAAGACTATGCGACATAAATGCCCCTTAAGAACTTGCTCCAAATAGTGTACCATTAGGGATTAAGTTTTAAGAAGAATCACTCACAAGTACTACTGCCTTTGGTCTTGTGATGATCTTGGCTATGGAATTCCCTTTGTAAAATAATTATTTTCACCACTTTCAGCTAAACAATCTTTATTTAGAAGTATATTTTCTAAATAGAGGGAGACAGGAAAGGTGGTGGGAGGACAACATTCGATAATGGACTGGCTTGACACTGAGCGAAACCATGAGGGTTGCTGAGGACAGAGAAAGATGGAGTATGCTGGTTATACGATCATTTGTGGTCTCCCAACGAGTTACGGGATACGATAGATTTCCCTAAATAATATATTTTATCAGTAAATAAGGTATTTACCTAAACAATAGATTTTTACGTAAATAAATAATGATATATGTAAATAAGGCATAGTTCCAACATCTTCAAAATAATACTTTATCAAGCAAATTCTGCTAAGTAATGCATTATATAGGTAAAAAAAATTATTTTGAAACATTTCTAAATAAAACATTATTTAATACAATCTGCTAAAAAATAATTATATAGGTAACTATTTTTTTATTTAGCAATAATGCTTTATTTACCTATATTATGATTCATTTACATAAACAACGTATTGTTTAGGTAAATAATAAATTATTTATGGAGAAAATATATTATTTAGATAAATCTTAAATTGTTTGTAAACAAATGCGTGTTTAGAAAATATGACGTGGGTAGATAACTACCCATACCGTTACAAAGAAGAAAATATTCTTATTAGTGCATTGTTTGCTGAAACTACCCATAACAAAATCGTAAAGGAAGAGTTACATTGAAAGTCCTCGTGACCCGCATGCTTCGTATGTAACATGTTTGCAATATTCTACATAAAATGAGTGCTTATAAAAACTAAAAAAAGATGGCATTAAAGTGCAAAGTAATACTGACCTTGCAAAGATCTTGACCTTGAGGTGACCTGGACCTCCGGCTTATTTTATTTTAAATAAAATATCAATGAACCTTCCTAAGATCTATCACAAATCAACTACAATAGGAATAATCATATACCTTAGGCGGTGTTCTGCAAGAAGTCTTGCAACACGTTTTGGGAAAGAGTCACGCTTTTAATTTGTTTGTTTATTTATTTACGTATTTATTTATTTATGTATTTATTTATATTAGTTAGTTAGCCATAGTTTGCCAAATAAATAATCAAACTTTACAGTTACACAACAGAGACATTGAGATTGATCGAGTGCTTAATACAGAAGTTTAGCAAATACGTTGTTGCTTCCTGTTGTTGTGTAAACTTGACTTACTTGGGTTGCAGTCAATGCCAACATCATTCCCGTGGTTACAGTTGTGTGGGCCCCAGGGCTTATGATTACACATGGTTATGGAGGTTTCCTTGCCGCTACAGGAGACACCGGTAAGCCAAATCGGTCCAATGCCGTTCCCATAGTGGGCATTCCTGTAAAACTCGAATTGCTTTCTGCAAAATCGTTCAAGCACAGTTAACCTAAATCTCAGTATCGACTTAGTACATACCATGGCATATTTGCTACTGGCCTTTAGACCTCAATCTATGTACTTTGCTTTAACTTTAAATACAATTTTTCTTCCCTCCTCCCCCCCCTTTTTTTTTGTTTTGTTTTTTGTTTTTGGTTTTTGGTTTTTGGGTGTGTGGGTTCTAGCATGTTCAGAGAACAGAGAAGAAGAAGAAATCCTCCCAGTTCTCCGAGAAGAAGTTGAGGCAGCAGTGCAATCGCTGAAGAAGGGGAAGTCAGCGGGAGTGGACAACATACCCGCGGAATTGTTTCAAGCAGGAGGAGAAGCGATGATTGACGCACTCAACCATTATCTGTAACAAGATCTGGCAGAGTGGGGAGTGGCCTACCCCATGGACCCAGTCGCTTGTCATCACTCTTCCCAAAAAAGGTAACCTTCAGGAATGTGAAAATTACCGCACCATCAGCCTCATCAGCCATCCCAGCAAGGTCCTCCTGAAAATAATATTCAACAGGTTGAAACCCCAAGCTGAACAAATCATAGCTGAAGAGCAGGCAGGATTCAGGGCAGGGCGAAGTACCACTGAACAGATTTTCAACATCAGAATAATCTGCGAGAATACCTACAGCACCAACAACATTTATATCATGTGTTCGTAGACTTCAAAAAGGCGTTTGACCGAGTGTGGCATGCAGAACTCTGGGCAACCATGAGAGTGTACAACATCAGCCCTGATATTATTGAAGTCATCAAAAGCCTGTATGACAAGGCTACCAGTGCAGTCCTCCACAACAGCGCCATCGGAAACTGGTTCACAACAACAATCGGTGTGCGTCAGGGATGCCTACTCTCTCCAAAGCTCTTCAATATCTTCCTAGAGCGCATCATGTCAACAGCCCTTTGCAGATCACGAAGGCAAAGTCAGCGTAGGGGGAAGAGCAATCTCCAACCTTCGTTTTGCGGATGACATTGATGGATTGGCTGGAGAGGAACAAGAATTTGAACAGCTGGTACAGAGGCTTGACACCACCTCCAGAGCCTATGGAATGGAAATAAGTGCAGAGAAGACTAAAATGATTACCAACAACAAAAATGGCATCAATACGGACATCAAAGTCCAAGGCCAATCCCTCAACACAGTGCATAGCTTCAAATATTTAGGAGCCATTGTATCAGGCAATGCATACGACAGGAAGTCCTCTCCAGGATCGCACAAACAACTGCTGCTCTGGCGAGGTTGAAGCCCATTTGGAAAGACAGGACCATCAGTCTACATTCCAAAGTAAGACTGCTGCGCTCCCTTGTCATCTCCATCTTCATATATGCTTGCGAAACATGGACCCTCACAGCAGATCTCCAACGAAGAAAACAAAGCATGAAGATGAGGTGCTACAGAAGACTTCTGGGCATTTCCTATACCCAGCACATCACCAACGACGAAGTCCGACAGACCATCACACAAGCCATTGGACAACACGATGACCTGCTCACAGTGGTTAAAAAACGGAAACTCCGATGGTATTGCCACGTCACCAGATCATCAGGTCTTGCAAAGACCATCCTGCAAGACACAGTGCAAGGAGGTAGAAGAAGAGGGAGACCGAGAAAGAGGTGGGAGGACAACATTTGAGAATGGACTGATTTGACACTGAGCGAAACAACCAGGGTTGCTGAGGACAGGGAAAGATGGAGTACGCTGGTTAAACGATCATCTGTGGTGCCCCTACGACCTCCGAGTTACTGGATAGGATTGGATAGGATAGGTGTTGGTGGAGTTTGGAGGTAGAATTTGGCGAAAGAAACAAGACCTGTAAAATCATGTTTGCTTAGTTGTAAATGAAAACTGGAAGGGCAAAGCCAATATGACTCACTTGTTCCTTAAGGAACTTGCAATATTCTATATAAAAATGTTTGCCCAGAAAAACTGAAACGATGGTATTAACGTGAAAAGTAATACAAACTTTGATCTTGCAATGGTCCTGACATTAAAATGACCTTGACCTCTGGCTGCAAATGGAAATTAGTGTCCGTTCAAACAAACTACAGCAAACGATGTATTATGTCAAAAAACAATACTGTGGAATGACTTTCACCTTCAATGACCTTGAGCTAGGAATTACCTTCACGTTACCTTTGATGCTCATGTATGATAAAATAACCCAATGTTGATGCATAGTATGGGTCAAATATAAAAGCCATTCCATTGTAAGATGACCAGTTTAAATAAAAAGCTTTTGTAAGGCCTAAAATGACTTTGACCTTCAAGATCAATGCACAAACGGAAAATATATTATCTCTACATACAACCAGTTTTGACTTTTTATTTTTCATATTCTAGGGTCAAGTCACTTAAAAGGACCTATATGAGTGACTTTGGACAGCTCCAATGACCTTGAAGCAATGTTGACCAAATGTGTGTCACATGTCTGCCTCATTAATATCTATCACACAACCAATGAATCATCCCACCACGTTTGGTCGTGATACTTGAAATAGGTTTCAAATTATTAGGCACTTTAAAGTGTTAGCATAGACGGACGGACATTTTTTTTAAACTATTATTTTAAAATATTCAGGATATTCTATCTCGCAAAGATGTAAAAAAATCGTATTTTTTAAATTATTATTTTGTGTGTGGGTGTTTGTGCGTGCGTGTGTGGTATGGGGTGGGAGGAATGGGGATAGGCTTTGAATGCAAGTCAATGAATGGAAGCACGGGTGCTGCACATTTTTGTTCATTCACCAAATAAGAGTACAACATGGTGTGGACGATATTAATCTTGAAGACCACTCGTTCAACTGTAGGCCATTATTTTTATCTGAGAACTGTTTTATTATGTCATCAGTCATGATGTCACACATAGAGCTTCCGGTATCACTGGGTAGTAAGTGTGCAATCTTTATACTTCTGATTACTTTTGCATGCAGTTTTACATCTACGGATTAACTTTCTCTTTTTGCAATGGCTATGTGTACTCTTAAGTGGTTTTAAAAAATGCGCTGCAGTTGTTACTAACTGCACCGATGTTGTATGGCTGCCGTGTACGCGAAAACTCAGTTCTACAAACCCTTGTGCCATCCCAAGCTGTCGACATGCAACCTCTGCTAGTAGTTTTGGAGGATAACCATCGTGACATATTGTGCCTGCAACAAGTAATTTTGTACACTATAAAGATGTTTGGGCAGGAATTTTGAAATAAATAAATAAATAAATAAATAAATTAGAATAACAAGACCCATATGACTAACATGTTCCTTATGGAACTGACAATATTCTACATGAAAATAGGAGCTCATAAAAACCTATACGAAATAGCGGTGGCATTAATATGCAAAATAGTACTGACTTTAATTGTACCGTGATGTTGACCTCAGGCTCCAAATGAACACTCATGTACGATCAAACACAAAACAACAACAAGTTGTACTATGCACACACAAACATGTTGTCTTGGGATGACCATGACATTCAATGACATTGGGATGACATTGACCTTCACATTACCTCTGATGCTCATAAACGATTAAAAAACCCAATGTGTATGGATATTATGAGTTGAAAATACAAGTTTTAAAAAGGCTTAAAATGACTTGATCTTCACGATCAATTAAAAAAACGTCAAATATATGAAAAATCAATCTTTGATCTCTCCAAACAAGTTAGGACTTCGTATCTTTCATAGTTCAGGGTCAAGGTCACTACAAAGTAAAAATATGAACCACGTTTGGACAGCTCGTGACCTTGACCTTCGACTGACATTGACCACACCTGCATTGTATGTGTCTCATTAACATCTATTTAACGTGAAAATATAACGGCATTACATTAGTTTGTCATTGTTTATAGGATGCAGCGGACTGCAAAGAGCAGAATTAGGACCACAACTTGGATGAAAGAGGGCTCTCCCCCCGATCTATATAACAGATCTGCTGAAACAACCCTACTGGTAACACTGAAGGCACTCTACCAGCAGGTCACTTTATAATAAAGCCTTTACATGCAAGGGGCGCTGTTGTTCTTGTTCAGACTGTTCTCTATTTCCTGGCACATTATCTTCTATCCATTTCTCCTGTGCTGTGCGCATGCTTTTTCGGATGGCATTGTTGATTTTTCGGTAGGCTTCAGCTCCCTGTGAGGTGTTCTTTTTCTTATTCACCTCTCTTCGCACCCCTTGGGGTCATGAGCAATCTTGTCACTGTAGATTGTTCTAACCTATAAAGGGAACAGTGAAAGCCCCAGTTGAAAACCTGTCTTGCCTTTGTAGGCATGACTAATTCACTGCGGCAACAGTTCCCCCCGTTGGAGTGCCGGGGGGTTCAGTATAAATAGTATCCCCACTTTCTGGAAATTTAGTGCTTTAAATTCCCACTGTCGCTGTCTTCATCATTTACTCTTTCCCATTCCTGATCTGTCCTATCATTCTGCTATACTTTCTTCTTCTTCGCTAGATCAATGACCTACCTTTTTTCTTGAAAACTCCTCCTGGACAAGACTCCTTGTTTGTGTATGAGGTCTGTTGGATCAGCTTGGGAGTGTTGGACGCTTTCTGCCGGGTGGTCACTAGGGCTTCCTATGATTGTATTATTTCGCACTATAGGCATTTTATATGTATGTGTTTTGTTGATGATTTATAATGATGGTTGTATTCTATTTTGTTTTTGTAACCGGGGTGTTCGCGTAGTTGAGGTCAACCCTCAGCCGTCCCCCGCGTGGGATGTCTTTATTGTAAAGTGACTGGCCGTTGGAGGGCATTCAATTTTCCCACTAGGGTTGTTTCGGCAGATCTTTTATGCGGATCGGGGGTTGTCCGGTCCTGATTTGGCTCGGAGGAGTCCGCTGGACCTAAAGCAACAATAAATCAATCAATCAACCTCTCTTCGCTTATCACACAGGTCCAAAAGTTCAGGTGTGATCCACGGTTTTTTCTTATATATATATATATATATATATATATATATATATATATATATATATATATATATATATATATATATATATATATATATATATATATGAGAAATATTTGTTCATGCACAGCACACACTCTCTGCACAGACTGACACACGCACAAACCCACAAGTAAACATTCGATATTACACAGGAAGTAGAGACAATGCAACATCTAAAACCAGCCAACAATCAGAATGACAGTTATAATAACTTTTTTTTTAATATAGTAAGCCAACTCTCTCTCTCTCCCTCTCTCTCCCTCTCTCTCAAAACAATATAAATAAATACATACAGAATATGAGTGCAACAGAATAGTAATAATCAACATAATTACCAAAAATATAGGTACAGTGATAACACAAAAATATTGATAACCATGTTTAAATTATTTATCACAAAGACACACTTATTCATAATGAATTAATACATAATAAATACATAGACTACATGAGAGAGAGAGAGAGAGAGAGAGAGAGAGAGAGAGAGAGAGAGAGAGAGAGAGAGAGAGAGATAACAACATTTATCAGTTTACGCACACACACACGCACACACACACCAAAATAATGCTAATTTGTAGTTGTTATAAAAAAAAAAAAATTTAAATCTATCGCATTTGTAATGTAAAATCTAAAATACCTTGATCGTGTTTTCAATGACGGCCTACTAGAGCCAAAACCCAGCGTTACCATTAATTATCAAGAGATAATTGAAAGTAACACGTTTTCTGTGTAATTTACAAAGATACCGGTATTCCACATTGTTAACTAGTAATTATCAGTATTTGCCACGCCTTCCTGATAATTACAAATTCCATGAGATAATTGCAAATGTCTTAGGACAATTACAATTATCAAGGGATAATTACAATTATCATTGAAAAATTACAAGTATATCTTCACGTGATCATGATTAATTTTTAGTTTGGGCTCTAGCTCTGGAAATGGGCCAAAACCAAAAATTGTAATTTTCACTTGAAAATTACAATGTTTACGTGTTATTTGTAAATATGTCGATATTTCTAATTATCACATGATATTTGTAATAATCAGGTTTTAGCGCTAGTAGGCCGTCATAATGTGAATTACTCAGAACACATGTTAATTACTATTATACCTGATATTTTTAAATGCACGTTTTTGCGCTAGTAAGCTGTTTTAGACAGAAATAAGCATGACCACGTAAAAATTGTAATTATGAAGTGAAAATTGTCATCATTATGTGATAATTACAATTTTCGGTTTGGGCACATTTCCAGGTGGACTGCTAGAGCCCAAACTGAAAATTAAACATGATCACGCGAAGATATTTGTATATTTTTCAATGATAATTGTAATTATCTCATTGTATTTGTAATTATCAGGTTATGGCGCTAGTATGCCGTCCTAGTTTTCATGCTTAAGAGTCCTGCAATATGCACCTATAAGTAGAACTGGATTGGAATGGGATTTTTTAAAGATATAATTTAATTATTATTCTCATAAAATTGGGTGCACTTACCCCATGTGCCGTTGTGGTAAATTTCTAAGCGTCCATTTGTTCGACTGTTTCCTCCTACTAACCGTAGCGGTCCTTCTGCAGAAAATATAGAAGACAGGTGTGAAGTACTAAAAGCAAGGGGCATGTAATTTAAAAAAAAAATGTTTTGCTGAAGTCATTAGTACTTTGTCGCACCTAGTTATTCCAGGAATATAATAATATTATATTGTATTCCATTGTAGACGGCAGTCCGTTATCATCGATGGCATATCCTCTGACCCAGTTAGGCTCTCCTGCGGAGTTCCTCAGGGATCTGTCCTGGGTCCGGTCCTTTTTACACTCTACACCTCCCCTCTGACCAACATCATCCAGTCTCATCACATAAACCACCACTTCTATGCTGACGACTCACAACTACAAGACAAAGACAAACCTGACAACATTCAGGCACTCCTGACTCGCACGGCCGACTGCTGTGAAGACGTGAAGGACTGGATGACAGCAAACAAACTTAAACTGAACGACGACAAAACGGAAGCCATGCTGGTAGGCACACGCCAGAAACTCCCTCAGCTCCCCTCCTCTCTCCATCTTCAGCTTGACGGTACCTCTATCCCTCTCTCCGACTCTGCCAAGAACCTTGGCGTTATCCTTGACTCTTCTCTCTCTTTTGTCTCTGCAACCGCCCGGGCCTGCTACTTCCACCTCCGTCGAATCAGTCAGATCAGAAAATACCTCACCACTGAAGCTGCCACCAAACTTGCTGTCTCCCTCATCCTGTCTCGCATCGACTATTGCAACTCCCTTCTTTCCGGCCTTCCCCGCTCACCACTCTCCCTCTCCAACGCGTTCAAAACAATACTGCCCGCCTCGTCCTCAGAAAGAAGAAATCTGACCACGTCACTCCCTTGCTCAAAGCCCTACACTGGCTTCCCATCTCCCAACGCATTCAATACAAGACCTTGTCTCTCTGCTACACGTCCCTCAACAACTCCGCTCCTCTCTATCTCTCTGACTTACTTCACCCATACATTCCCTCTCGCTCTCTTCGCTCTGCCTCCGACCCTCTCCGCCTCCGCATTCCTCGCTCCAAACTCAGCACGTTCGGGTCCCGCTCCTTCTCTGTCTACGGCCCATCCATCTGGAATACTCTTCCACTCTCTCTCCGTCAGAAACCCTCTCCCACCTCCTTCCAGTCTGCCCTCAAAACTTACCTTTTCAAGCAGTTCTAACACTATGACCTCACTACGCACCCCATCGCCAGCTGTCTCTTGCATATAGTGTCTGGTCTGTTTGTGGTATGAGTATATTTGAGTGAATGTATTTTTTGCGTAATTGTTACATGTGTCATTGTCTAAAGCGTGCACATGCGTGCGTGAGTTGTGAGTGCGCGCTTAGAGTTATAATTATTATAAGATAAGCGCATTATAAATACAGTAATTATTATTATTATTATTATTATTATTATTATTATTATTATTATTATTATTATTAGCTGTCGTTAGTGCAAGGCGTATGCAGACATGATGGAGGGGTGGTGCGCGAGCAAGCGTGGGTGTATATGTGTACATGGGTGTATGTGTGTGCATGGATGTAGATCTATGGGTGAGTCAACGAGTTGAGTGGTAGGAAGGATAAAAAATATATAAGTGCGAGTGTATAGATACAGGAGTGAGGTGTTGTGGATGGCTGGAATGGGTCTAAGGCATGGAAGAATAAGTGAGTGTGAATGGTTCTGTGTATTGTGGTATAATTATCTGTTTGTCAAATGTGTATGCATGGGTATGTGACTGGATATCTATTTATGCATGTGTGCTAGTGGTGATAGATTTGTATATCGGTATGGAAGTTGTGTATGATAGTATATCAAATGTATTAATATTGTATGTCTGTTTTTGATGAGTTTTTTTTTTTTTGATGAAATGGAAATAAAGGGTGAACTAGAACAAAAAAAAACATATGACTCACGTACCCTTTGGAGAAAGTATTCACATTTTTTAAATGAAAATGAGTACTCAGTATTGATCAGGTTTTAACTAGAAGGGCAAAGCCCATATGACTCACATACCCTTGGGAGAAAGTATTCACATTATTATAAATTAAAATAAGTACTCAGTACTGATTAGGTTTTAACAAGAAGAGCAACGCCCATATGACTCACATAACCTTGGGAGAAAGTATTCACAATATTCTAAATGAACATGAGTACCTAGTATTGATTAGGTTTTACCTAGAAGGGCAAAGCCCATATGACTCATTTGCTCCTTATGGAACTTGCAATATATTGTACATGAAAATTAGTGCCATGAAAAACAGAAACATAATGACGACATCAAAATGCAAGTACTGACTTTGATATTGCGATGATCTAGTCCTTGAAATGACCTTTACCTATCCTATCCTATCATATCCTGTCCCGTAACCCGGAGGTCGTAGGGGCACCACAGATGATCGTTTAACCAGCATACTCCATCTTTCTCTGTCAGCAGCCCTGATGGCTTTTGCTCAGTGTCAAACCAGTCCATTCTCGAATGTTGTCCTCCCACCTCTTTTTCGGTCTCCCTCTTTTTCTACCTCCTTGCACTGTGCCTTGCAGAATGGTCTTTGCAAGGCCTGATGATCTGGTGACGTGGCCATACCATCGGAGTTTCCGTTTCTTCACCACTGTGAGCAGGTCATCGTGTTGTCCAATGGCTTGTGTGATGGTCTGTCGGCCTTCGTCGTTGCTGATGGGTATAGAAAATGCCCAAAAGTCTTCTGTAGCGCCTCATCTACATGCCTTGTATTCTTCGTTGTAGATCTGCAGTGATGATCTATGCTTCGCAAGCATATAGGAAGATGGAGATAACAAGGGAGCGCAGCAGTCTTACTTTGGTATGTAGACTGATGGTCCTGTCTTTCCAACTGGGCTTCAACCTTGTCAGGGCAGCAGTTGTTTGTGCGATCCTGGAGAGGACTTCCTGTCGGGACCCATTGTCTGACACAATGGCTCCCAAATATTTGAAGCTATGCACTGTGTTGAGGGATTGGCCTTGGACTTTGATGTCCGTGTTGATGCCATTGATGTTGTTGGTCATCATTTTGGTCTTCTCTTGAAAATCTGTTCAGTTGTACTTCGCCCTGCTCTGAATCCTGCTTGTTCTTCAGCTATGATTTGTTCAGCTTGGAGTTTCAACCTGTTGAGTATTATTTTCAGGAGGATCTTGCTGGGATGGCTGATGAGGCTGATGGTGCGGTAATTTTCACACTCCTGAAGGTTACCTTTTTTGGGAAGAGTGATGACAAGCGACTGGGTCCATGGTGTAGGCCACTCCCACTCTGCCAGATCTTGTTACAGATAAAGGTAAGGGCATCAATCATCACTTCTCCTCCTACTTGTAGCAGTTCCGAGGGTATGTTGTCCACTCCCGCTGACGGACTTCCCTTTCTTCAGCGATTCCATTGCTGCCTCAACTTCTTCCCGAAAAATTGGGAGGATTTCTTCTACTTATCTGTTCTCTGGACATGGGGTCTCCATTTGGTGAATGGTTGTAAAGGTCAGAGCAGTACTCTGTCCATCTGTCCAAGACTTCTTGTTCTTCTGTAAGGCATATGCCAGACTTGCTTTGGATCGTGGAGACTTTGGGCTGTTTGACACTTGTCAGCGGCTTCACATCTGGTAGGCCTTCTTGCTGTTGTTCTTGTTCAGACTGTTCCCTATTTCCTGGCATTGATCTTCTATCCAGTTCTCCTTTGCTGTGCGCATGCCTTTTCGGGAGACATCAGCTCCTGTCAGGTGTTCTTTTTTTTTTTTTTTTTTTTTTTTTATCTCTCTTCGTTTATCACAAAGATCCAAAAGTTCAGGTGTGATCCACGGCTTCTTCTTTGGTCGGTGCTTGCCAAGGATCTCAGTGGCGGCATCTGTCAAAGCTGAGTTGAAGGTGGTGGTCATGGTGTTGACATCTACTTCACCAGCCCCAAAATGAGCAGTGGTGCAAATTTCCCTCCAATAGTGGCCTGAAATAGTTCTGCCACCTCCGGGTCTTGCAGTTTGTCCAGGTCGAACTTCAGTCTAGTGCAATTTGCTGTATTTACTCTCTTCAAGTGGAGCCGGAAAGACATCATCACAAGATCGTGGTCACTTCCGATGTCTGCTCCTGGAAAAGTGCGTGTACTGCCAATGTTGATGCTTGATCTGAAGCGTTTCTTGACCATGATGTAGTCGATCTGGTTGTGATGCTCCCCGCCAGGACTGTGCCATGTCCATCGTCTGGAGTTTTTGTGGAGACCAATCGTGTTTGCCAGTACCAGATTGTTGTATCTGGCAAACTCCAAGAGTCTCAGACCCGTGTCATTTGTCTCGTTATTGCAGTGGGGGCCACATGTGTCTCCCCAGTTGTGGTGCGCATCTTGGCCAACTTTGGCGTTCCAGTCGCCTTGCACTATGACTATGTCCTTTTTCGGCACTTGGTCAAGGACAGCCTGTAGATTTTCATAAAAATCCTCCACTTCGCTGTCGTCATAGTCTGATGTTGGGGCATAGGCCTGGATGATGATGATGTTGAAAGGGGCTGCTCTCAGACGGATGGTAATGAGTCTACTGGAGACTGGGCGGCAACCCATGACAGTGGCTAGAATGTTCTTGTGGACCAAGAATCCAACGCCGTGTTCGTGCCTGTCATCTCTACCGCTGAAATAGAGATTGTGGTCTTTGTCGGTCGTTGTTTCACCTAGGCCTTTGCAGCGCAGTTCGCTGATACCTAGAACGTTCCATCGATAGTGGTCCAGCCCTTGAGCCAGTTCTTCTAATTTTCCTTCCGCAGTTAGGGTCCTGACATTCCAGGTTCCTATGACGATGTTGTTTCTCGAGCGGATCTTGCTAATTTGTCCATTAGTAGCATACTTATCACCTCCGTCCTAGTGGCCAACGGAAGGAGCGGTCCTTGTGCCGGGCGACGACCGATCTGGTATGGAATTAGTGGATAGCTTCATCATGTAGTGTGTCTTGGGCAAAAAAGACTTGGCGGTGCCCAATCCTCTCCAGGCTGTTGGCCACAGCCGAAATCCACGAATACAGTGTGGCTCGCCTTGGCCCTGACCTTTACCTCCGAATCCAAATGGACGCTCATGTATGATTTAAAAAAAAAAATTATAGCGAACGCATTATTCAAAAACATTTACCTTTGCATGGCCTTGACCTTCGATGATCTTGACCTGGGGATGCTCTTAACGTTTACATGACCTCTGATGCTCATGTTTGATCAAATAACCCAATGGTGATGCATACTATGGGTCAAATATAGAATCATTGCACTGCAGCATGACCACTTAATAAAAAAACAATTACAAGGCCTACAATCACCTCAACCTTCTCGTTTGTCCAAAGAACGCCGTGTAAACATGCGCACACCTACACTCACGCACACATACACACATTGCTGAATCCTAGCCGCCCAGTTTTCACACTCCCTCCATTAGACCTCGTATTACTTTAAAATTAGCACGCCTATGCGAAGCCAATAGGCCCACTTGTACGAAAATAGCCCTGAGGCATAGTTACTGGCTCTCCCAACAAATAATGGCGTCAGCATGTGGTTAGGCAATGGGCCGAGGATATATACGATACATTTGATAAACTGTGGTTCTGGAGAAGGACTACACTGTTGAGTGCACTGACACTGGATACACTAATATTGGATACAGAAAAGAAAGAAGAGGCGGCTTAGCACTACCAAGGTTAAGGTTTGTGTTAGTTTCAAATAAATTTTATGTTAATTAGTTTGTTTGTTCAGATTTTTTCTGATTAAGGACTAGCTGTAAGACAGGTCCATAGGACCTAATGCTATTATCCTATTAAAGGTTTCGGCTTCGGCTTCAATCACGATAACGTTCAAGCTCTCTACACCATCCTACCAAGTTTGGTTGTGGTAGATCAAAGAGATCCAGAGTAATTAGCCACAAAAAGATTTTGAAAGGTTTTCGCACGGACGAAGATATATTTTAAAATATGCTTGGACTATTTAAGACTCAACACGCTCAGATTTGCAAACATCTTTTGAATTTGAACATTTATGACTCAAAAAACGCCTGACAAAAAGAAACAGCATGGAGCATTCTGTAAAATTAATTTCCTTTCTCTTAGTTGCAATCGATTCAGCCCTAACTCAACATCAACCGGTCTCGTCTATCTTCATCTGGTCATTAACACCAACAGATAGATTTATTAAGGTAATTTTCCGTTTTAAGCGGCATTTTACTGGCTGTGGCTCATCGTTTAATGTTCAGTTTTCATTGGCATTCATTAAAATTAATGCAAATTTTCACAGACACACATGCTACAAATTTATCACGATAAAACAAAACTTACCCTTTGGTGTGATATCTGCAAAACCACCACAATGACATTTAAATTGATTTGAACGCTTCTTCAGAATGACAAAATGCTATAATTATATATATATATATGCTCAATTCACGCTTAATGACGATTCTTTTCTTAACAGCACAATCATATATTGTAATTTAATACGAATCTAAACGATTAAATGTTCCGAAAGAACATTTAGCGACTCTTTTCCTGAAGAAAAAAAGAAAATAAATGTTCCGTAAACCAGAGGGTTTTTCTTCATTGCTACAGAATTTTCAGAAGTGTTAATTTAGCAAGATCCGCACGAGAAACAACATCGTCATGGATTGTCATGACCCTAAATGCGGAAGGAAAATTAGAAGAACTGGCCCACGAGCTGGACCACTATCGATGGAACGTTTTAGGTATTAGCGAACTGCGCTGGAAAGGCCTAGGTGAAACAACGACCGACAAAGGCCACAAGCTCTATTTCAGCGGTAGAGATGACAGGCACGAACACGGCGTTGGATTCTTGGTCCACAAGAACATTCTAGCCACTGTCTCCAGTAGATTCATTACCATCCGTCTGAGAGCAGCCCCTTTCAACATCACCATCATCCAGGCCTATGTCCCAACATCAGACTATGACGACAGCGAAGTGGAGGATTTTTATAAAAATCTACAGGCTGTCCTTGAACAAGTGCCGAAAAAGGACATAGTCATAGTGCAAGGCGACTGGAATGCCAAGGTTGGCCAAGATGCGCACCACAACTGGGGAGACACATGTGGACCCCACTTCAACAACGAGACAAATGATGCGCACCACAACTGGGGAGACACATAATAAATAATAATAATAACAGGCAATGTATACAGTGTCACGCTACGCAGTTTGCAGTCGCGCGCCTATGTATATAGTTTAATCATCAGCCTGTACATAGAGGTTAAAAGTTACGGTAGTCAAGGGGAGAGAATCAGAATAATTTAATTAAGTTTATAATTAATAAAAGTAGCGAATGATTTGCGCCCGTGCGGAACGCACTATGTTAGAAAACAGCATAGTTGGCTATTTTGTTATTGAGAAGATTAATTGCTGCCATGCGATATTCTATGTGTGAAATGCGTGCTCTAATCGCGAACGGTGTAGGGAATGAATTATAATTAAAACGAGTATATTCTAGAAGATTCTTAGCTAATCGTATAAAACCCCATGCACTGTATGTTTTGATAGGAGCAGTAACATTTTCATATCGCTTTTGTAGCCAGAATCAACAGATCCGAGTTGGGTCAAGGTGCCAGTTAGTGACTTTGTCTGTGGGTCGTACTGATCAGACCGTCAACGAAAAAGAGCCTAATTATCGGAAGAGGAGGACTGTTTTGGGAACACTTTGGAAGTGTTTGTTTAACTGGAACTGTTCTAAGCTGTTTAGAATACCAGCTGTGTATTCTCGGTGAAATCTGAGTTATCTACGTATAACGTCGGGTGACCTGTGACTCCGTCTAGGACTTCTTCTGCCTGTATATCACCTTGCCTAACCATCTGTGCCTGTGTGTTTGTCCAGTCATTGTGTGTCTTTGTCAACAGGCCGGAGGATCCACTGGTAGCCGTAAGTTGTTTACCTCAATTTCTCAGTTGGCCATAGCGTTCGGGGGTTTGGGTTATGCATGTAGTGTGAATGGATAGTTAATTATGTTTTCTTAATTCTATTTTATGTTTCATATTGTTTGCTGCATAAATACCTAGCAATAGAGAGAGAGAGAGAATTTTCTAAAATGTATTATAAATTAAATAATTATAAATTGATATAAAAGAATTCGCTGTTATGTAGCGAAGAGATGACAGAAAGGAGGTGATTGTGAATGTATATGCGCGATGACAGGGAGGATGAGTAAGGATGTTGAAAGGGAGACAACCATTCCGATAGCGGGATGCTTGTGCAGTATATTGTAATATAATTATTAATAGTTGCGTATTTTTGTATGTATTGTTGTAGATGTACCAAAACCAAAACCTTAGAGCAGATCATTGATGGTGTGCTGAAACCTTGCTGGTGTGAAGCTGGTGTGCCTCGGCCTATTACGCCGGTGTTCCCGTGTGTCAACCTCGGTTGCGAAGGTTGTGGTATTCGCCCAAGGAACCTTATTTCGTTTATAAAGCACACACACGCACACTCCACCATACACAACAAATAACTATAACCATTGATAAACAGTTGTGAAGAACAATAATTGTTTTACATGTGATAAATTATAAATTACAGCACGCTGAAATATATTTAATCTGAATTGATTGATAAACGTTGTTGAGTAATATTACCTACTAGATTAAGTAGCCCTGTGATTGTATAATTTTGTCTGGGGGAATTATTTCGCCAGATATTAATTAATTAATAATTTAGATTAATTTCTTACAAATTCTATTTTGCATAAAGGATAAATTTTCTTATTCATTTTTTATAATATAGAAGACTTGTTGTATCTGTTTGAAGTTTAAGTGGAACAAAGTTTGAACATTTATAAAGATTTAAAGCAGTTGCTTACTGTTATTTACCTTGTTGCCAGTAAGCTGTTCCAGACATCATTATTATAAATCTTTTGTACATTTTGTAGTTAGTCATTTTCCATTTTGATTTAATTATCATTATTATTTTGAGCGAATTGTTTATGTATTAGTTTGGGGTTATATTAGTGGGATTGAGGGTTGGTTGGTTGGGAAGTGGGATAAAGGGAGTTAATTTTTAGTGCGAATGAGTGAGTGAAATAAAGAAATTGTCTTGTTACTTCTGGTCTTGTCTTTTAGAGTTTATTTAGGTGTTGGGTTATTTTCTCGTGTGGAAGTTGCACATGTCGAACCTCTGCTAAGGCAGTTGGGACGTGACATACAGCGCTTTCCAAAATCACAAAGCGCTTTACACAAACAAATGTAAACACAACATGTGTACATTGGTCAATAACACGCAACCACATATACATCTCAACACCAAAAATAACTAACAACACTCACTCATGGCGCCTAAGAAAAGGACTCTCTAAAAAGATGGATGTGGACCCCACTTCAACAACGAGACAAATGACAGGAGTCTGAGACTCTTGGAGTTTGCCAGATAGAACAATCGGGTACTGGTAAACACGCTTGGTCTCCACAAAAAACTCCAGACGATGGACATGGCACAGTCCTGGCGGGGAGCATCACAACCAAATTGACTACATCATGGTCAAGAAACGCTTCAGATCAAGCATAAACATTGGCAGGACACGCACTTTTCCAGGAGCAGACATCGGAAGTGACAACGATCTCGTGATGATGTCTTTCCGGCTCCACTTGAAGATAGTAAATACAGCAAAGTGCACTAGACTGAAGTTCAACCGGGACAAATTACAAGACCCGGAGGTAGCAGAATTATTTCAGGCCACAATTGGAGGGAAATTTGCACCACTGCTCATTTTGGGGGCCGGTGAAGTAGATGTCAACACCATGACTATCACCTTCAACTCAGCTGTGACAGATGCTGCCACTGAGATCCTTGGCAAGCACCAACCAAAGAAGAAGCCGTGGATCACACCTGAACTTTTGGATCTGTGTGATAAACGTGTCTAAAACAAAAGAAATGCTTTTTGATTTTAGGAGAGTGAAGGATGATGTCCGTCCATGTGTTATTCATGGTGAAGATGTGGAAGTTGTTGACACATATAATTATTTGGGTACAGTTTTTGATAGCCAGCTGAAATTTGATGTCAACACCCACAGTCTTGTCAAACGTGGTCAGCAAAGAATGTATCTTATTAGGAAACTAAAATCCTTCTCTGTAAACACAAAGATCCTCAGTTTGTTTTACCAGTCTTTTATAGAAAGTTTGCTGACTTTTTCTTTTATCTGTTGGTTTCACGGTCTGACTGTGAAGGATAGGAACAGTCTGTATAGCATAGTCAATGTCTGCTCAAAGATTATTGGAGTTAGGCAGAGAGATCTTTCTTCTTTCTGTGATCAGCAGATCTTACGGAAAACCGGGAGCATCCTTAATAGTCATCAGGAACATTGTTTGAAACCCGAGTTCACACTGTTGCCGTCCAGACGCCGATATGCTATGCCCATCTGTAAGGGAAATCGGCGTTCCAAATCTTTTATTCCCAGTGCAATCCGACTTCTTAATAGAACTAACCGCTTTTAGTTTCCGGCACTTTGGGGGTCTTATTTGTTATATAGTGAGAGTCTCCCTTTAGTGTCTATGTGTACTGGCTGCACTTTTTAATCAACTTGTTGAATTTTGTTGACTTCTGTGATATCACTTGTGATCTTGATTCGCGTGTGTGTGCTTGTGTGATGTTTTTTTTAAATTTATGTATTTATTGTTTTGTTTTGTTTTGTTTTTTGTTTTTTTTACAAAAAATGGTTTATGATACATTTTTTGAGTATCTTTATGCTGCCTCATAAACTTCCTAATGTAATTGCCCTTTGGGATGAATAAAGTTGTATTGTATTGTATTGTATTGTAAACGAAGAGAGATGAAAAATAAAAAGAACACCTCACAGGGAGCTGATGCCTACCGAAAAATCAACAATTACACCCGAAAAGGCATGGCCATGCGCACAGCAAAGGAGAATTGGATAGAAGATCAATGCCAGGAAATAGAGAATAGTCTGAAAAAGAACAACAGCAAAAAGGCCTACCAGACTGCGAAGCGGTTGACAAGTGTTAAACAGCCCAAAGTCTCCACGATCCAAAACAAGTCGGGCATATGCCTTACAGAAGAACAAGAAGTCTTGGACAGATTGACAGAGTACTGCTCTGACCTTTACAACCATACACCAAATGGAGACCCATCAGTTCTAGCATGTCCCGAGAACAGAGAAGAAGAAGAAATCCTCCCAATTCTCCGAGAAGAAGTTGAGGCAGCAGTGCAATCGCTGAAGAAGGGAACTCAGCGGGAGTGGACAACATACCCGCGGAACTGCTTCAAGCAGGAGGAGAAGCGATGAATGATGCCCTCACCATTATCTGTAACAAGATCTGGCAGAGTGGGGAGTGGCCTACACCATGGACCCAGTTGCTTACCATCACTCTTACCAAAAAAGGTAACCTTCAGCAATGTAAAAATTACTGCACCATCAGCATCATCAGTCATTCCAGCAAGGTCCTCCTAAAAATAGTACTCAACAGGTTGAAACCCCAAGCTGAACAAATCATAGCTGAAGAACAAGCAGGATTCAGGGCAGGGCGAAGTACCACTGAACAGATTTTCAACCTCAGAATAATCTGTGGGAAATAACTACAGCACCAACAACGTCTATATCATGTGTTCATAGACTTCAAGAAGGTGTTTGACCGAGTCTGGCTTGAAGCTCTATGTGCAACAATGAAAGTGTACAACATCAGCCCTAAAATTATTGAAGTCATCAAAAGCCTGTATGACAAGGCTACCAGTGCAGTCCTCAATAACAGCGCCATCGGGAACTGGTTCAGAACAACAATCGGGGTGCGTCAAGGATGCCTACTCTCTCCAACACTCTTCAACATCTTCCTAGAGCGCATCATATCAGATGCCCTTGCAGATAACGAAGGCACAGTCAGCATAGGGGGTAGAGCAATCTCCAATCTTCGTTTTGCGGATGACATTGATGGATTGGCTGGAGAGGAACAAGAACTTGAACAGCTGATCCAGAGGCTTGACACCACCTCCAGGGCTTATGGAAAGGCAATAAGTGCAGAGAAGACCAAAATGATGACCAACAACACCAATGGCATGAACAGGGACGTCAAACCCTCAACACAGTGCATAGCTTCAAATATTTAGGAGCCATTGTTTCAGACAATGGGTCCCGACAGGAAGTCTTCTCCAGGATCGCACAAACAACTGCTGCCCTGACAAGGTTGAAGCCCATTTGGAAAGACAGGACCATCAGTCTACATTCCAAAGTAAGACTGCTGCGCTCCCTTGTTATCTCCATCTTCCTATATGCTTGTGAAACATGGACCCTCACAGCAGATCTCCAACGAAGAATACAAAGCATGGAGATGAGGTGCTACAGAAGACTTCTGGGCATTTCCTATACCCAACACATCACCAACGACGAAGTCCGACAGACCATCACACAAGCCATTAGAGAACACGATGACCTGCTCACAGTGGTAAAGAAACTGAAACTCCGATGGTATGGCCACGTCACCAGATCATCCGGCCTTGCAAAGACCATTTTGCAAGTCACAGTGCAAGGAGGTAGAAGAGCGGACCAAAAATGAGGTGGGAGGACAACATTCGAGAATGGACTGGTCTGACACTGAGCGAAGCCATCAGGGTTGCTGAGGACAGAGAAATATTGAGTATGCTGGTTAAACGATCATCTGTGGTGCCCCTTCGACCTCCGAGTTACGGCCCAGGATAGGATAGGAGATTAAGTTTCGTGGAGCTGCTCGATCTGTTTTGTTTTTATCCTAAAGAATTAAACTGAAAACACGCCACGATTGACCCCTAATATATATGTGAACTATCTGCACTCTAAAACTTACCAACATCAGTTTTACATAATGTTGGAAAACATGTTCAGAAAATGATAGACTGCGGCGACATTGACCTAGATGTTAAAGTAACTTCATTCATTGTAAAAAATTATTTAAAAAATAATTTTAAAATGCAAAGCCCAAATAATTCTTGTGCTCTTTATGGAACTTTGCAATATTTAAGAAAACTAGAAGGACAAACCCATATGAATCACAATCTCCTTATAGAACTCGCAATATATTTAACAGGAAAATGAGTGCCCAGAAAAAAACAAAACGAAACGATGTGGCTTTAAAATGCAAAGTAATATCAACTTGAATCTTTCTATGCTATTGATCTTGAGATGACGTTGATTTCCAGATCCAAATAAACTGATGTACTATCAAATAAGGTACAGCAAAAGTTGTATTATGCCAAAAAGACTGCTACCTTGGGATGATCTTGATCTTCCATGACCTTGACCTTATGATGACCTTGACCCCACGTATGTCTGTTCAAATAACCCGATGTTGTTGCATACTATGGGTTAAATAAACTACCATTCCGCTGTACCATGACCTATTTTGTATGTTTTTGTAAGGCCTCAAATGACCTTGAACTTCAAGACCAACGCAAAAACGGAACTTATATGATAGCTTAATCTATCACTTATAAACACAACATAGTTTAGGGTCAAGGTCACTTCAAAGTACCTATACTAACCAAATTTGGACAGCTCCAGTGAACTTGACCTTGGAGTGAGATTGCCAAAATGTGTATAGTATCTCATTGATGTCTATCACGCCGCTATCATGAGACAGTTTTTAAAGTTTTTGACTTTGATCTACAAGGTGAACGCAAAAAAAGAACATATATCAAAGAACAATCTATCATCTCTAAATACAAGTTTGGACTTATATCTTTCATAGTTTAGCGTCAAGATCCTTTCAAAGTAACTATACGAACCGACATTTGAAAGCTCCTTGACCTTGACCTTGGAGTGAGGTTGACAAAATGTGTATAGTATCTCATTGATGTCTGTCATGCATCAAAGAATCATAAGTTTAAAATTAATAACCGATTGTAAAAAAGTGAAATTTTGTGACGATGGTCTTGACCGTCAGTGACTTTGACGTTACGGTGACCTTCACCTTCACATGTTGCATATTATGGGTTAAATAAACAACCATTCCACTGTACGATGAATTTTTTTTTTTTTTTTTTTTTTGCAAGGCTTAAGGTGACCATGATTTTCAAGATCAACGTAAAAACGGAACTTATATGAGAGCTCAATCTATCACTTATAAAATACAACTTTGAACTTTATATCTCTCATAATTTAGGGTCAAGGTCACTTCATATACTATACTAACCGACTTTGGACCGCTCCATTAATTTGGCCTTGGAGAGAGGTTGCCAAACTTTGTATAGTGTCTTACTGATACCTATCATGCATCAAAGAATCATAAGTTCAATATTAATAATCTAGTAAACAAAAAGTGAAATTTTGTGAAAAATTATCATTTTTAAAAACATTTTATTACCTTGTGACCTTTACCTTAAAGTGAAATCATTCCTTCACTGATCAATTTTGAGGTCTTATGGTTATACACCATCTTACCAAGTTTGGTTGTGATAGCTGAAATAGGCTCTGAATACTTAGCCACTTTAAAGTGTTTACACAGACAGACGACGGACAGACGAACATTTTTTTTTTGGTTATCATTTTTGGACATTTTAGGTTTCATCTCGCACAAATTTGCAAAAATCTGGAAAAACATTTTTTGTGAGCGAGTAAAAAGACTCACATTGCTATTCATAGGACTCAACAAGGTGCCAAACCATTCAAATGTATTTTCCAACACTTAACACATAGCTGAAAAGGCTTATTTTCGAAATGATGTTGCAATTTATCCTAAAAAACAAAACAAACTGAAAGCACAGCAGGTTTGTGATAGCCAATAAGTATGCATGTTTCATGTCTTTGCCCACCTTTTAAGCAAATCATTGTATCACAAACCAATTACAGTATGGAAAATATCAGTTATCAGAGGGCTATGACTAGAATCTTTGCAAACATTCTTGGAGGAAAGACAGGTCTTAATTAATTAATTAATTTATTTATTTATTTATTTATTTATTTTGATTTTGATTTGTTTTCTCCAAACCTAACATAACAGAACAATGATGATCGACCGAATGCCCAAAACAGAAATTTTGCAACTAAGCTTTTGCTTCCAGTTTTTGTGTAAACTTATATTACCTGCGTCGCAGTCAATCCCAGCGTCCTCCATGTGGTTACAGTTGGCCTTGCCCCAGGGCTGGTGATTACACTTGTCTAAGGAGGTATCTTTGCTATCACACACGACGTCGTCCAGCCAAATCTGACCAGTACCTGGCCCATAGTAAGCAGCCTTGTGGAAAATGGAGTGGCCCCTGTAAATTTGCTCTAGTACAGTTAAGGTAAAATCTAAGTATCAACGTAGCATAGCATTTCATGTGGGTTATTAACTCGACGCCATTAGTTTTGTCACTCGCTTTTCTCGTACTGATGATACTTAATTTAATATTATCTGAATCGTGCACTGACTCTCCTAATTTCGCAGTTTCAGTTCTATGTTGTGTTAAAAAGGTAAAACCGGCAAGTGATAAACCCTAAACGAGTCATTAGACTGATGCACTGCAAGTTATAATTATGGTTTTTGCGCCCCTTGGAAGACAATCGAAGCTTAACGTCATATTGCATAAGCGTTAAGGACGAATCACCAGGTCGCCACCTTGACCACAATATTCATCCCCCTTGGAAGTGTCCTCTTGGAAGAGTTTGTTCGTTCTTTAGTTATTCTAATCTTATTCAGTAGATTTAAAACTACTGATTGTCTTTTGTTTTCATTAGCTACGTGTATACCATTTGCAATTGGTAATGCATTATTTGTTGTGTTGTAGTCGATACTAACAATACAGACGTTTCATAGCAGCCGTGCACGCGAACACGTCATTCTACACACCTTTTTGCCCTCCCAAGCTGTCGACATGCCACCTCGGATAGCGACTGGCCATGGTAGGTGTCGTCACATATTGTGCCTGCAACAAAGCAAGTTAGTCAACAATAATGTGTTGTGCAAATGAAGGTTTTCCAGCAACTGTTTTTACGGGCTCTGTCTCTTACTGGCTTTGGCGGTTGCTATGTTTAGCTCCAATGTTGGCTGCCAGTGCTGGCCAACAACTATTGCTATTAATAGGCACACACACTACCAATTTTATTCATTGAAAAATTAACTATACTTTCCACAGAGTATTTCTTGTGGGAATCTTGTCTTCAGTGGGGCAACACACACTGGAAATGTTGAAATGATCCGTGGGGGAGGCGGGGTCAAAACGGGCCTCTTTCAGAAGAATTAAAATAACTGGAAGAAAAATGCAGCATTTCCTTATAATTGTTGCTGCAAGACATATTAAGTCGTTGCTAACTTAGCGAGATCCGCACGAGAGACAACATCGTCATAGGAACCTGGAATGTCAGGAACCTAACTGCGGAGGGACAAGTAGAAGAACTGACCCACGAGCTGGACCACTAACGATGGAACATTTTAGATATCAGCTAACTGCGCTGGAAAGGCCTAGGTGAAACAACGACCGACAAAGGCCACAAGCTCTATTTCAGCGGGAGAGACAGGCACGAACATGGCGTTGGATTCTTGGTCAACAGAGACATTCTAGCCACTATCATGAATTGCGGCCCAGTCTCCAGCAGACTCATTACCATCCGTCTGAGCGCAGCCCCTTTCAACATCACCATCATCCAGGTCTATGCCCCAACATCAGACTATGACGACAGTGAAGTGGAGGATTTCTATGAACGTCTACAGGCTGTCCTCGACCAAGTGCTGAAGAAGGCCATAGTCATAGTGCAAGGCGACTGGAATGTCAAAATTGGCCAAGATGCGCACCACAATTGGGGAGACACATGTGGACCCCACTGCAACCACGACACATATGACAGATGTCTGAGACACTTGGAGTTTGCCAGACACAACAATCTGATACTGGCAAACACGCTTGGTCTCCACAAAAACTCCAGACGATGGACATTTCACAGACCCGGTGAGGAGCATCATAACAAGATCGAATACATCATGGTCAAGACAAGCTTCAGATCAAGCATCAACATTGGTAGGACAGGCTCTTTTCCAGGAGAAGACATCAGAAGCGACCATGATCTCGTTACGATGTCCTTCCGGCTCACTTGAAGAGATTAAACACAGCAAAGTGCACCAACTGAAGTTCGACCTGGACAAACTGCGAGACCCGGAGGTGGCAGATATTTAAAGACACAATTGGAGGGAAATTTGCACCACTGCTCATTTTTGGAGCTGGAGAAGAACTCAGCTGTGACAGATGCCGCCACTGAGATCCTTGGCAAGCACCGCCCAAAGAAGAAACCGTGATCACACCTGAACTTCTGGGTCTTTGTGATAAACGAAGACAGATGAAAAGGGACAAGAACACCTCTCAGGGAGCTGATGCCTACCGAAAAATTAACAATGACATCCGAAAAACCATGCGCACAGCAAAGAAGAACTGGATAGAAGATCAATGCCAAGAAATATTCTGAACAAGAACAACAGCAAGAGGGCCTACCAGACTGTGAAGCGACTATCAAGTGTTAAACAGCCCAAGGTCTCCACGATCCAAAGCAATACTGGCATATGCTTTACAGAAGAACAAGAAGTTTTGGTTAGATGGACAGAGTACTGCTCTGACCTTTACAACCAAACACAAACGGAGACCCATCAGTTATAGCATGTCCCCAGAACAGAGAAGAAGAAATCCTCCCAATTCTCCGGGAAGAAGTTGAGGCAGCAGTGCAATCGCTGAAGAAGGCCAAGTCCGCGGGAATGAACAACATACCCGCGGAACTGCTTCAAGCAGGAGGAGAAGCGATGATTGACGCCCCAACCATTATTTGTAACAAGATCTGGCAGAGTGCGGATTGGCCTACATCATGGGCACAGTCGATTGTCATCACTCTTTCCAAAAAAGGTAATCTTCAGGAGTGTAAAAGTTACCGCACCATCAGCCTCATCAGCCATCCCAGCAAGGTCCTCCTGAAAATAATACTCAACAGGTTGAAACCCCAAGCTGAACAAATCATAGATGAAGAACAAGCAGAATTCAGGGCAGGGCGAAGTACCACTGAACAGATTTTCAACCTCAGAATAATCTGCGAGAAATACTACAGCACCAACAACCGCTATATTATGTGTTTGTAGACTTCAAGTAAGAGTTTGATCGAGACTAGCATGCAGATCTGTGAGCAACCATCAGAGTGTACAACATCAACCCTAAAATTGTTGAAGTCATCAAACGTCTGTATGACTAGGCTACCAGTGCAGTCCTCGACATTAGCGCAATCGGGAACTGGTTCAGAACAACAATCAGTGTGCGTCAAGGATGCCTGCTCTCTCCAACACTCTTTAACATCTTCCTAGAGTGCATCATGGCAGATGCCCTTACAGATCACGAAGGCACAGTCAGCACAGTTAGCGAGCGTTATAGGCGGGACTAACATGCCTTGTCCACAGGCCAGAAACCAATGGCGACTCACAGGTGTGGGATCGAGCCAGCATCTAGGGCGTAATGTTTCTCCGAATATTATTTACTTTTGACTCGGGCAACGTCTCAGGGGTTTTCTCCGGGTACTCCGGTTTGTTCCCCCAGAAAAAATTGAAAAAATACACAACTAATGTTAGATAGGTTGGGTTTGGGCGCGCCACAGGCTGCGACTACGCCTTCCCCAGGGGAGGCGACCCAGAATTTCCCGATCAAAAGGGACAAAACAGCATTAAAAAAAATAAGGGGTAGAGCAATCTACAACCTCCGTTGTGCGGACGACATTGATGGATTGGCTGGAGAAGAACAAGAACTTGAACAGCTGGTACAGAGGTTTGACACCACCTCCAGAGCCTATTGCATGGAAATAAGTGCAGACAAGACCAAAATGATGACCAACTACACCAATGGCATCAGCGTGGACATCAAAGTCCAAGGCCAATCTCTCAACACAGCGCACAGCTTCAAATATTTAGGAACATTGTATCAGACAATGGGTCCCGATAGGAAGTCCTGTCCAGGATTGCACAAACAACTGCGTCCCTGACAAGATTAAAGCCCAATTGAAAAGACAGGACCATCAGTCTACATTTCAAGGTAAGACTCATGCGCTCTCTTGTCATCTCCATCTTCCTATACGCTTGCGAAACATGGACCCTCACAGCCTATCTACAACGAAGAATACAAAGCATGGAGTCGAGGTGCTACAAAAGACTTCCGAGCATTTTCTATACTCGGCACATCACCAACAACAAAATCCGACAGACCCTCACACAAGCCATTGGACAACACGTTCACATCCTCACAGTGGTGAAGAAACGGAAACTCCAATAGTATGGCCACGTCAACCAGCATCAGGCCTTGCAGAGACCATCGTGCAAGGCACAATGCAAGGAGGCAGAAGAAGAGGGAAACAGAAAAAGAGGTGGGAGGACAACATTCGAGGACGGACTGGCTTGACACTGAGCGAAGCAATGAAGATTGCTGAGGACAGAGAAAGTCTGATCAGCTGTGGTACCCCAACGAACTTCGAGTTACGTGATAGGATAGGATGACAAGTGACTGGGCCCCTGGCGTACGCCTCTTCCCGCTCGGCCAGATCTTGCTACAAATAATGGCGAGGGCGTCAATCATCGTTTCTCCCCCTGCTTGAAGCAATTCTGTGGGCATGTTGACCACTCTCGCTGACTTCCGCTTCTTCAGCGATTGCACTGCTGACTCAACTTCTCTTAGAATTGGGAAGATTTCTTCTTTTTCTCTGTTCTGGGGAATTGCTAGAACTGATGAGTCTCCGTTTGGTGTGTGGTTGTAAAGGTCAGAGCAGTACTATGTCCATCTATCCAAGACTTCCTGTTCTTCAGTAAGGCACAAGCCAGACTTGCTTTGGATCGCGGAGACCTTGGGTTGTTTAACGCTTGTCAGACGCTTCACAGTCTGGTAGGCCTTCTTCCTGTTGTTCTTGACCAGATTGTTCTATATTTCCCGGCATTGATCTTCTATCAAATTCTTCTTTGCTGTGCGCATGGTTTTTCGGATGTCACTGTTGATCTTTCGGTGGACATCAGCTCCCTGTGAGGTTTTCTTTTCCCTTTTTGATCTCTCTTCGTTTGTCACACAGGTCCATCAGTTCAGGTGTGATGCACGGCTTCTTTTTTTGTGCAGAGCTTGCAAAGGATCTCAGTGGCGGCATCTGTCACTACTGCGTTGAAGGTGATGGTCATGTACTTCACCAGCCCCCAAAATCAACAGTTGTGCAAATTTTCCTCCAATTGTCTCCGGGTCTTGCAGTTTGTCCAGGTCGAACTTTAGCCTGTGCACTCTTCAAGTGGACCCGGAAAAACAGCATCACTCACGATGTCTGCTCCTGGAACAATGCCAAGGTTGACACTTGATCTGAAGCGTTCCTTGACCATGACTAGCAGTTATTAATACCCGTGCTATGATTTTATTTTTATTTATTTATTTAATTTTTTTTTTTGCATTTTACTTGCACTCTTTTTTGTTTTTCATTTGCCTCTCCTCCTCTCTTTTTCTTTATTATCTATATCTCCCTCTCTCTTTTATCTATCTCACTCTATATTATTAAATTTTAAAAAAAAGTATCCCTAGCGAGATTCGAACCCGGGTCGCCTTAATAAAAGTCAAACGCCTTATCCATTGATCCACGGGCTGCTATAATTCTCCAGCCTTATTTTAGGTCATATATCATAAAACAAGGTGAACCCTCGATTTGAATTTTAATTAAGCAAATTTTATTAGAGTTATAAACTTTAAACTGCATTAAACAACAATATAACGCCGATTTAAAAGCGAGATCAAAACCAAACTTATGAAATGAAGGCTATGGAGAGAAATCACTAAACGCAAACCGGAAATGAAGGAGGGGCCTGCCGTAGGCAACGTCAAGAGTGATTGGTTGGACTCGCACATGTTTCCCACGTGTTTGCAGTACATTTCCAAGGCAGTAAAATGCAAAATAAAGCCGTTTTGTGATAGAAAATAATGTTAAGTTTCGTTGTATCGGCAGCGCGTGATCGAGCGGCGAATGGCAAAACTCGCGTGGAAGCAATTATACGGACAGTTCAGCTGTAACCTGCACAAATTCGAGCAAAGTAAAGCTCAAACCTAGCTTCACAACAAAGCCGCTGGTTGGCTAAAACGGCCCCTCATGATCTAAAACGGCTTGTCGATTAATATATAGATGTAGTCAATCTGGTTGTGATGCTCCCTGCTGGGACTGTGCCAGGTCCATTGCCTGGATTTTTTGTGGGGACCGAGCGTGTTTGCCAGTAACAGATTGTTGTATCTGGCAAAGTCCAAGAGTCTCAGACCCTTGTCATTTTTCTTGTTGTTGCAGTGGGGTCCACATTTGTCTTCCCAGTTGTGGTAGGCATCTTGGACAACCTTGGCATTTCAGTCGCCTTGCACTATGAATATGGCCTACTTCGGCACTTGGTCAAGGACAGCCTGAAGATGTTCACCTCGACTTTGCTATCGTCATAGTCCGATGTTGGGGGTATAGGCCTGGATGATGGTGATGATGAAAGGGGCTGCTCTCAAACGGATGGTAACGAGACTACTGGAGACTGGACGGCAACCCATAACAGTGGCTAGAATGTCTTTGTGGACAACGAATCCAACGCCGTGTTCATATCTGTAATCTCTCCAGCTGAAATCAAGCTTGTGGCCTTTGTCGGTCGTTGTTTGAATTAAGGCTTTCCACTGACACCATATTCACATAACCTCACCTATGATGATATCCTGGAGAAGATATGCTTATCTTATAAGGGGAGTAAGACTTGTAGATAGATGGGGCGTTAAGCTATCTCTGCAGTGTTCCCTCCACACACAAAAAATGAGAGTCCTTGGGACTCCCAGGTATAAAATTTTAAGATTCCTTGTGCAAATTTTGAGAGTCCCCAAATCAAAAAAAGAAATGTAAAAACAAGTCCAAGCCTCACTTTTTTTAACTCTGTTAAAGCGTCACAGTAGTTATCATAATCATATAAAACCAAAAAATTAAAACATGTATTAAATGTTTATTTAAGCCTGAGACGCTTGGTTGCTGCAAACTCCTTCAGGGCACCCTGCACAACAGCTTCTGGATCTGTACTTGATGTTGCTGTGGATGAACACTTTTAAAGAGGTGTCATGTGAAAGGTTGTTTGAGTTTTTAAGAGTAACAGGCTTGTTTTTTAAGATTTGAAACATTTGATAATATTTTGAGATAACGTATCTCTGGTCCTGATTTGGCTCGGAAGAGTCCGCTGGACCTAAAGCAATAATCTTGTATTGTATTGTATTGTATTGCTGTGGATGAACGGGTTTTGGACCCAGTCAACCAAGTCAGAAGTGACATGATCGTGTATGATAGAATCAAAGAATGGATTCACGAAGATTTCTTCTGTTCAGTGAATGGATTGCTTGGAGGAAATTTACAATGCGCGCGCATGCGATTTTTAAGAACGACAACTCCCGACACAATCTTTAATTGTCTGCAATGGCAGTCTCAGTTGGATTCTGATTATGCCGTGAATTAGATCGCCACTCGTTGGTCGTATTTTGACTTCAGCTTTTCGAAAAAAATGTGTGCGTCCACAGGACGCAAATTTTTCTGCGTCATTTTTCATATTTTGTGCATAATTGACACACTACTGTGCGTAATCGGGAACACTGCTCTGTCAGACGTTCTTTACCAAAATTCCAAAGCGATGTGAGAGACTAATCACGGTGCTTGGTCACATAAAAATTTATATTTGTTCTCGAGTTTTAAAGTATCATTGGCTCACTTTAAGAAATTCTTTTTACTAATCAAATGACTAGTTTACTTGTCTCAAGAGAAGAAGAGCTAGTGGACACACAACAATACAAATAGAACGACACCAGTCGTATTTGTATGTGATTTCAACTTTTATATGTTCTACACAAATTCTAACATTACTTTCATTAAATGTTAAATGTAAATTAATAACTATAAGTGTTCAATGTGCTGGGCTGTTTCTTTAGCAGTTCTTCTTCATCATGTGTTACAAAGTTATATGTTTGGTGGTCTAATATTGTTCTGAGTAGTTCTAAATTCTACATCAGTTGTAGTTAAGAGGGACTTAGCTGTTTCGTATTTGCGAGTGCTTGAGTCTGGTTGTCACTCTGAGGGAGTCTGGGCACTCTCAAGAGGATCGGGCGAGTCGTGTAGCTCCGGACGTGGAGAGGTAGAATCTAGATGATCTCCTTCTTTTCCACGGGAGCAAGCGTCATGCGTTGACTTCAGAAACTGTCCCAGAGCTGAATTCTAGTCTCTGGGAATCGTGAAACCGTCTCAAGTCTATCACTTTCGTGGTAATGGCTGAGGATAATCGTTTACTTCAGTGTGCTCCTTTGACCCTCGTGGTTCCGCACTTCGTATTCGACTGACTGGCCAAAGCGACGCATACGGGGATATGCAGGGATCTCTACGTCATCTCCGACGGTCGACCAATCATTTAATTCTCGCTGCTAGTCGTCTCGCTCTCGCGACCACATGAATCTTCTTTTGAAAATTTTGATCTCCTGTCCCCCCTGTGGGACACTCTCTGTTACGTCTCGACTTCGATTGTCAGGGAAGGGACGCAGGGTAGATCTAAAAGAGATATGAGTCGCATGGCTACTAAGCAGTCAAGATGTTCGAGTAAGCTAACTAACATTCCTGTTTAGCGAGGTCTGCTTGGTTGTCTTGGGAGTGAACGTCTCAAGAAGGTTAAGTTAACATATGCGAACTTTCCTTTAGAGGGCTGTTAAATTAATGTCAGGTTTTATTCAATACTATCTGTTTATCTCTAAGCTGAGTTACCCCATCTTTGTCATCAACAGTTCTTATGTTACATCACCGAACAGTCATTGTTGCCTAAACACCCAGACCAGGCCCCTATTATCATATCAGTATATATATTTTATTCATTACAGTGATGGAGAAAGTTTTTAAGCTTGGGGTATTTATACCCTCAACCAAAACATGTGGGGGTTTTCATACCCTCAGTGCAAACATAAGGGGGTTTTTATACCCCCTTTCAGTTTTTTAGAAGGTACACCAACATTTTCTTTCAGTGTTAGCCACGGAAATTCCAGGAGCCATTTCTCCTGGAAAGTCTTTTCATCAGTTTGAGTTTCTTCAACCGGGCCCGGTTGCGGCTCACCTTTTTCTTCTCTTACCGAGCACTCAAAGCCAAAGGCTGACAAAAAAGTTTGTTTTTCTTTTCCTTCATCTTGTTTTAATTTTTTTGAGCAATTAGTTTTGTCTGCTTTATTTGTCGGCCATGTTTAATGTTGGGTTGTTGTCAGTCTTCTATAGCCAATCAAAAGCGTCGAGAAAAAAATAGTGAATATTATCGTCAATATGATTGGCTGTTTCTCGGAAGCGACAGAATGAATAGGAGGGGGAGAGAGGGTGGTAGGCGGTCGCGCAGGACGCACAGGCACACGATCCAAATCGAGCGAAAGCTGTACGCACGACCGAAATAGTTGTACCTGATGATACCTCTCAGCCACTTAGCTTTACGTTTTCATACCCCTTTGGCACTGACTTTGTGCGTGTTTATACCCTTTCATTACATTTTCGTTACGTGATTTCCCAACTCAGTGCGTGAAACACGTACGATTGTACGTGATCTCCATCACTGCATTACGAGAGATGCCTCGAGATTTTGGTCAGTTCGTTAAACGGCAAAGTCAATTAGAGTGAATTAGTCATTTTACTCAATACAAAAAATGTTCGGACATTACGCGAAGTGCCTGGTTTCACCAGGTGCCTTTCACATATATATGTTTTACATTATATTTATTTTTTACTTTCATTTCTTAGAGTTCACTTACCCCATGTGCCGTTGTGGTAAATCTCCAAACGTCCATTCACGAATCTGTCGCCTCCTACCAATCGCAGTTGACCTTCTACAGAAAAGACAGATGAGAGGAGTGAATATTAGAAATAATGTGTGGTGATGCAATGATAGTACCGCGAGCAACAGAATTTGCTAGGCGTTCTGCAGTAGTTAGTTATCCATTGTTTATAGGGTCCAGTTGACTGCAAAGAGCTGTCGAATATGGACCACAACTTGTTTGAAAGAGGACTCACCCCTGATCGGTATAAGAGATTTGCCGAAACAATCCTAATGGTAACACTGAAGGCACTCCACCAGCCGGTCACTTTACAAAAAAGGACTCCCATGCAGAGGACGCTGAGCCTGTACTCTAATTTATCGAACCCCCGTTTACAAAAACAAAAGAGAACATAAACATCATTATAAAATATTAACGAAATACATCCATATAAAATGCCTACCGTGCTAAATAATAACACCATAGAAAGCTCTTGTGACCATTAGGTAGAAAGCGTCCAATATCCCCATGCTGACCCAACATATTTCATACACAAATGAGGAGCTTTGGGAGAGATTTTTTTTTAATTATTATTATTATTTTTTTTTTTAAGACAGTGACTGGTCTAGCGTGGGTCCCAGATCCAGCTGAAAAGACCACACGTTCCAGCACCGTCTCTTCTTTCCGAACCCCCACACCTCTCACTCACATTCGCGATAACAGCTTATATAATGTAAACAAACCATGCAGGGCTCTGAACACCATAAGCTCGCACACACAGGTGAGATGAAGTATTCACAGATCCTGTCGTCAAAACATATCATTTAAAGGAACAGCACGAAGCATTTTGTAAATTTAAATTGCTTGTCACTTGGCAATTATACTTCAGCAATAATTCAACGTCAACTAGCACGGTTAAGGATCACGTGGTCCTCAACAACCCCAGTTGGATTTCTTTCGCTATTTTACCATTTAAAATGGTGTGATTTACTGGCTGTCGCCGATTACTGCGATCCCGATACTCTAGAACATTAATTATACAGACCTGATAGTGATCTAAGAGAGGTTTTCGCGGAACGTGCGACTATGTCACGCCTTGTGACAGACATTTTGAAGTCCAATGAGTCTGATGACGTCCACAAATCCACAACTTGAACGGCGAAAATATATATACAGGAACAGTCAACGCTGCACCACTATTCCAAAACAAAGTATGGCGCCGCAAAACCGGAAGCGAGTAAAGCAACTTTCGTCTTCCGATACAAAACAACAACAACAACAACAACAACAAAAATTAAGTGTCCGCAGATTGTTTCGCATTTCCTTTTTTTTTTTTTTTTTTATTTTTTTTTTCGTTTTCGTTTTTGCGGATTTCCGCGATTTCGCGGAGAACTATCAGGTCTGTTATACTATTTTTTTCCTTATTCAGTTTTCCATTCGCATGCACAACAATTAATTACAGCTTAGCAGGCACAGGCTACGCATTTATTATGGTGAAACCAAACTTACCTAATTCTGGGTAGTGGGTAACCGAACCTGCAAAACCATGACATCAAAATGTATCATTCTTAGATAGTGTTGTTTTTTTCTAAAGCTTAAGAGCTGCTCAAGGCGGTGTCCAAAAGATCGAACTCAGTCAAGCAGCCTCAGGCGCCAACTTGCTGCCCTCGGCGTTTAGTCTGACTCCTCAGGCAGCTGAGCACAATCCTGGACGAGAAGGATCCTAAAGCGCTTGCTGGGCGGGGGTATTTATGTAGCTGGACCTCATCTGCCTAGGACAGAAGCGTTAGGCTTACGTCTGTGCGGTACAATGCACGCGCGCGCAGACTATACACTCATGTGAAGAGTATAGATGCTCGCGTGTGCATTTGACTTACTTTAAATTTAATTGTTTGTCCTTTTTTTGTAAATTTGGGGGGAGGGAGTTGGGAGTGGGGGAAGATGGAGAGGGAGGAGATGGCCAATAGGGCCCATCAAAATTCATCAGAGAAACAATGCAACATTCTTAGTGGACAGGCCAGTTTTTTTTTATTTTGTGCTTGTGTTTGTATTTTAATTTTATTAATTAATTTATTTAGTTATTAATAATTTTAGTTTTTCTTCCATTCTTTATGTCTTTTTTAAATTTATATTTGTATCAACATATTTTCATGATTAATAAAACTGAAACATTGAGGGTAATCGAGCGCTCATTATAGAAAATTAGAACTCGGTTCCGTTTTTGCTTCTTGTTTATGTGTACGCTTATATTACCTGGGTCGCAGTCAATGCTAACGTCTTCGGTGTGTTTACAGTTGTGAATGCCCCAAGGCCTGTGAGAACACTTGGATATAGAGTCTTCTTTGCCGCTACACTCGATAACGTTCAGCCAAATTCGACCAGTACCGGAACCATAGTAGGCATTCGAGCGGTACACGTTGTCTCTGCAAGATTGTTTTAATACAGTTAATCTATAAATATAAGTATCAGCATAGCACAGCATATAGGTTAGTCGTTAGCCCTCAAGGACAATCATTTGTGGAACTCTGGTTTATATCTTGTTTATATATATTGTTGTACAATAAACAAAACACGATTTTGTAAGATTGTGTACGCCTGACTAAATAAGGGTAAAAATGAACATTATGACAAAGCGCATTTTCAGGTCCAGCTCAAGGTGGTGGCTGTTACATAATCTAACTCAAGCCACCAAAGGGATCCACCTGCTGCCTTAGGGTGTGATGAAGATGATAACGCCCACAACTCCACCAAGTCAGCATGGTACTTGTGGAAAAAAAAAGAAGAAGAAAAGAAGGGTCTGATGCGCAAAGCAAAACACAAGTGTCCGCTGATTCAGCTGAAGAGATGCCTCTGCAAGCGCTTTCTGAAACAGCCTACTGCGTCTATTTTGTTTCAGTGTGGGAGAATGTTCCAGACTTTGGGATCACGAAATCGCATGGCATTTATTGTAAGCTCGTTGTACAGCTTATTGCAGCGTGTGACGGGGTAAATCTTATGAGAATCGGTTGGTCTGACTGACGGGCTTGAGAGAAGGCTCTGCATGGCCCAAGCCCTATCTTTCCATGGTAATCGACACTAGGTGTTGATAGTTTTGATTAAAGTGGATGAGCGAAGTGATGTTGGCTTATGACATGGAATAATTTAAGGATGATATGATGGCGTTTTCTGCTCTTTGATTTACTGTAAAGAAAGGAAGAAAACTCGGTGGTAGATTCTTTCCTCTTTGACTGGTAACCAGTGAAGGTGTATTAATAAGGTCTCTTTTCTTTGTTCGGGTTACAACTCTTCCTGCTGTGTTTTGGATACCCTGCAGGCGGCTTATCTGCTTATCTTATAGGCAACTATTTTCATACTCCAGCCTAGAAATCACAAGAGAGACAGCGATGGTCGTAGCTGCTTTGACTGTTAGGAATGACCTCAACTTTCCAAGAGACAGTAGCATGCACTTACAACAGAACTGTTGTGATTCTCCATGGAAAGTTCTGCATCGATGACAAGGCCAAGATCTCTGATGGCAGAAGGATGTGATGACTGATTCGCCGACACAAATACTTATTTACACTCAGTGAGTCGACATCTTCCTAGAGCGCATCATGTCAGATGCTCTTGCAGATCATGAAAGCACAGTCAGCATAGAGGGTAGAGCAATCTCAAATCTTCGTTTTGCGGATGACATTGATGGATTGGCTGGAGAGGAACAAGAACTTGAACAGCTGGTCCAGAGGCTTGACACCATCTCCAGGGCTTATGGAATGGAAATAAGTGCAGAGAAGACCAAACTGATGACCAACAACACCAATGGCATCAACACGGACATCAAAGTCCAAGGCCGATCCCTCAACACAGTGCATAGCTTCAAATATTTAGGAGCCATTGTATCAGACAATGGGTCCCGATAGGAAGTGCTCTCCAGGATCGCACAAACAACTTCTGCCCTGACAAGGTTGAAGCCCATTTGGAAAGACAGGACATTCCAAAGTAAGACTGCTGCGCTCCCTTGTCATCTCCATCTTCCTATATGCTTGCGAAGCATGGACTTTCACACCAGATCTCCAACGAAGAATACAAAGCATGGAGATGAGGTGCTACAGAAGACTTCTGGGCATTTTCTATACCCAACACATCACCAACGACGAAGTCCAACAGACCATCACACAAGCCATTGGACAACACGATGACCTGCTCACAGTGGTGATGAAACGGAAACTCCGATGGTATGGCCACGTCACCAGATCATCAGGTCTTGCAAAGACTATTCTGCAAGATACAGTGCAAGGAGGTAGAAGAAGAGGGAGACCGAAAAAGAGGTGGGACGATAACATTCGAGAATGGACTGGTTTGACACTGAGCGAAGCCATGAGGGCTGCTGAGGACAGAGAAAGATGGAGTATGCTGGTTAAACGATCATCTGTGGTGCCCCTAGGATCTTCGGGTTACGGGACAGGATAGGATAGGATAGGAAGGAGTCGAGACTACTCTTTAGTTTACACAGAGAAGCTTCTGTTTTCTCCTCGTTGGGTTTCAACACATCTGAAGTCAACAGAATTTCACTTCAAGACAGCAACTTTCAAACTTCCTCTCACCCTCTCCATCAGCATTGCGTGAAAATGGTCAACGACTAGTGAGAAACTCTTTAAATGAGTCATTAGTTCGATGCATGGCATACTCATAATTATGATATCTGCATGCGGGGGAAGTGTTCGTTCTTTACACTGCTTATTAAGTTTTCATGCTGTTTTAAATGTACATATTTGTTTTCAATGGCTACTTATATAATTCTCGTAACCTGTAATAAATATTAGTCCTGCTATAAAGGTATTGCATTAATGCAGTGCAATGTCAAAACGCATTTTTTATACACACCCTCTTGACATACCAAGCTGTCGACATGCTACCTGTGCTATTGCTTTTCCATTGGAACCCATGTAACATATCGTGCCTGCAAAAGAAGTTATTGAAGGGGTCATTTGAAGAATGCACCTTTGTCTATGTTTTTTACATCATAGAAAACTGACAAAAACAGTCATTTAATATTGTTCATTTCTTTATATTCATAACAAAACAAAATATTTGTTTGCATAAAAACAAACAAAAATTTAAACAGACGATATTGTAAAACTGATTTAAAGGGGAAAAAAGCTTGAAATTGAATTTCGATTTTTTCAAGACTATACCTATTTCAAGGAATGTATGGAGCCTTTGTTAAAATCATTTCACCGGACTTTGGCATGATATTGTACTTCCAACTATGTGACAGAGGCAATTTCCTGTCATTCAATTTGTGTGGGTCTTGTGTTAACTTTAGCGAACTCTTTATTTCCCTACTGTTTGCTTCTTCTTAAATATGTATCTCCTTAACAATTTGATGCAATACTGTACCCAAGTCCATTCCTATGTCCAGTGTGGACTTGAGATCGACGTTGCCCTGGGAGTGAAAACAGTGATATATTACTCTTAAAATTGCAGGTATTGACTTTACATTTTCTTGGAACGATTTAGCACCGCTTGTTTGATGGACTTCGGTTCAAAGGCAGTTTTGACAATTTTGGACTTAGGTGCACTCTTGAACTGTGACACCCCGCTCCCCCCACTCCCCTTTAAAAAAAACAAACAAAACAATACTGTATTGTGCAAATAGAAAGGTTTGTTGTGGGTTCTTTTTCCAGCAGTACATTTAAATTAACAAAAATTTATAAATAATTGGGTAAATATATACATGAAATTGAGTTCACTTACCCCACGTGCCATTGTGGAAAATTTCCAAACGTCCACTCGTAGGTGTTTCGCCATCCATCAACCGCAATGGGTCTTGTACAGAACAAAAATAGAAGACAGGTGTGTGTGTGAAGTATTAGACGCAAGGTATGCTGTCATGAAATGGAGCTGATGATGGACGCAATGGAGAAAGAGAACGAAAACGAAGTCTTGGTGAATCAGAAACAATAAAGCAGTTAATATCAAATCTGATGAAACCAGAAGTGAGCTGAACGATTTACAGCAGTATGGCCGCCACTTGAAATTTCAACATGCCTAAACAAAAGGACCAGAAGAACCAGTGCACACAAGTATGCAAGTTGCGTACTAAGCCTATCGGCATCAACTTCAAAGAATGGAGGTTGGAGGTCAGGGTGGGGGGGGGGAGGGTGTGTGTGTGGAGAGGGGATTGGTCGCTTCAAGGGCACGGCTTATCATCCCGGTGAACCAAAAGACTGTGGGGGAGGAATTCACCGTAAAGAACGCTAGGTTGTATCAGGCTGAATACGAACACTCCGATTCGTTGTCCTTTTGGACAATGAGCGGCAAGGCGTTTGCCAAAGTTTAACTCAGTAAGATTGTTTGCATTAAAAATGGTGCCGATATCAACACAGTTATCTCCAATGCGATATCTATAATAAGCAGGGTTGGAAGATTTAACGATTTAACGATTTAGCGAATTAAATTTTTGGTTAAAGAAAATTTAACGCTTTAAGGTTTTTAAAAAATTCAACGAAATAAAAAATAAAAGTAACGATTGTCGATTTCTGTTGTTAAAAATTTCGTTACTTCAGTTTGATTTTTCAACACAAACAACAGGTGCCTATGTGCGAAGCCGGTTTGACCCAGTTGCAGCCAGTTTGAGGCGGTTTGGATTAGCCTATGTAGGCCTAGACATTGCCTACCCTGCATCAGTTCATATTAAATTTTTGAGATCGTGAAATAAAGATGGTTTCCTGCAGTGATTCGAGTGATGAAAGTTTGCCAACATTTGTAATGAAGAATTTTGGAGAATATCTGTAAATATGTGTATATTATATTATATAATATACACATATTTACAGAAATTCTCCAAAATTCTTCATATAATATACATAATGTGTATGTGCGAGATTCTTTTTATTCTAGCTGCTGTATTTGAATGCTTAGCTTAATTTTTTTGTCTCGTTGGTGTGCGTGGGCTAAAATGCTTGGAAGGGGTGTGAATGCGTGTTGCAAGGACAGATTAGAAAAAAAATTATTAGTCTAATATCTCTATTCTTGTTGTTAATAAAATATCAAATCACATTATTTGTTCTTGATTTGTTTCCAGTGTGTTAATAGAATACATGGGTTCTAACACAAGTTGTATGTAATTTTTTTTTACTGCATACCACTTTTTTTGGTTTGAGCTGAGCAATAAATAATCATTCATGTATTTAACGCAATTTTAATTCTTTAAAAAAACAAATTAAATAAAATTTATTTCTTTAATTTTCAAAAAAAAAGTAAAGAAAACTTATTTCTTTAACGTTTTACCCAAATTAAAGAAAATTTATTTCTTTCAAGAAAACAAGTAAAGACTATCAACCCTGATAATAAGTGCGTCTGACAATCAGCAAGAGAAAAAAGCACTGAAGGATATGAAGGACAATTAACTTGTTAAATAGAACAGCTGGACACACTTTAATGTATATATTTATTGCACCAAAAATAATTACTATAATATGTATACTGTATCAGACTGTTGTATCTAGCAAACTCCAAGAGTCGCAGACCCCTGTCATTTGTCTCGTTGTTGCAGTGGGGTCCACATGAGCTACAAATGATCTCCCCTGATGCACCTAACTTTATTGCAGGAGATTTCAATAGCTGTGACTTGTGCACTTGTTTACCCTCATTTCATCAGTATGTGTCTATCCCCACTCGTCAAAACAATACCATTGATCGTCTATATGGCAACATTCCTGATGCCTATAAATCCTTTGCACTTCCATCTGTTGGTAAATCTGATCACGATTGTGTCCATCTCATTCCATCTTACCTGCCTAAAATCAGATCACAACCCATTGTAAAGAAAACAGTAAAAGTTTGGTCTTCTGAAAGCATTGAACAGTTACAAGGATGTTTTGACTGTACTGACTGGAACATGTTTTTGGAATCTAGTGATGGTGTAAATGAAGCTGCTGATGTTATTTCTGACTATATTAAATTCTGCGAGGATACTGTCATCCCTACCAAAACTATAAAAATATTTCCAAATAACAAACCTTGGGTCTCAAAGTCACTCAAAGCCACGCTAAACGAAAAGAGAATTGCATTTCAAACTGATGATAAAGCTGAACGCAGGCGTGTTCAAGCAAAACTAAGAAAGGAAATTCAGGATGCTAAACGGCAATATAAGGAAAAGGTAGAATCACAGTTCGAGCGTGGTAACCTGGCTGATGCATGGAAGGGGTTGAAAACTCTGTCCGGTCAAGCGAAGCTGAAGTCAACTAACTGTGACCTTCCTTTTGAAAACCGAATTAAAATGTCAGAAGAACTAAATTCATTCTACTGCCGTTTTGAACGCGATGACACAAAAGACGAAGTTGATGATATTATTTCTCGTTTAGAACAAGACGTGGTTGATGGTGATGCTGACTTTGAGATCGATGGTGCCACAGTTGAGTCCATGTTTAAAAGACTGAATCTGAGAAAGGCCACTGGCCCTGATGGTATAGGGGGTAGGACCTTGAAGTGGTGCGCTGCACAGTTGTGCTTAGTATTCAGTCAGCTATTCTCGTGGTCAGTCAGGGATTGTGTTGTACCTAGTGTATGGAAACACTCTATCATCTGTCCCGTGCCCAAAAACAGTAAACCCAAAGAACTCAACGACTATCGCCCTGTTGCCCTGACATCCATAGCTATGAAATGTCTTGAACGGATTCTTCTCTCTCGTCTTCTTTGTCACACTCAGCCTTTCACTGATCCTCTTCAATTTGCATACAAACCCAATCGTAGTACCGACGACGCTACTCTGACGCTTCTCCACAATGCGTATGATCACTTAGAGACCTCTGGTTCCTTTGTCCGCATTCTATTTATAGACTTTTCTTCTGCTTTCAATACCATACAGCCACACCTCATGGCTCAGAAGCTTTTGTCTTACACTGTCCCTCCTAGACTCGTCCTGTGGATCGTTCACTTCCTCGTGTCCAGATCTCAGGTTGTCCGCTTTCACTCTGCTGTCTCATCTCTCAAACAAACGTCCACAGGAGCTCCTCAGGGTACGGTTCTTTCTCCGGTACTTTTCACGCTCTACACAAACGACTGCAGAGGAACTGATGCCTCACCGGTCATAAAGTACTCGGATGACTCTGCCCTTGTGGACCTGTCCAATTCAAATGCTGTGTATTTCTCTGCAGTTGATAGGTTCAGCTCCTGGTGCAAACAAAACTATCTGGACTTAAATGTCAAGAAAACTAAGGAACTGGTCATTGACTTTCGTAAAAACAACACTCTCATTCCAGATCTTGTCATTGATGGTGTTACAGTCGAGAGAGTCACCCAATACAAATACCTGGGAACCATCATTGACGAGAAACTGAACTTCACTGCAAACACCCAGGCTATACACAAAAAATGTCAGTCTAGAATTTACTGCCTTCAAAAACTTCGAAATCTCCAAGTCAGTAGCCGCATCCTTCAGACCTTTTACTCTTCTTTTATTGAGTCCGTTCTTACCTTTTCTTTTATCTGCTGGTATGGAAGTTTGTGTGTAAAAAACGAAAGTATTCTGGATCGAGTAGTGAACGTCTGTGGGAGGGTTGTGGGAGTGAAACAAGAGAGTCTGCAGGTGTTGTATGAAAGACGTGTTGTGCGGAAAGCTATTTGCTTTGTGCTGGATAGCACTCATGTGCTTGCTCACCACTTCCAGCTCCTGCCTTCTGGAAGGCGCTACCAAACACCAAGGGTCAGAACTCTCAGAATGAAAAACAGTTTTATTCCAAAGGCTGTCTCATTACTTAATAAATGACATGTGTGTGTGTGCGTGTGTGTGTGTGTGTGTTAGCATGCATAAGTGTAATTCTATTCATATGTGACTGTGCATTTTTATCCTCATTGTCATTATGATTGTTGTTATTATTATTGTGATGTTTATTCCTTGTTGATTGTAATTGTACACCACAATGTAATTTCTTGTAAAAGATAATAAAGTTGTCTTATCTTATCTTATCTTATCTCTTATCTTATGTGCCTCCCCAGTTGTGGTGCACATCTTGGCCAACCTTGGCATTCCAGTCGCCTTCCACTATTACTATGTCCTTCTTCGGCACATGGTCAAGGATAGCCTGTAGATTTTCATAGAAATCCTCCACTTCGGTGTCGTCATAGTCTGATGTTGTGGCATAGGCCTGGATGATGGTGATGTTGAAAGGGGTTGCTCTCAGACGGATGGTAATGAGTTTACTGGAGCCTGGGCGGCAACAAGAACAGAAGAACAAGAAGTCTTGGACAGATGGACAGAGTACTGCTCTGACCTTTACAACCATACACCAAATGGAGACCCATCAGTTCTAGCATGTCCCGAGAGCAGAGAAGAAGAAGAAATCCTCCCAATTCTCCGGGAAGAAGTTGAGGCAGCAGTGCAATCGCTGAAGAAAGGGAAGTCAGCGGGAGTGGACAACATACCAGCGGAACTGCTACAAGCAGGAGGAGAAGCGATGACTGATGCTCTCACCATTATCTGTAACAAGATCTGGCAGAGTGGGGATTGGCCTACACCATGGACCCAGTCGCTTGTCATCACTCTTCCCAAAAAAGGTAACCTTCAGGAGTGTGAAAATTACCGCACCATCAGCCTCATCAGCCATCCCAGCAAGGTCCTCCTGAAAATAATACTCAACAGGTTGAAACCACAAGCTGAACAAATCATAGCTGAAGAACAAGCAGGATTCATGGCAGGGCGAAGTACCACTGAACAGATTTTCAACCTCAGAATAATCTGTGAGAAATACCTACAGCACCAACAACATCTATATCATGTGTTCATAGACTTCAAGAAGGCATTTGACCGAGTCTGGCATGCAGCTCTATGGGCAACCATGAAAGTGTACAACATCAGCCCTAAAATTATAGAAGTCATCAAAAGCCTGTATGACAAGGCTACCAGTGCAGTCCTCCATAACAGCGTCATCGGGAACTGGTTCAGAACAACAATCGGTGTGCGTCAAGGATGCCTACTCTCTCCAACACTCTTCAACATCTTCCTAGAGCGCATCATGTCAGATGCTCTTGCAGATCACGAAGGCACAGTCAGCATAGGGGGCAGAGCAATCTCCAATCTTCGTTTTGCGGATGATATTGATGGATTGGCTGGAGAGGAACAAGAACTTGAACAGCTTGTACAGAGGATTGACACCACCTCCAGAGCTTATGGAATGGAAATAAGTGCAGAGAAGACCAAAATGATGACCAACAACACCAATGGCATCAACACGGACATCACAGTACAAGGCCAATCCCTCAACACAGTGCACAGCTTCAAATATTTAGGAGCCATTGTGTCAGACAATGGGTCTCGACAGGAAGTCCTCTCCAGGATCGCACAAACAACTGCTGCCCTGACAAGGTTGAAGCCCATTTGGAAAGACAGAACCATCAGTCTACATTCCAAAGTAAGACTGCTGCGCTCTCTGGTCATCTCCATCTTCCTATATGCTTGCGAAGCATGGACCATCACAGCAGATCTCCAACGAAGAATACAAAGCATGGAGATGAGGTGCTACAGAAGACTTCTGTGCATTTCCTATACCCAACACATCACCAACGACGAAGTCCGACAGACCATCACACAAGCCATTGGACAACACGATGACCTGCTCACAGTGGTGAAGAAACGGAAACTCCGATGGTATGGCCACGTCACCAGATCATCAGGCCTTGCAAAGACCATTCTGCAAGGCACAGTGCAAGGATGTAGAAGAAGGGGGAGACCGAAAAAGAGGTGGGAGGACAACATTCGAGAATGGACTGGTTTGACACTGAGCGAAGCCATGAGGGCTGCTGAGGACAGAGAAAGATGGAGTATGCTGGTTAAACGATCATCTGTGGTGCCCCTACGACCTTCGGGTTATGGGACAGGATAGGATAGGATAGGGCGGCAACCCATGACAAAGGCTAGAATGTTCTTGTGGACCAAGAATCCAAAGCCGTGTTCGTACTGTCATCTCTACCGCTGAAATAAAGCTTGTAGCCTTTGTCGGTCGTTGTTTTACCTATGCCTTTCCAGCGCAGTTCGCTGATCCATAAAACGTTTCATCGATAGTGGTTCATCTCGTGGGCCAGCTCTTCTAATTTCCCCTTTGCATTTAGGGTCCGGACATTCCAGGTTCCTATGACGATGTTATTTCTGGTGCGGATCTTGCTAAGTTGTCCATCAGTAGCACACTTATGACCTCCGTCCTGGTGGTCAACGGAAGGCGCGGTCCTTGTTGACCCGGGCGACGACCGATCAGGTATGGAGTAAATGGTTTTATTCATCATGCAGTGTGTCTTGGGCAAGAAAGACCTGGCAGGGCCCAATCCTCTCCAGGCTGTTGATGTCAGATGCCCTCGCAGATCACGAAGGCACAGTCAGCATAGGGGGAAGAGCAATTTCCAACAACTGATACTGGCAAACACGCTTGGTCTCCACAAAAAATGCAGACAATGGACATGGCACAGTCCCGAGGTGGGGTGTGGGAAGGCGAAGGGGGAAGCATCACAACCAGATCGACTACATCATGGTCAAGAAACGCTTCAGATCAAGCATCAACATTGGCAAGACAAGGACTTTTCCAGGAGCAGACATCGGAAGTGACCACGATCTCGTGATGATGTCTTACCGGCTCCACTTGAAGGGAGTAAATACAGCAAAGTGCACTAGACTGAAGCAGGGATGTTGCTAGGAATTTTTTTCTTCGGCGATTTGGCCGAACCATCCGTGAAACTTTCGGCTTTTTACTGAAAGTTTCGGCTCTCTCTTCCAAAGCAGTCTCACATGTTTTTTTGACTAGATTCACTATGTTAACGTGCACCCTCCACCTCCATATATTAAAGGTGTTCTGTGGATGCATATCTTTGTAATAAAACATGATTTTAAGAGTAGAAAAAGAACATTGAAATGAAATTGTATTTTCTTAAAATTTAGACACACAAAAACAAACACGATCAGGTGATGATGTCTTTCCGGCTCCACTTGAAGAGAATAAACACAGCAAAGTGCACCAGACTAAAATTCAAAATGGACAAACTGCAAGACCCGGAGGTGGCGGACATATTTTAGATTGGAGGGAAATTTGCACCACTGCTCATTTTGGGAGCTGGTGAAGTAGATGTCAACACCATGACCACCACCTTCAACTCGGCTGTGACAGATGCCGCCACGGAGATCCTTGGAAAGCACCGGCTAAAAAAGAAGCTGTGGATCACACCTAAACTTTTGGACCTGTGTGATAAACGAAGAGAGATGAAAAAGAAAAAGGACATCTTACAGGGAGCTGATGCCGAAAAGGCATGCGCACAGCAAAGGAGAACTGGATAGAAGATCAATGCCAGGAAATAGAGAACAGTCTGAACAAGAACAACAGCAATAAGGCCTACCAGACTGTGAAGCGGCTGACAGGTAACAGCCCAAGGTCTCCACGATCCAAAGCAAGTCTGGCATATATATGCCTGACAGAAGAACAAGGAGTCTAGGACAGATAGACAGAGTACTGCTCTGACCTTTACAACCACACACCAAACGGAGACCCATCAGTTCTAGCATGTCCTGAAAACAGAGAAGAAGAAATCCTCCCAATTCTCCGAGAAAAAGTTGAGACAGCAGTGCAATCGCTGAAGAAGGGGAAGTCAACGGGAATGGACAACATACCCGCGGAACTGCTACAAGCAGGAGGAGAAACGATGATTGACGCACTCACCATTATATGTAACAAAATCTGGCAGAGTGGGGAGTGGCCTACGCCATGGACCCAGTCGCTTGTCATCACTCTTCCCAAAAAAGGTAACCTTCAGGAATGTGAAAATTACCGCACCATCAGCCTCATTAGCCATCCCAGCAAGGTCCTCCTGAAAATAATACTCAACAGGTTGAAACCCCAAGCTGAACAAATCATAGCTGAAAAACAAGCAGGATTCAGGGCAGGGTGAAATACCACTGAACAGATTTACTTACAGCACCATAAACATCTATAGCATGTGTTCGTAGACTTCAAAAAGGCGTCTGACAGAGTCTAGCAATTAGCTCTGTGGGCAACTATGAGAGTGTACAACTTCAGCCCTAACATTATTAAGGTCATGTAAAGCCTGTATGACAAGGCTACCAGTGGAGTCCTCCACAAAAGCGCCATCGGGAACTGGTTCAAAAGAACAACCGGTGTGCGTCAGAGATGCCTACTCTCTCCAACACTCTTCAACATCTTCCTAGAGTGCATCATGTGAGATGCCCCTGCAGATCACGAAGGCACAGTCAGCATACGGGGAAGAGCAATCTCCAACCTCTGTTTTGCGGATGAAATTGATGGATTGGCTGGAGAGGAACCAGAACTTGAACAGCTTGTACAGAGGCTTGACACCACCTCCGGAGCCTATGGAATGGAAATAAGTGCAGAGAAGACCAAAATGATGACTAACAACACCAATGGCATCAACACTGACATCAAAGTCCAAAGCCAATCCCTCAACACAGAGCATAGCTTCAAATATTTAGGAGTTATTGTATGAGACAATGGGTCCCGACAGGAAGTCCTCTCCAGGATCGCACAAACAACTGCTGCCCTGGCGAGGTTGAAGCCCATTTGGAAAGACAGGACCATCAGTCTACATTCCAAGGTAAGACTGCTGCGCCCCCTTGTCATCTCCATCTTCCTATATGCTTGCGAGACATGGACCCTCACAGCAGATCTCCAACGAAGAATACAAAGCATGGAGATGTGCTACAGAAGACTTCTGGGCATTTCCTATACCCAAAACATTACCAACGACGAAGTCCGAAAGACCATCACACAAGCCAATGGACAACACGATGACCTGCTCACAGTGGTGAAAAAACGGAATATCCGATGGCATGGCCAAGTCACCAGATCATCAGGTCTTGCAAAGACCTTCCTGCAAGGCACAGTGCAAGGAGGTAGAAGAAGAGGGAGACCGAAAAAGAGATGGGAGGACAACGTTCGAGAATGGACTGGTTTGACACTGAGCGAAACAATCAGGGTTGCTGAGGACAGGGAAAAATAAGGTATGCTGGTTAAACGATCATCTGTGGTGCCCCTACGACCTCCGAGTTACGGGATAGGATAGGATAGATATGATAATATACTGTATGTATATATTTCGTTGATAACATACTGCATCAGATATAATTTTTCAATAGGATATGAAATGCGTTCCGGCTCTCTCTCTCTCTCTCTCTCTCTCTCTCTCTCTCTCTCTCTCTCTCTCTCTCTCTCTCTCTCTCTCTCTCTCTCTCTCTCTCTCTCCTCTCTCTCTGTCTCACTCTCACACACATTTTTTTTAAAGATGGCAAGCAATTCCAATGTATGTCCACATACGCATTTTCAAAAGTGTTAATTTTTTGGGCAGTATTGTGACTCGGCTTTATCGTAAAGATCACACATTTTAAAACAACAATTGCCTCGCACGCAACCGCACTAACACATACACACACACACACACACACACACACACACACACACACACGCCACATACGTTGTGCTGACAATGGGTCATATTACGTCCCCCTTTTTAAGTACTTTTAAGTGTTAATTCTAACCCTAACCCAACTCTAACCCTAATCCAGCCCTAACCCTGATCACTGTTCTGACGTCAAAACAATTAGGTCTGTCAAAACAAGTTATGTAGATGTTCCCCGGTTTGTCCAGATAACACCGTGTAAACATGCCCACGCTCGCACACACACAAATACCTGCATACGGTCAAACAGAAACAAAAAATTGAAAATTTTGTATTCACTGCATCCAGTACCATTATTGAATGGAGGGAGGAAACCGGAGTGCCCGGAGAAAACCCTCGGTGACCTCAATAGTCTCGTACCTAAGTCACATATGTTCGCCCCTTGCGGGAATCGAACCCGCGACCTTCGGCATAGGAAACCGGCGACTAATCCACTGCGCCACTAAGCCACCCCAGAAAACAGACATACACTCCCGAGCGTACTCCTGTTCAGCTAAATACGGCGACCATGTTATTATTTTTGTTTGGTTCTTTTGGGTCACGTATTACTGTCATTGGTCGATAATCATACTGTAAACTACTTACCGTTACTCGCCACTGAGGCTGAAACAAAAAATGAACAACAAAAAAGCCGTTAGTGCTTCAGTCAACCTGTAAAAGATTTAGCCAACTAGCATTGTACATTTGAGAAAATGTAATTAATAACTGATAAGAGGCCAGATTTACACAGCCCTATAGCTTCTATTGTAACTCCGAATATAAACTACCCTGGTTGAGCTATGTACATTCTTTGCTTAATTACCTTGGGTTAACTTATAATTATATGTGGACCAATGGTTGTAGATATTCTCTTAGCCAATTCAAGATGTTTGTAAAACAACGAGTAAGAGATCAATTTTTACAGTCATGGAAAAGCAATATGTATAACAGTAACGTTTGCATCACGTACAGAATTTTTAAAGATAATTTTTGTTTTGAGGATTACTTAACCCGCTTATCTCCCTTGATGAGAAAGAATATATTGAAATTCAGACTTAGCAATCATAAGTTGCCAATCCAGTCACACAGATTTATTAATGTGCCACGGGAAAGAAAGGCTGTGCCCTTTTCGTGAACTGATTGACTACTGCTACTGCTATGCTATCTACGATACATGGGTTGTGCGCTACTGCTGCTACTGCTATGCTAGCGATGATCCACTTTCTTTTTGCTATCGCGGATCCATTCTACTTGGTTGATGCCAGTGCGGTTTGACTGGTGCTTGTGTGCTGCTAACAGAAAATCTTCAACTATAATAACGCCTTTATTACAGCGCTCCACCCGCACTGCTCTTCAAAGTTATAAGAACGAGAAACGTTAGGTGGAGAGAGAAAATGACGTTCTCCACGTGTGCGCTTTAAAGTGCTGCAAAATGTCTACTCACCAAACACCTGGACTTCGCATATATTCAAAAGAGGCGCGTTTTTAGACAGACTGATGTAGCGTCCTTTTGTTGGAGTTGGTAGTGTGTAAGTGGTTGCTATTGAATATGGAAACTGGTATCTGAAGACTACGTTGCCATCAATGCAGATAGTAACGCCCATCATTCGGTTCTCTGGCCAATCAACTGAAATGAAATTACTAAAAGAATAAAAACAATGGAACATTCATAATACACTAGAATTTAGGTGTATTATCCTAAAAGGTTTACAATATGCAATGTTAAAACAGTCCACCATAATATACATAAGAGCATACATCAGTTTTCAATACTGGTATCGATTGCTGGCATCGCTTTGAGAAAGTATTCTAACCTATCTTATTTTTCTTAAGGAAGAAAGTAACAACAGCAACAACAACAACAATAAAATAGCCTTCAATGCTGATATGATAGAAGGCACAGTCAGCATAAGGGGAAGAGCAATCTCCAACCTTCGTTTTGCGGATGACATTGATGGTTTGGCTGGAGACGAACAAGAACTTGAACAGCTGGTACAAAGGCTTGACACCACCTGCAGAGCCTATGGAATGGAAATAAGTGCAGAGAAGACCAAAATGATGACCAACAACACCAATGGCATCAACACGGACATCAAAGTCCAAGGCCAATCCCTCAACACAGTGCATAGCTTCAAATATTTAGGAGCCATTGTGTCAGACAATGGGTCCCGACAAGAAGTCCTCTCCAGGATCGCACAAACAACTGCTGCCCTGGCGAGGTTGAAGCCAATTTGAAAAGACAGTACCATCAGTCTACATTCCAAGGTAAGGCTGCTGCGCTCCTTTGTCATCTCCGTCTTCCTATATGCTTGCGAAACATGGAACTCACAGCAGATCTGCAACGAAGAATACAAAGCATGAAGATGAGGTGCTACAGAAGACTTCTGGGCATTTCCTATACCAAGCACATCACCAACGACGAAGTCCGACAGACCATCGCACAAGTCATTGGACAACACGATGACCTGCTCACAGTGTTCAAAAAACGGAAACTCCGATGGTATGGCCACGTCACCAGATCATCAGGTCTTGCAAAGACCATTCTGCAAGGCACAGTGCAAGGAGGTAGAAGAAGAGGGAGACCGAAAAAGAGGTGGGAGGACACCATTCGAGAATGGACTGGTTTGACACTGAGCGAAACAATCAGGGTTGCTGAGGACAGAGAAAGATGGAGTACGCTGGTTAAGCGATCATCTGTGGTGCCCCTGCGAACTCCGAGTTATGGGATAGGATAGGATAGGATAGACATCGCGTTGAGGAAGTATCTTATTTTTCTTCAGGAAGAAAGCAACAACAGCAACAAAACAAAGACAGCACGAGGAATGACGGTGATCTTAAATGATCAACTTCTTCAACGATGTAGCGTGAATGTTCTATGTTCACACAGCAAGCTTTAACTGCGTTGAAAAGGATGACACGGCTCTTAGTTGGTCGCTTTCAAGCTCAGGTATTTACTGTTATCAGTCATTTTGAAGTTCAGAGATAAACAAGATCCCGCCCATAATACTATCCCTCCCTTACTGATGAATACTACTTGGTTGATGGAACATAAATACGCGAATACACACTGAATTTATATTAATAAAAGGGGGTAGGGGAGAAAGGAGAGGAGAAAGGAGAGGAGTGTGGATAGGGGTGGAAAGAGATGTGGAGAGTGGTGGGGAGGGGTCGGAGAGGGAAAGCCACACGGCAAACACACCACAATCTGAAATTGTAGTAAGACACAGCAATATAAAGTTGTAGTGCGACACAACTAGACTACGTAGAGGTATAATAAAACACAACTACGTAAATGTATAATAAAACACAACTACGTAAATGTATAATAAAACACAACTACGTAAAGTTATAATAAAACACAACAACATAAAGTTATAGTAAGACACAACAACTAAAGTTATAAACTTTACTACGTTCTTGTGTCGTGCTTACGTTGTTGTGTCTTACTACATAACTTTACGTTGTTGTGTCTTACTTTAACCTTACGTTGTGATGTATTACTATAACTTTACGTTGTTGTGTCTTACTAGGCTATAACTTTACGTTGTTGTGTCTTACTATAACTTTACGTTGTTGTGTCTTACTATAATTTTAGGTAGTTGTGTCTTACTATAACCCACACAATAAGACACAACAGCGTAAAATTATAGTGAGACACAACAAAGTAAAGTTATAGCAAGGCATAACAACGTAAATAAGGTACAATTACGTAATGTTACACTTTAAGACACAACAACGTAAAGTTATAGCAGGATACAACAACGACACAAGAACGTGAGGTTAAATATAGTAATACACAAGAATTGAAAGTTGTAGTAAGAGACAAGAACATAAAGTTGTACTAAGACAAAAGACACCTGGATGAGGGCTGAGGATGGGATATTGGAGGTTCAACATCAATGAGGTGTAGGGATTAAAAAAACAAACATCAATGTTCAAATGAATTATAACATCATAATAATAATATAGATTCTTACTAAAGCCCGAACGGCCGTACACTTTGATGCAGACGATGTCGTAAAGAGCACCAAGGTCCACCTGCCACTGAGGATTGCTGTCGGTCATGTCAGTATGGATGCAGTTGTGTGACTCGAACACTGTATTTGTGTTTCCGTTGTTGGCAGCGTCACACAAATTCTCTGGGTATTCTATCTTGTACTGGGAACTCATGTTGCACGGCTTTCCTTGAGCAACGTTCACTGTTTTCGAAGAAATTAATACAAACAGAAAGAAAAGAAGATAAAAAAATGAAGAAAAGGAAAGAAAGCCAGAACAAGAAACAGGGACATAAAGCTTAACGAAATAAATAAGCTAAGCTAACTAAACTGGGCACTGGACACAAAGCAATAATCATGTAATGTAATGTAACTAAACTGGGCACTGGACCCAAAGCAATAATCATGTAATGTAATGTAATGTAACTAAACTGGGCACTGGACCCAAAGCAATAATCATGTAATGTAATGTAACTAAACTGGGCACTGGACCCAAAGCAATAATCATGTAATGTAATGTAACTAAACTGGGCACTGGACCCAAAGCAATAATCATGTAATGTAATGTAACTAAACTGGGTACTGGACCCAAAGCAATAATCATGTAATGTAACTAAACTGGGCACTGGACCCAAAGCAATAATCATGTAATGTAATGTAACTAAGCTGGGCACTGGACCCAAAGCAATAATCATGTAATGTAATGTAACTAAGCTGGGCACTGGACCCAAAGCAATAATCATGTAATGCAATGTAACTAAACTGGGCTAAACTGACCTAAACCACGGACTAACTAATTACACTAAAGTAAAATTATAACCAAACACTCACACTCTACTCAGATGAATCAAACTGAAGTCACCAAACCAATGTACAGACCATTTTACATCATAGGCATTGGCATAATTATTATATTACTGAGTTTATGCTTGCAAGGTTATTTCCATAATTAAAACAGATGATGTGGTCCTATTGCTTTCTGCATTTGTAATTACATGTACGAGATGCAATTTATTTATTTTTTATTGTTTGGTTTGTTTTATTGTACGTCAATTCACATTAGTGATATTTGACCCAAACTATATCTATATATACACAACATAAAACACGTTTAAAACGACATGTTATCCACTCAATATGACAGGGCAATTCAAATTGAGTGGATAACATGTTGTCGTTTTAAAAGTGTTTTATATTATGTGCTATTCTTCCTTAAATTAGAAGACAAACATACGACTTTGTGTTGGTGTCACAAGCAGCTGGGTTGATTATATATATATATAACAACAAATCCGGCATTAGGGAGACTTCTATAATTTCGGTGGTTTGGGCGACCTCTATTATATCTGTTAAAATTCCTTAGAGAGATTCACTGTAACATTTAGGAAGACTTGCCTACATCAACAATACATTTACTTTATTGCAAATGCAGTGTGTGTAATTTTAACAGATATAGCAAACCTATGAGGTCTCCCTATTGTTTACTAAGTAAATAAAGGTCATTAGGGCACCTGCTGTAAAAGACATCCTTAGGGGGACATACTTGAATTGTAAAACCAGGCGTTATGGAGACCACAAAGAAGACATGTATAACTCCTTTCACACTTTTGATGTCTTTTTTAAAAGCTATTTCTAGAAATCAGAAACAAAATAAACAAAAAACACCAAGAAAAATATAAAATCAAAGACTTTCCCGCTAGCGACTTTTTTTTTTCCTAAATAAGAACAGGTCCTGGCCTAAAAATAGCTGCGCCCGAACATTTCCGAAGTTGGTTTCAGACAATCGGATAAACCCAGTACTATATATAGGATTACAGGCACATGATCTCACCACTATTCGTATTATGATGTGTGCATGATATGATAAAATACTATTCACCCCCCTCCGAGAGTTCATATTTTTAATGTAACATTAAAAATTCCTCTCTCTCTCTCTCTCTCTCTCTCTCTCTGTGTGTATGTGTGTTTGTGTGTGTATATTTTTCCCCTTGCAAAATATAGTACAGTATTGCTGAGTGTTTATATTTCTCAATTAGAGCCAGTTGTTTAAAATTTAGATAACTAGCTTATTAAATTTACTTTTATGTTTATCAATTAAAGCAAACAAATTTTTTCAATTTAGATGATTACCTTATTAAATTTATTTTTACGTATGTGCTTGATATAATAGCATGTGGACTTATCTTGTTATTTTTTTGGTTTGTTTGTTTCTTAATGATACTGTATTATTAATACTAATAATAACGGACTTGTATATAGTGCTGTACTCCAGCCTACGACCAGACTCACCGAGCCTTACATATAGTTATTACATAAAAATACATGCACTCGATATTGTGTTCCATCTCTTAAGATGTTTAATTATATTCTACATATCCTCATAGATTCCTTTCTCTCTGATATCCTGTATTGTTTTGGGGTAATGAATAAATTAAATTGAATTTAAATTGGATTAAACATTTTTTTTTTTGGCTTACAATATTTTTCTTTTACAATTATCTTTCAGATTAACAAAATATATACTTTTCTTCTTTTTTTAATATTATTAATATGATTGACTTCTCAGGATAGTAAACTGTTGTATATATTTTAATAATTGTGCATTAATGTCTGCTATTAGCTTTGTTGAAGAATGGTTATGATTATTTTATTGTGTGGTAGAAACATAGCTTACTTATATACATGATGTCGCACACAATGAAAAAAAATCCCATAGTAATGTTGTGTACATGAAAAGTGAAGAGTGCGTAGGCCTATTTAATAAGCACACGAAAGACTACTGTAAAAGCAAGCTTTTTCATTCTTTTTAGGCATCCTATATAGTATTACCTTCCTGCATTCATGTACGTGTCAGTTGCTCATGAATACTAAAGAGAGATAATATATATCTGTATCTATATAACTTAGATCTATCTAACTACACAAGCACACACACATTTACGTATATATTGTATTACAATAGTATGTGTATATATAACTATTTCATATTCTCCTTTACAAATAAATAATAGAGTAACACCTTTTTTTACTTACATAAATACATGTACAAATACAGCACTGAAAGGATGGATAATCAAAATATCTATATATAGGACAAGCGATCATAACATTATTATGTACTAATAAAACGATTCCAGATATTTAAAAAAATGAACAAAAAGTAAACTATAGCATTACAATTTACATCTAGACCTAGTACTACAAAGAATATGTGTATCTTCACATAAATGTATGTGTATGCAACAATGTATACCTACACGCACACAAACATTACGCTACATAGACCTATACATAATTCATTCAAATACAAATACACACATACAAATATAAATACAAATAAATTATATAAGCATAATGACTAAAAATAATAATAATGTTTAATAAATAAATAAATAAATAAATTAATAATAATAATAATAATAATAATAATAATAATAATAATAATAATAATAATAATAATAGTGTAGTAAACCAGCTATACTACATATGTCTGCTTTAGATTTAGTGCATTAGGCCTACTACAGATTGTTCAGTTACACTACAGTCTGAATCTGTGACCCTGTGGCCTCTCGGCTGTCACAAATGTCAAGTGTCACAATCCTAGCACAGTAGTGCTCGGTTGTTTGTTTGTTTGTTTGTTTTGATCAGCCATGCCCACAGTCTAGTGCAGGTAAAATTGCTTCATCGATTAAAATTTGGGGGCATAAGGAACACACAGATAGATGAGCTGATCGCGCCATTTTGATCAAACTTTCTGGGCAGAAGGCGGAAGTAACGAGTAAAGACTGCCAACTTCGGAAATGTTCGGGCGCAGCTATTTTTAGGCCAGGACCTGTTCTTATTTAGGAAAAAAAAAGTCGCTTCCCGCTAGCCCTTTTTCAGTGATGAAAACTAAATAAAACATGATGTCAGTGATGATGACGTAAACACTAAACATGCATCATAGTCATTAAAAGCTATTTCTGAGAGGTTAAAACTAAAAATCATAAGGGCTTGTGGATGATAACTGTTTTGCTTTTAATTGCATCTATCCTATCCTATCCTATCCCGTAACTCGAAGGTTGTAGGGGCACCACAGATGATCGTTTAACCAGCATACTCCATCTTTCCTTGTCCACAGCAACCCTGATTGTTTGGCTCTGTGTCAAACCAGTCCATTCTCGAATGTTGTCCTCCCGCTATCTCGGCCTCCCTCTTCTTCTACCTCCTTGCAATGTGTCTTGCAGGATGGTCTTTGCAAGACCTGATGATTCGGTGACGGGGTCATACCATCGGAGTTTCCGGTTTTCACCATTGTGAGCAGGTCTTCGTGTTGTCCAGTGGCTTGTGTGATGGTCTTTCTGACTTCGTCGTTGGGGATGTGTTGGGTATAGGAAATGCCCAGAAGTCTTCTGTACCACCTCATTTCCATGCCTTGTATTCTTCTTTGTAGATCTGCTGTGAGGGTTCATGTTTCGCAAGCATATAGGAAGATGGAGATGACAAGGGAGCGCAGCAGTCTTACCTTGGAATGTAAACTGATGGTCCTGTCTTTCCACATGGGTTTCAACCTGGCCAGGGCAGCAGTTGTTTAATACAATGGCTCCTAAATATTTGAAGCTATGCGCTGTGTTCAGGGATCGGCCTTGGACTTTGATATCCGTGTTGATGCCATTGGTGTTGTTGGTCATCATTTTGGTCTTCTCTGCACTTATTTCCATTCCATAGGCTCTGGAGGTGGTTTGAAGCCTCTGTACCAGTTGTTCAAGTTCTTGTTCCTCTCCAGACAATCCATCAATGTCATCCGCAAAACGAAGGATGGAGATTGCTCTTCCCCCTATGCTGAGTGTGCCTTCGTGATCTGCAAGGGCATCTGACATGATGCGCTCTAGGAAAATGTTGAAGAGTGTTGGAAAAAGAAGGCATCCCTGACGCACACCGATTGTTTTCGATGGCGCTGTTGTGGAGGACTGCACTGGTAGCCTTGTCATACAGGCTTTTGATGCCTTCAATAATTTTAGGGCTGATGTTCACTCTCATGGTTGCCCACAGAGCTGCATGCCAGACTCGGTCAAACGCCTTTTTGAAGTCTACGAACACATGATATAGATGTTGTTGGTGCTCTAAGTATTTCCGGCAGATTATTCTGAGGTTGAAAATCTCTTCAGTAGTAGTTCGCCCTGCCCTGAATCCTGCTTGTTCTTCAGCAATGATTTGTTCAGCTTGGGGTTTCGACCTGTTGAGTATTATTTTCAGGAGGACCTTGCTGGAATGGCTGATGAGGCTGATGGTCCGGTAATTTTCACATTCCTGAAGGTTACCTTTTTTGGGAAGAGTGATGACAAGCGACAGGGTCCATGGTGTAGGCCACTCCCCACTCTGTCAGGTTTTGTTACAGATAATGGTAAGTGCGTCAATCATCGCTTCTCCTCCTGTTTGAACCAGTTCTGCGGGTATGTTGTCCACTCCCGCTGACTTCCCCTTCTTCAGCGATTGCACTGCTGCCTCAACTTCTTCCCGGAGAATTGGGAGGATTTCTTCTTCTTTTCTGTTTTCATGACATGCTATAACTGATGGGTCTCCATTTGGTGTGTGGTTGTAAAGGTCAGAGCAGTACTCTTTCCATCTGTCCAAGACTTCTTGTTCTTCTGTAAGGCACATGCCAGACTTGCTTTGGATCGTGGAGACCATGGGCTGTTTAACACCTGTCAGCCGCTTTATAGTCTGGTAGGCCTTCTTGCTGTTGTTCTTGTTCAGGCTGTTCACTATTTTCTGTCATTGATCTTCTATCCAGTGCTTCTTTCGGATGTCATTGTTGATTTTTCGGTAGGCATCAGCTCCATGTGAGGTGTTCTCCTTTTTCATCTCTTTTATCATCATCTTTATCATTTCTTTTATCATCATTACCATCATCCAGGCCTAAGCCCCAACAGCAGACTATGACGACAGCGAAGTGGAGGATTTCTATGAAAATCAACAGGCTGTCCTTGACCAAGTGCCGAAGAAGGACATAGTCATAGTGGAAGGCGACTGGAATGCCAAGGTTGGCCAAGATGCGCACCACAACTGGGGAGACACATGTGGACCCCACTGCAACGACGAGACAAATGACAGGGGTCTGAGACTCTTGGAGTTTGCCATACAACAATCTGATACTGGCAAACACGCTTGGTCTCCACAAAAACTCCAGACGATGGACATGGCACAGTCCCGGCGGGGTGCATCACAACCAGATCGACTACATCATGGTCAAGAAACGCTTCAGATCAAGCATCACCATTGGCAGGACACGCACGTTTCCAGGAACAGACATCGGAAGCGACCACGATCTCGTGATGATGTCTATCCGGCTCCACTCGAAGAGAGTAAATACAGCAAAAGTGCACTAGACTGAAGTTCGACCTGGACAAACTGCAAGACCCGGAGGTGGCAGAACTATTTCAGGCCACAATTTGAGGGAAATTTGCACCACTGCTCATTTTGGGGGCTGGTGAAGTAGATGTCAACACCATGACCACCATCTTCAACTCAGCTGTGACAGATGCCGCCACTGAGATCCTTGGCAAGCACCGACCAAATAAGAAGCTGTGGATCACACCTGAACTTTTGGATCTGTGTGATAAACGAAAAGAGATTTAAAAAAAAAGAAAAAGAAAAAAAAGAACACCTCTTAGGGAGCTGATGTCTACCGAAAAAATCAACAATGACATCCGAAAAAGCATGCGCACAGCAAATGAGAACTGGATAGAAGATCAATGCCAGGAAATAGAGAACAGTCTGAACAAGAACAACAGCAAGAAGGCCTACCAAACTGTGAAGCGGCTGACAAGTGTTAAACAGCCCAAGGACTCCACGATCCAAAGCAAGTCTGGCATATGCCTTACAGAAGAACAAGAAGTCTTGGACAGATGGACCGAATACTGCTCTGACCTTTACAACCATACACCAAATGGAGACCCAGCAGTTCTAGCATGTCCCGAGAACAGAGAAGAAGAAATCCTCCCAATTCTCGGGGAAGGAGTTGAGGCAGCAGTGCAATCGCTGAAGAAAGGGAAGTCAGCGGGAGTGGACACCATTGCTACAAGCAGGAGGAGAAGCAATGATTGATGCTCTCACCATTATCTGTAACAAGATCTGGCAGAGTTGGGAGTGGCCTACACCATGGACCCAGTCGCTTGTCATCACTCTTCCCAAAAAAGGTAACCTTCAGTAGTGTGAAAATTACCGCACCATCAGCCTCATCAGCCATCCCAGCAAGGTCCTCCTGAAAATAATACTCAACAGGTTGAAACCCCAAGCTGAACAAATCATAGCTGAAGAACAAGCAGGATTCAGGGTAGGGCGAAGTACCACTGAACAGATTTTCAACCTCAGAATAATCTGTGAGAAATACCTACAGCACCAACAACATCTATATCATGTGTTCATAGACTTCAAGAAGGCGTTTGACCGAGTCTGGCATGCAGCTCCATGGGCAACAATGAAAGTGTACAACATCAACCCTAAAATTATTGTAGTCATCAAAAGCCTATATGACAAGGCTACCAGTGCAGTGCTCCATAACAGCGTCATGGGGAACTGGTTCAGAATAACACTCGGTGTGCGTCAAGGATGCCTACTCTCTCCAACACTCTTCAACGTCTTCCTAGAGCGCCTAATGTCAGATGCTCTTGCAGATCACGAAGGCACAGTCAGCATCAGAGGTAGAGCAATCTCCAATCTTCGTTTTGCAGATGACATTGATGGATTGTCTGGAGAGGAACAAGAACTTGAACAACTGGTACAGAGGCTTCAAACCACCTCCAGAGCCTATGGAATGGAAATAAGTACGGAGAAGACCAAAATGATGACCAACAACTCCAATGGCATCAACACGGACATCAAAGTCCAAGGCCTATCCCTGAACACAGCGCATAGCTTCAAATATTTGGGAGCCATTGTATCAGACAATGGGTCCCCATAGGAAGTCCTCTCCAGGATTGCACAAACAACTGCTGCTCTGAGAAGTTTGAAGCCCATTTGAAAAGAGAAGGACCATCAGTCTACATTCCAAAGTAAGACTGCCGCGCTCCCTTGTCATCTCCATCTTCCTATATGCTTGCGAAGCATGGACCCTCACAGCAGATCTACAACGAAGAATACAAGGCATAGAGATGAGGTGGTACAGAAGACTTCTGGGCATTTCAAATACCCAACACATCACCAACGACGAAGTCCGAAAAACCATCACACAAGCCATTGGACAACACGATGACCTGCTCACAGTGGTAAAGAAACGGAAACTCCGATGGTATGGCCACGTCACCAGGTCATCAGTCCTTGCAAAGACCATTCTGCAAGGCACAGTGCAAGGAGGTAGAAGAAGAGGGAGACCAAAAAAGGGGTGGGAGGACAACATTCGAGAATGGACTGGTTTGACACTGAGCGAAGCCACCAGGGCTGCTGAGGACAGAGAAAGATGGAGTATGTTGGTTAAACGATCATTTTTGGTGCCCCTACGACCTCCGGGTTATGGGGGAGGATAGGATAGGATAGGATAGGATCTTATTTCTAAAAATCTCAGTTGCGTGACGAAACTTTGGAAACCATTTTCTTTAAACAGCTCATTGTGTTATCAGCAGCTTCAAATGGCTGTAAAACTCACAGTATTTAGATAGAGCAAATCTGCTTAATTTCGCTCAGTTATCAATCTCCCCGCTCATTTCATCTTCCTTTTGCGTGGCCATGATGTAAAACTTCAGCAACGCACAGAATGATCGTTACGCGTTTTAAAATTCGTCTAAAATCAGCAAAAGGATTCTAGACGCTTACAGTTATATCTGGGAACTTCCTGATTTTAAAAGAGTTCAAGAAATAGAATTCTTGTCATTTAGAATATCATAGTTCAAGTTTTCGAAAAACGGTGCGACGCTCTCTCTCTCTTGCTGACGAAAGTCAAAAGTGCATGTGGCTACCACAGATCTACTTTTTTTTTGTGCATAAAAACGGAATGGGACAGAATGTTGAAAATGCAAAATTAGAATCTTGACTGTGGCCAGAGCATGTAGAACAAATTTGATGAAAAGAATCCTCCCCCAAAATTAGTTATTTAATATAAAATGTTGTCGCCGTAATAGCGGTATTTACGGAAGTCGCCGTAATGCTGACAAAATTGAAGGGCATATTTCTCCAATATAGTGTATCTAAGAACAGTTCCAAATTGATTCCCGCCTAGTTCATGGGAAGGGGTTCACGATGGCGCGGTGGATAGGGGAATATCAATGCAAGGGAAGAAACTGTGGGCCAAAATCATTGGGTCGCCCTATCAACGCAGTACTGAATTTTCACACATCAGGGAGACAAAAAATCGCCCTAAATCGCATTAGTACTAATATATATATATATATATATATATATATATATATATATATATATATATATATATATATATATATATATATATATATATATATATATATATATATATATATATATATATATATATATATATATATATATATATATATATATATATATGATTATTGCTTTAGGTCCAGCGGACTCTTCCGAGCCGAATCAGGACCGGACAACCCCCGATCCGCATAAAAGATCTGCTGAAACAACCCTAGTGGTAAAACTGAAGGCTCTCCACCAGCCAGTCACTTTACAATAAAGACATCCCACGCAGGGGACGCTGAGGCTATACTCTAATTTATCGAACCCCTGTTTACAAAAACAAAATAGAATACAAACATCATTATAAATTATGAACAAAACACATACATATAAAATGCCTACATTGCTAAATAATAACATCATAGGAAGCCCTAATGACCACCTGGCAGAAAGCGTCCAATATTCCCAAGCTGATCCAACAGACCTCATACACAAATAAGGAGTCTTGTCCCGGAAGAGTTTTCAAGAAAAAAGGTAGGTGACTGGTCTAGCAAAGATGAAGATAGTATAGCAGATTGATAGAACAGAGCAGGAATGAGAAAGAACAAATGAGAAAGACAGCGACAGTGGGAATTTAAAGCACTAATTTTCCAGAAAGTGGGGATACTAATTATACCCCCGGCACAACCCAATGAAGACTGAAGTAAGAGAACAATTAAAAAATATTGAGAATAAGAAAAGAAAAACCTCGTCATCGTACTATGTTTCGCCAACAACTATATTAGAAAAGGCTAACTACTGGAAGTCTAACATTCCGTATCTCCTCCGATGTTACACAATTCTGTGAGCTGGGCCTGGGCTTTGGAAGGAAGGTGGATGATGAATGTGGGACGCGATTCCACAATGTTGTGTGTCGGAATTTAGCTTAAATTTGTAGTCCGAGGGTTTCCCTCCTCCTATCCCCCACCCCCACTCCCCCTGCATCCCCTCCTCCCATCCCCTCCCGTAAAATGGGCTTTTTCGGACTCGCAGGAAGTAAGCCTACCCACCATCGTCTCTGTCGTCTTTTCTGTTGAATTTCTTCCTCATCTGCTACTAAAACAAATAAAATATGGCAAACAATCTTCTCTCTTACTATCCTCCGAACTGTTTGAACTGTTTGCCATAGCTTTCACAACATGTACGTTGCAACAAGGGAGAGCTTTTTTTTTTTTTGTTGAGTAAAATTTACGTCCCCGGACACATAAAGCGTATAAAGGACGAAAGTATACTCTTCACAATTTGAAAGTATATATCTTCATATAGGGAGAGCATTATAGTAACAAAGAAAGAAAACCTATGAGCGAGCCGCAGCGAAAACTATAGCTTTGTACAATCAATCCTTAGATCAAATCGCATGGAACAAATTGTGTGAATTGATCGGTAGGTCTGACTGGGACTTTTACACATGAATTGTGAGTGACTGGAATCTCTTCTTTTCATTGCTACATTATCACTTACGAGTTTGTATGCTCGCCTGATTACTACTACGTTTTACAGACGAGGCAATCACAAGGTAATGTATTTTTGTCTCCCTTGGTCATTCTCACCAGCGGTCGCTCTTCACTATAACCCTGTTAAAACTAACCGAGACTACAACCCTAGATTTTAGATATTGCTCTGGATATAAAGTCTCTTTCCACAAGATATGCCCCTTACCATTTCTGTTGCCTATCAGCCAATTTGTGGATATTTGTTTCGCATGAAGATGCTTTACCTCCGGACTTCACTCAAGCATCTTTGTATGCTATTAAAAATCAGACACTTCATCTTCAACAAGTCCATCTAATAAGTTGATGAGATAAGAATGTAGCGAAAAGGGCTTTTGTAAAATATTGGACAATTCGACAATAAACCTTTGGCAGAAGAGAATAAATTTGTCCTGTTTTCATCTTTAACCCAGTAGGATAGTTTTTCAGGATTATGTCCAGAATTTTACTACTATTTAACTTCGGTCCCCTCTGTCAAGGTGAGGCTATCACAACCTGAAGTATTTTGTCACTACGTGTTAACTGTAACTAGTATAAGGTAATTGACATTGGTGTTATACGTTTCCAATGTCCAAACACATAATTTTGTGCCATTCTCTTCTTAGCTTGGCACAATGCCTAGGAGGAGGGGGAGGGGTAGAATGTGAGCGATTATCTTCTTGGTTTGCCAGAATATCTCCTTCAAACCACAGCGGACTAACACATGAACTGTGAGAGAATAGAACCTGTTCTAATCGTTGTTGACGTGTGGTTTATATGCTCTCCTGATAACTACTACGCAACTGGTATAACGTATTGTCATTCAGTAATAAAAATACATATTTTTAAAATACAAAATATTGTAGTGTTGCCTGTTTTTGTGATTTTATCTGTCTCTATCTTTCGGCACCCTTTTTGAACCTTGATTTTTATAAATGAGTCATTTCATAACTGGTTTGTGCGGAGCACGGGTATCGCTAGTAAGAATATAATAGCATTAAGCTATACAACAACTGTGATTTTAATCCAATCTAAATAAAACGTTTAGGTGCCTTGCATTCAGAGTCTTCGTAGGTGAATACACTGAAGAACACGAGACAGACAGAGAGCTAATAATCAAATGAGATACAAGGTTATCTATACATGTAGTTCGCCAAAGCCTCCCCAGGAGTTGAAAGCCAACTCCAAATGAAAGTTACTGAACGAACATACAGTTTAATTTTAAACTAAAAACCAGTGAACATATGCAGTTCTACCATGTGTAAAAGAGTGTGTGGGTGGCTCAACAGTCAAAATGCCATTTGATTCAGTTAGTAATTGGTATCAACTCACTTTCATTTTAAAGTTATAAGTTCAATAATAAATGCATATAGGTTTGGTTCTAGACTACTACTACTACTACTACTACTACTACTACTACTACTACTACTACTACTACTACTACTATTACTACTACTACTACGATTTATATAGCGCACATATATCACGATACATGGATCCATGGCATCTTTAACACACACACATACACACTCCAATAAATATTACTAATATATATTATTCTACTTTAAAGGAGAGGGGGGTAAAACCAAAACTCAACATACGCCACATTAGGCAAGTGGAAACCAATGAACACAAGACAACAATAGTTACATACAGGAGCAGGTGCATTGGACAACATATTTTTTTTCACTTTAAGGGAAGTAAGAAACTGACGGAAGTCGTAACCAGGAGAAAAAATGGGAATAGCAAGTATTATTAGTGTCCTATTTGTTATATAATTTATTAAATAATCTTTAACCCCCGTTGGGGTGCCGGGGTTTCTGTATAAATAGTGTCCCCACTTTCTGGAAATGTAGTGCTTTAAATTCCTACTGTCGCTGTCTTTCTCATTTGTTCTTCCTCATTCCTGCTCTGTTCTATCAATCTGCTATACTATCTTCTTCTTCTTCGCTAGACCAGTCATCTACCTTTTTTCTTGAAAACTCTTCCGGGACAAGACTCCTTATTTGTGTATGAGGTCTATTGGATCAGCTTGGAATATTGGACGCTTTCTGCCAGGTGGTCACTGGGGCATCCTATGATGTTATTATTTAGCAATGTAGGCATTTTATATGTATGAGTTTTGTTGATAATTTATAATGATGTTTGAGTACAGCCTCAGCGTCCCCTGCGTGGGATGTCTTTATTGTAAAGTCACTGGCTGGTGGAGAGCTTTCAGTTTTACCACTAGGGTTGTTTCAGCAGATCTTTTATGCGGATCATGGGTTGTCCGGTCCTGATTTGGCTCGGAAGAGTCCGCTGGACCTAAAGCAATAATCATTTAATGTAATGTAATGTAAAATAATCTTTAACGCTATCACTTTGATAAATTCATACAACTTACAAGCATGCAATAAATCTTCGTATCAAAGTGATACATTCAACAATACACACATTCAGTTTGTTTCTAGGCTAATAAAAAAAAAAATTAAATATTCTGTATTTTTATCAATTCAATAACTTCATACTGCTTATAACCTGTTTACTGAACAATGACACGTCTATGAAAAACATTTTTTTTAAATTGTCATGACAATTATAATCTTACCTATGGCAACATCTGAAGAATCATCTGCACTCTGTTGTGAGACCGACAGATGGAGAAAACGTAACACCAAACACCAAAGCTTCATTTTTGCGACTGTCTTTTATGCTACAGCTTCTGCAGTTTTTTTTTCTCTTTCACCATATTCAATGGGGTTGTATCAACTACACTCAATGTTTTAAAATCACAAACATACAATAACCAGGAAATATGCCTATAATAATCCCTTGACATAGGCCTACTACCATGACCAAGTGATAAAACCGTATCTATTGCTAGTTTACGGTTGGGTCTTATCTACACACACAAAATTCCATCCGGGCTGCATTATTAGCTGAAGTTACAGTACATTCACCGAACTAGGATGGATAACGTCGTGTGTTACTGGGACGACCTGCAAGTCCATACCCAGACCTGGAAGGAACATCTGCAGACCTTGAGGGAGCTGTTTCATAGTCTCACAAAAGCTAACCTGACCGTGAGACCCAGCAAGTGCATTCTGGGAACTGACAACATCGACTTCCTCGGACATTCGATGGAAGAAGGAAGCAATAGAGGATGCACTGACTCCAGGAAAACCCACGAGATCACTGTCTTTGACCCTGGACCGATGACACCCGTAACGGACGAGGGCGTCGTTTCCTTGTGGATGAAAGAACATTGACTCTGTGTGGATGAACTGAGAACATTGACAATATCCAGACAGACAGAAATAAATTTTAATTTTGGACTTTGTTCATTGCGTCTTAACGTTGTTGAAAGAAATTAAGTAAATTTCTTCTTGTGTAGGGGGTTATGCTACGTTTGAGACGCGCACGATAGTACGTGTGACACGCGCACGATACATCCGATCATTTTGTTTTGCAAAGCATGCAATAACAGAGTGTATTTACCTTTGATTTGATTTTGCGTTGTAGTTGGAAGAAGCTTTGTATAATGTTGATAATTTTTGTTGGTCAATATTATTGGAGAATTTTCTAGGGTTGCTTTGTTTACTATCGATCGAAGCTTTTAGATAAATCTACTAGTAGCTAAGAGTTTATTCTAATCTAAATAAAGTTATATGACGTGCATAGTTCCGGTGACGTGTTTTATTATGATTGGCTGTAATTGCGTCATGCTGGAATGTTCGAACGTTCTCTAGAGTATGAGAGACCATATAAGTACCGCACTGTATCAGAGTTGAGTTGGAAAAGTGAAAGTGGAAAAAGCGATTGAGCGATTGTATGCAGTTGTTGATGTACGCTGAATAAAGTTGGAAAACTTCATACGACGCCTGCCTTGTTGCTGAGTAAACAGGTTGCGTGGATAAACGAATCTGAGTTACACTTATCAGGATTCAAGCATCGGGGCTGAATCAACTACTAATAAAAAAACAACAACAAACAAACACAGTGTAACATTCTGACGTCAAAACAAGTAGGTTACATTACATTACATTACATGATTATTGCTTTAGGTCCAGTGGACTCTTACGATCCAAAATCAGGACCGGACAACCCCCGATTCGCATAAAAGATCTGCTGAAACAACCCTAGTGGTAAAACTGAATGCTCTCCACCAGCCAGTCACTTTACAATAAAGACATCCCACGCAGGGGACGCTGAGGCTGTATTCTAATTTATCGAACCCCCGTTTACAAAAACAAAATGGAATACAAACATTATTATAAAATTATCAACAAAACACAAACACATAAAATGCCTACATTGCTAAATAATAACATCATAGGAAGCCCTAGTGACCACCTGGCAGAAAGCGTCCAATATTCCCAAGCTGATCCAACAGACCTCACACACAAATAAGGAGTTTGGTCCTGGAACAGTTTTCAAGAAAAAAGGTAGGTGACTGGTCTAGCGAAAGAAGAAGATAGTATTGCACATTGATAGAACAGAGTAGGAATGAGAAAGAACAAAGGAGAAAGACAGCGACAGTGGGAATTTAAAGCACTAAATTTCCAGAAAGTGGGGATACTATTTATACAGAAACCCTCGGCACCCACACGAGGGGAAAACAAGTAGGTCTGTCAAAACAAGTTATGTAGATGTTCACTGGTTTGTCCAGATAACACCATATAAACATGCCCACACGCGCTCACACACATACGCACGCACACACACACACCCAAACACATGCATACGGTCAAACAGAAAACAGATAGACATACACTCTCGAGCGTACTCCTGTTCAGCTAAATACGGCGACCATGTTATTATTTTTGTTTGGTTGTTTTGGGTCACTTATTAATGTCTTTGGTCGATAATCATACTGTAAACTACTTACTGTAGCTCACCAATGGGGCTGAAACAAAGAAAGAACAAAAAAAGCCCTTAGTGCTTCGGTCAACCTGTGAAAGAGTTTGCCAACTATCATTGTACATTTGCGAAAATGTAATTAATAACCACTACCACATTATGTCCTGATTTGGCTCGGAAGAGTCCGCTGGACCTAAAGCAATAATCAAATAATGTAACCTTACCGGCTCACGCGCCACATTTTCTAGGCCTCAGCAGCATCAGGACACTGAAGACGTTCCTAGAGTACAAACAACTGCCTCGTCGTGACGGCTTTAATAAAATAATTTAAAACTATGATTATGTACGATATAAACAGAAGAGAAGTACTGTGAACGAGAGATGGGTTTCTCTCACAAGGGCACTAACCCAGTAGAATGAATCCGCGATAGCAAAATAAAATGGTTCCGCATTAGCACAGCGGTAGTAGCGTACAGTCCATGTATGTAAACAGAAGAGTGGGACAGAATGCATCTTTGGCCAAACCAATCGGTCGTTCAATTAAACGTGTAGTCTCAACCGCCTAACAACGAACACTTAATCTTCCCTTAAATCGAAACAGGCCTATAATAGGCTTAGGTTCTGCATATAATGAAATAGGCATATATCAATTTCTTCCCAGTTATATGACTGTAGTTTTCGATGTGAATGAAGATATTATAGGATAGTTTTTACGCGGTTTGGCAAAAAAACGGTTTGAGTGGCCGATTTGTTTGGCCAAAGACGCAGTGTGATCCCACCCTTCTATCTGTAATACATGGGCTGTACGCTACTACTGCTATATATCTATGATACATGGGCTGTACGTTACTACTGCTATACGTCTATGATGAATGGGCTGTACGCTGCTACTGCTATATATCTATGATACATGGGCTGTACGCTACTACTGCTATATATCTGTAATACATGGGCTGTACGTTACTACTGCTTAACGTCTATGATACATGGGCTGTACGCTACTACTGCTATTATATCTATGCTAAATAAGCTGTACGTTACTACTGCTATATCTACGACACATGGGTTGTACGCTACAACTGGTAGGCCTATATTTATATGATACATGGATTTGTACTCTACTAGTGCTACATATCTATGACACATGGGTTGTACGCTACTACTGCCACTACTGCTATATTTCTTTAACGCATGGGCTGTACGCTACTACTGCTATATATCTATGACACATGGGTTGTACGCTACTACTGCTACTACTGCTATAATTCTTTGACACATGGGCTGTACTCTACTATTGCTATATATCTATGACACAAGGTCAGTACGTTACTACTGCTATATATCTAGAACACATGGGTTGTACCTTACTACTGCTATACATCTATGACACGTTAGCTGTACGCTACCAACTGCTATATATCTATGACACATGGGCTAGACCCTACTACTGATATATATATATTATATATATATATATATATATATATATATATATATATATATATATATATATATATATATATATATATATATATATATATATATATATATATATATATATATATATATATATATATATATATAGATAGATAGATAGATAGATAGATAGATAGATAGATAGATAGATAGATAGATAGATAGATAGATAGATAGATAGATAGATAGATAGATAGATAGATAGATAGATAGATAGATAGATAGATAGATAGATAGATAGATAGATAGATAGATAGATAGATAGATAGATAGATAGATAGATAGATAGATAGATAGATAGATAGATAGATAGATAGATAGATAGATAGATAGATAGATACATGAGCTATACGCTACTACTGCTATATATCTATGATACCTGGGCTGTACTCTACTCTGCTATAAATCTATGATTCATGAGCTGTGCGCTACTACTGCTGTATTTGTATGATGCATGGGCTGTACGCAACTACTGCTATATATCTAAAATACATGGGCTGTACGCTACTACTGCTTTATATCTATGATACATGGGCTGTACGCTTCTACTGCTATATATCTGTGATATACATGGGCTGTACGCTTCTACTGCTATATATCTCTGATACATCGGCTGTACGCTATTACTGCTATATAACTATGACACATGGGCTGTACATTACTTCTGCTTTATATCTATAATACATTTGCTGTACGCTACTATTGCTATATATATGTTACAGAAAGAACCCGTAACCAGGGATTACGCGTAATCCCTGAACATTTTAGTGAATACGTGTAATCTCCGTTTCAATCAGGGATTACAAGTATTCTCTAAAATTTCCAGGGATTACGCGTAATCTCTGAAAAAAAGCCCATACTTTTACACGTTTTTACTGTTAAAATTTTTAAAATTTAGTGAATTCACGTAATCTCCATCTCTGAACACAATCATTATACATTGACATAGTGAGAGCCAACTCAATTTCCACAACATTATTAAAAATTAATTTCCTAAATAGGGTTAATTTTGTATGTGTTATGAACAAGTTCTAATCCTGTTGTGCAACATGACAAAGACATGAGTAAATGCAATTGAATAGGTTCAGTTTTCAAAAGTGTTTAAGCCAAAGTTCTACTTGTTTCTTCATTCTTTCTCTTCTCTAAGCATTATGAATTGCTACAGTGAGAGCCAACTCAGTTTCTAGAACATAGGCTACATCAAATTACTTTCCTAAATAGGGTTCATTTTGTATGTGCCATGAACAAGTTCTAATCCTGTTTTACAAACTGACAGAATTGAGGAAATGTACACATTGAATAGATTCAGTTTTGCAAAAGTGTTTACTGTTTAGGATAAAGCTCTACTTGGTTCCCTAATCTTCCTCTACTTTAAGCAGAGTCAAGATGTCGATCGAGGAAAGATTTACACAAAGTATCACGGCTCATTTTAAAGAAAACAAGAAAGGGTTGATTCCAAAGTGTGATTATCAGAAGACCATTGATGGCGTGAAGGCAGCAGCTGACAACCCCAAAGCAAAGGGCCGGCTCGGATATTATCTTTTGGAGAAGTAAGTTTTCCTTTCACTCTATAGGCCATATATTCGTCTATTTGGTTTTTATTTTATTTTATCATTTGGACAGATAGTGATATTTGAGGCAACGGTCCTTTGTACTAACGTCGCTCTGTGTGTGTGTGTGTGCGTGCGTGCGTGTGTGTGCGTGTGTGTGTGTTCCTTTTTGATGATGATGATGATGATAAATAGGAGGATAGGAATGCTGCTATTGATGTTGATGATGATGATGGTGATGATGATGATGATGATGATGTTGATGATTGGTGATGATTGGTAATGATGATGATGATGATGATGATGATATATAAGAGGATAGGAATGCTGATGCTGCTGCTATTGATGTTGATGATGATGATGATGATGATGATGATGATGATGATGATGATAATGATGATGATGAGGATAGGAATGCTGCTGCTGCTATTGATGTTGATGATGATGATGATGATGATGATGATGATGATGATGATGATGACGAGGAGGAGGAGGAACTGACAGCAGTTTGTTTTTCATAACGTTTACCTGTGCGAATTGTGAAACTCACGAGATGATAATTGTGTTTTCAGGTATGTAGTAATACAGTGTGGACCAACGGAAAAACTCATCAAGAAACGTAGCACACCAGAAGAGTCACCGCTCTTCTATGTGAGCATTGAGGAGACGTTCGACATCGTCAAGACCGCCCACTTGTTAACAAGTCATGGGGGCAGAGACAGCATGATCAAGGAGTTACAAAAAAAATATGCAAATGTTCCAACCAAAGCTGTTGAAATTTTCAAGGCTCTTTGTCGAGAGTGCCAGAAGAAGCGCAAAAGACCTATGACAAAGGGCGTCGTTGTCCGCCCAATTTTGACAATATTATTGTCTCAGAGAGTTCTCTCAACTTTCAAGCTACCAAAGAATACGTTTTAATGAAGATTTTTTAAAAGACATTTTAAGTTTTATAATTTTATGTGAGAGATGATGTTTTCTTTAACTTTGAATATTAAAATCTGTATTTTGTAACATCCTATCCTATCCTATCCTGTCCCATAACCCGAAGGTCGTAGGGGCACCACAGATGATCGCTTAACCAGCATACTCCATCTTTCTCTGTCCTCAGCAGCCCTCATGGCTTCGCTCAGTGTCAAACCAGTCCATTCTCGAATGTTGTCCTCCCACCTCTTTTTCGGTCTCCCCCTTCTTCTACCTCCTTGCACTGTGCCTTGCAGAATGGTCTTTGCAAGGCCTGATGATCTGGTGACGTGGCCATACCATCGGAGTTTCCGTTTCTTCAACACTGTGAGCAGGTCATCGGGGGGGAAAATTGGGAGGGGGGATGGGTCGACATCAACGCTTGGTGGATGTTTGGGTATAGGAAATGCACAGAAGTCTTCTGTAGCACCTCATCTCCATGCTTTGTATTCTTCGTTGGAGATCTGCTGTGAGGGTCCATGCTTCGCAAGCATATAGGAAGATGGAGATGACCAGAGAGCGCAGCAATCTTACTTTGGAATGTAGACTGATGGTTCTGTCTTTCCAAATGGGCTTCAACCTTGTCAGGGCAGCAGTTGTTTGTGCGATCCTGGAGAGGACTTCCTGTCGAGACCCATTGTCTGACACAATGGCTCCTAAATATTTGAAGCTGTGCACTGTGTTGAGGGATTGGCCTTGTACTTTGATGTCCGTGTTGATGCCATTGGTGTTGTTGGTCATCATTTTGGTCTTCTCTGCACTTATTTCCATTCCATAAGCTCTGGAGGTGGTGTCAAGCCTCTGTACAAGCTGTTCAAGTTCTTGTTCCTCTCCAGCCAATCCATCAATATCATCCGCAAAACGAAGATTGGAGATTGCTCTGCCCCCTATGCTGACTGTGCCTTCGTGATCTGCAAGAGCATCTGACATGATGCGCTCTAGGAAGATGTTGAAGAGTGTTGGAGAGAGTAGGCATCCTTGACGCACACCGATTGTTGTTCTGAACCAGTTCCCGATGACGCTGTTATGGAGGACTGCACTGGTAGCCTTGTCATACAGGCTTTTGATGACTTCTATAATTTTAGGGCTGATGTTGTACACTTTCATGGTTGCCCATAGAGCTGCATGCCAGACTCGGTCAAATGCCTTCTTGAAGTCTATGAACACATGATATAGATGTTGTTGGTGCTGTAGGTATTTCTCACAGATTATTCTGAGGTTGAAAATCTGTTCAGTGGTACTTCGCCCTGCCATGAATCCTGCTTGTTCTTCAGCTATGATTTGTTCAGCTTGTGGTTTCAACCTGTTGAGTATTATTTTCAGGAGGACCTTGCTGGGATGGCTGATGAGGCTGATGGTGCGGTAATTTTCACACTCCTGAAGGTTACCTTTTTTGGGAAGAGTGATGACAAGCGACTGGGTCCATGGTGTAGGCCATTCCCCACTCTGCCAGATCTTGTTACAGATAATGGTGAGAGCATCAGTCATCGCTTCTCCTCCTGCTTGTAGCAGTTCCGCTGGTATGTTGTCCACTCCCGCTGACTTCCCTTTCTTCAGCGATTGCACTGCTGCCTCAACTTCTTCCCGGAGAATTGGGAGGATTTCTTCTTCTTCTCTGCTCTCGGGACATGCTAGAACTGATGGGTCTCCATTTGGTGTATGGTTGTAAAGGTCAGAGCAGTACTCTGTCCATCTGTCCAAGACTTCTTGTTCTTCTGTAAGGCAAATGCCAGACTTGCTTTGGATAGTGGAGACTTTGGGCTGTTTAACACTTGTCAGCCGCTTCACAGTCTGGTAGGCCTTCTTGCTGTTGTTCTTGTTCAGATTGTTCTCTATTTCCTGGCATTGATCTTCTATCCAGTTCTCCTTTGCTGTGCGCATGCCTTTTCGGATGTCATTGTTGATTTTTCGGTAGACATCAGCTCCCTGTGAGGTGTTCTTTTTCTTTTTTAACTCTCTTCGTTTATCACACAGATCCAAAAGTTCAGGTGTGATCCACGGCTTCTTCTTTGGTCGGTGCTTGCCAAGGATCTCAGTGGCGGCATCTGTTACAGCTGAGTTGAAGGTATTGGTCATGGTGTTGACATCTACTTCGCCTGCCCCCAAAATAAGCAGTGGTGCAAATTTCCCTCCAATTGTGGCCTGAAATATTTTTGCCACCTCCGGGTCTTGCAGTTTGTCCAGGTCGAACTTCAGCCTAGTGCACTTTGCTGTATTTACTCTCTTCAAATGGAGCCGGAAAGACATCATCACGAGATCGTGGTCACTTCCAATGTCTGCTCCTGGAAAAGTGCGTGTCCTGCCAATGTTGATGCTTGATCTGAAGCGTTTCTTGACCATGATGTAGTCGATCTGGTTGTGATGTTCCCCGCCGGGACTGTGCCATGTCCATCGTCTGGATTTTTTGTGGAGACCAAGCGTGTTTGCCAGTACCAGATTGTTGTATCTGGCAAACTCCAATAGCCTCAGACCCCTGTCATTTGTCTCGTTGTTGCAGTGGGGTCCGCATGTGTCTCCCCAGTTGTGGTGCGCATCTTGGCCAACCTTGGCATTCCAGTCGCCTTGCACTATGACTATGTCCTTCTTCGGCACTTGGTCAAGGACCGCCTGTATATTTTCATAAAAATCCTCCACTTCGCTGTCTTCATAGTCTGATGTTGGGGCATAGGCCTGGATGATGGTAATGTTGAAAGGGGTTGCTCTCAGACGGATGGTAATGAGTCTACTGGAGACTGGGCGGCAACCCATGACAGTGGCTAGAATGTTCTTGTGGACCAAGAATCCAACGCCGTGTTCGTGCCTGTCATCTCTACCGCTGAAATAGAGCTTGTGGCCTTTGTCAGTCGTTGTTTCACCTAGGCCTTTCCAGCGCAGTTCGCTGATACCTAGAACGTTCCATCGATAGTGGTCCAGCTCGTGGGCCAGTTCTTCTAATTTTCCTTCCGCAGTTAGGGTCCTGACATTCCAGGTTCCTATGACGATGTTGTTTCTCGTGCGGATCTTGCTAATTTGTCCATCAGTAGCATACTTTTCACCTCCGTCCTGGTGGCCAACGGAAGGCGCGGTCCTTGTGTAGCCGGGCGACGACCGATCCGGCATGGAATTAGTGGATAGCCTCATCATGTGTTGTGTCTTGGGCAAAAAAGACCTGGCAGGGCCCAATCCTCTCCAGGCTGTTGGCCACAGCCGAAATCCACGAATACAGTGTGGCTCGCCTTGGCCCTGAGCACGTGGTCGTTGAACCTGTAGTAACGTGAGGTTCCTCCGCCCTGGCCGGTGACTTCTGTGTAGAAGACTTTCGCCCAGTGATGCCGTGCTAACATCACCCCTGTTAGTCGCCTCTTACGACACGCCGGGAAACGTTGGGTCTATTCTATTTGCCCGAACCCACAGAGCCTAACATGCCTTCTTTGTTTGCATTGTGTGCATCATGAATGACTTATTGTGTGAATGAGAATGTACAATATTTACTAAAATGTCCAATATCTATGGAAAAACAATCACAATGACACTTTATATGAGCATCGGGGAATACACGTAATCACTGGGACCTTTTTCCAGGGATTACGCGTAATCACTGAATACTTTAGTGAATACGTGTAATCTCCGATTGAAACAGAGATTACACGTATTCACTAAATTGTTCAGGGATTACGCTTAATCCCTGGTTACGGGTTCTTTCTGTAACATATATTTATGATGCATGGGCTGTACGCTACTACTGCTTTATATCCATGATGAATGGGCAGTACGCTTCTACTGCTATATATCTGTGATATACATGGGCTGTACGCTTCTACTGCTATATATCTCTGATACATCGGCTGTACGCTATTACTGCTATATAACTATGACACATGGGCTGTACATTACTTCTGCTTTATATCTATAATACATTTGCTATACGCTACTATTGCTATATATTTATGACACATGGGCTGTACGCTACTACTGCTATATATCTGTGATACATGAGCTGTACGCTTCTACTGCTATATATCTCTGATACATCGGTTGTACGCTATTACTGCTATATATCTATGACACATGCGCTGTACCTTACTACTGCTATATATCTATAATACATTTGCTGTACGCTACTACTGCTATATATCTATGACACATGGGCTATACGCTACTACTGCTATATATGTATGATGCATGGGCTGTACGCTACTACTGCTATATATCTATGACACATGGGCTGTACGCTACTACTGCTATATAACTATGATACATGGGCTGTACCCTACTACTGCTACCGCTATGCTATCTGTGATACATGGGCTGTACGCTACTACTGCTACTGCTATGCTATCTACGATTCATGGGTTGTGCGCTACTGCTGCTACTGCTATGCTAGCGATGATCCACTTTCTTTTTGCTATCGCGGATCCATTTTACTTGGTTGGTGCCAGTGCGGTTTGACTGGTTCTTGTGTGCTGCTAACAGAAAATCTTCAACTATAATAACGCCTTTATTACAGCGCTCCACCCGCACTGCTCTTCAAAGTTATAAGGACGAGAAACGTTAGGTGGAGAGAGAAAATGGCGTTTTCCATGTGTGCGCTTTAAAGTGCTGCAAAATGTCTACTCACCAAACACCTGGACTTCGCATATATTCAAAAGAGGTTGGTTTCGAGACAGACTGATGTAGCGTCCTTTTGTTGGAGTTGGTGGTGTGTAAGTGGTTTCTAATGAAAATGGAAACTGGTATCTGAAGACTACCTTGCCATCAATGCAGATAGTAACGCCCGACATTCGGTTCTTTGGCCAATCAACTGAAATGAAATTACTAAAAGAATAAAAACAAGGGAACATTCATAATACACTAGAATTTAGGTGTATTATCCTAAAAGGTTTACAATATGCAATGTTAAAACAGTCCACTATAATATACATAAGAGCATACATCAGTTTTCAATACTGGTATCGATTGTTGGCATCGCGTTGAGAAAGTATTCTAACCTATCTTATTTTTCTTAAGGAAGAAAGTAACAACAGCAACAACAACAACAATAACATAGCCTTCAATACTGATATGATAGAAGGCACAGTCAGCATAAGGGGAAGAGCAATCTCCAACCTTCGTTTTGCGGATGACATTGATGGTTTGGCTGGAGACGAACAAGAACTTGAACAGCTGGTACAAAGGCTTGACACCACCTGCAGAGCCTATGGAATGGAAATAAGTGCAGAGAAGACCAAAATGATGACCAACAACACCAATGGCATCAACACGGACATCAAAGTCCAAGGCCAATCCCTCAACACAGTGCATAGCTTCAAATATTTAGGAGCCATTGTGTCAGACAATGGGTCCCGACAAGAAGTCCTCTCCAGGATCGCACAAACAACTGCTGCCCTGGCGAGGTTGAAGCCAATTTGGAAAGACAGTACCATCTGTCTACATTCCAAGGTAAGGCTGCTGCGCTCCTTTATCATCTCCGTCTTCCTATATGCTTGCGAAACATGGACCTCACAGCAGATCTGCAACGAAGAATACAAAGCATGGAGATGAGGTGCTACAGAAGACTTCTGGGCATTTCCTATACCAAGCACATCACCAACGACGAAGTCCGACAGACCATCGCACAAGTCATTGGACAACACGATGACCTGCTCACAGTGTTCAAAAAACGGAAACTCCGATGGTATGGCCACGTCACCAGATCATCAGGTCTTGCAAAGACCATTCTGCAAGGCACAGTGCAAGGAGGTAGAAGAAGAGGGAGACCGAAAAAGAGGTGGGAGGACACCATTCGAGAATGGACTGGTTTGACACTGAGCGAAACAATCAGGTTTGCTGAGGACAGAGAAAGATGGAGTACGCTGGTTAAGCGATCATCTGTGGTGCCCCTACGACCTCCGAGTTATGGGATAGGATAGGATAGGATAGACATCGCGTTGAGGAAGTATCTTATTTTTCTTCAGGAAGAAAGCAACAACAGCAACAAAACAAAGACAGCACGAGGAATGACGGTGATCTTAAATGATCAACTTCTTCAACGATGTAGCGTGAATGTTCTATGTTCACACAGCAAGCTTTAACTGCGTTGAAAAACTGCGTTGAAAAGGATGACACGGCTCTTAGTTGGTCGCTTTCAAGCTCAGGTATTTACTGTTATCAGTTATTTTGAAGTTCAGAGATAAACAAGATCCCGCCCATAATACTATCCCTCCCTTACTGATGAATACTACTTGGTTGATGGAACATAAATACGCGAATACACACTGAATTTATATTAATAAAAGGGGGTAGGGGAGAAAGGAGAGGAAAGGAGAGGAGTGTGGGTAGGGGTGGAAAGAGAAGTGGAGAGTGGTGAGGAGGGGTCTAAGAGGGAAAGCCACACGGCAAACACACCACAATCTGAAATTGTAGTAAGACACAGCAATATAATGTTGTAGTGCGACACAACTACGTAGAGGTATAATAAAACACAACTACGTAAATGTATAATAAAACACAACTACGTAAATGTATAATAAAACACAACTACGTAAAGTTATAATAAAACACAACAACATAAAGTTATAGTAAGCACAACAACATAAAGTTATAAACTTTACTACGTTCTTGTGTCGTGCTTACGTTGTGTCTTACTACATAACTTTACGTTGTTGTTTCTTACTATAACCTTACGTTGTGATGTATTACTATAACTTTACGTTGTTGTGTCTTACTAGGCTATAACTTTACGTTGTTGTGTCTTACTATAACTTTACGTTGTTGTTTCTTACTATAACTTTAGGTAGTTGTGTCTTACTATAACCCACACAATAAGACACAACAGCGTAAAATTATAGTGAGACACAACAAAGTAAAGTTATAGCAAGGCATAACAACGTAAATAAGGTACAATTACGTAATGTTACACTTTAAGACACAACAACGTAAAGTTATAGCAGGATACAACAACGACACAAGAACGTGAGGTTAAATATAGTAATACACAAGAATTGAAAGTTGTAGTAAGAGACAAGAACATAAAGTTGTACTAAGACAAAAGACACCTGGATGAGGGCTGAGGATGGGATATTGGAGGTTCAACATCAATGAGGTGTAGGGATTAAAAAAACCACATCAATGTTCAAATGAATTATAACATCATAATAATATTAATATAGATTCTTACTAAAGCCCGAACGGGCGTACACTTTGATGCTGACGATGTCGTAAAGAGCACCAAGGTCCACCTGCCACTGAGGATTGCTGTCGGTCATGTCAGTATGGATGCAGTTGTGTGACTCGAACACTGTATTTGTGTTTCCGTTGTTGGCAGCGTCACACAAATTCTCTGGGTATTCTATCTTGTACTGGGAACTCATGTTGCACGGCTTTCCTTGAGCAACGTTCACTGTTTTCGAAGAAATTAATACAAACAGAAAGAAAAGAAGAATAAAAATGAAGAAAAGGAAAGAAAGCCAGAACAAGAAACAGGGACATAAAGCTTAACGAAATAAATAAGCTAAGCTAACTAAACTGGGCACTGGACACAAAGCAATAATCATGTAATGTAATGTAACTAAACTGGGCACTGGACCCAAAGCAATAATCATGTAATGTAATGTAACTAAACTGGGCACTGGACCCAAAGCAATAATCATGGAATGTAATGTAACTAAACTGGGCACTGGACCCAAAGCAATAATCATGTAATGTAATGTAACTAAACTGGGCACTGGACCCAAAGCAATAATCATGTAATGTAATGTAACTAAACTGGGCACTGGACCCAAAGCAATAATCATGTAATGTAATGTAACTAAACTGGGTACTGGACCCAAAGCAATAATCATGTAATGTAATGTAACTAAACTGGGCACTGGTCCCAAAGCAATAATCATGTAATGTAATGTAACTAAACTGGGTACTGGACCCAAAGCAATAATCATGTAATGTAATGTAACTAAACTGGGCTAAACTGACCTAAACCACGGACTACTAATTAAACTAAAGTAAAATTATAACCAAACACTCAAACTCTACTCAGATGAGTCAAACTGAAGTCACCAAACCAATGTAAAGATCATTTTACACCAGAGGCATTGGCATAATAATTATATTACTGAGTTTATGCTTGCAAGGTTATTTCCATAATTAAAACAGGTGATGTGGCCCTATTGCTTTCTGCATTTATAATTACATGTACGTGATGCAATTTATTTATTTTTATTGTTTGTTTTGTTTTATTGTACGTCAATTCACATTATTGATATTTGACCAAAAAAAAAGATATATATAGGCCTATATATAAAATCTATATATATATATATATACATGATTATTGCTTTAGGTCCAGCGGACTCTTCCGAGCCAAATCAGGACCGGACAACCCCCGATCTGCATAAAAGATCTGCTGAAACAACCCTAGTGGTAAAACTGAAAGCTCTCCACCAGCCAGTCACTTTACAATAAAGACATCCCACGCAGGAAACGCTGAGGCTATACTCTAATTTATCGAACCCCCGTTTACAAAAACAAAAGAGAATACAAACATTAGTATAAATTATCAACAAAACACATACATATAAAATGCCTACATTGCTAAATAATAACATCATAGGAAGCCCAACTGACCACCTGGCAGAAAGCATCCAATATTCCCAAGCTGATTCAACAGACCTCACACACAAATAAGGAATCTTGTCCCGGAAGAGTTTTCAAGAAAATAGGTTGGTGACTGGTCTAGCAAAGAAGAAGATAGTATAGCAGATTGATAGAACAGAGCAGGAATGAGAAAGAACAAATGAGAAAGACAGCGACAGTGGGAATTTAAAGCACTAATTTTCCAAACAGTGGAGATACTTTTATACCCCTCGGCACCACCCAATGGAGACTGAAGTAAGAGAACAATGAAAAATATTGAGAAAAATATTGAGGATAAGGAAAGAAAAACCTCGTCATCGTAATATCACTCATGGCCCTTCACCAACATCTATATTAGAAAAGGCTAACTTAAGTCTAATATTCCGTATCTCCTCCGATGTTACACAATTCTGTGAGCTGGGCCTGGGCTTTGGAAGGAAGGTGGTTGATAAATTTGGGACGCGATTCCAAAATGTTGTGTGTCAGAATTTAGCTTAAATTTGTAGGGCTTCCATCCTCCTCCCACCACCCCCTTGCATTGCCTCCTCCCATCCCCTCCCTTAAAATGGGCTTTCACTGAATCACACGAAGTACTTGAGGTCTGGCAGGAAGTCGATCGTTTGAAACTGTCACCTTCAAACGACGAAGAAATGGCGAACAATATACAACACAGCTAAGCCTACCCACCATCGTCTCTGTCGTCTCCTCTGTTGAATTTCTTCCTCATCTGCTACTAAAACAACTAAATATGGCAAACAATCTTCTCTCTTACTATCCTCCGAACTGTTTGCAATAGCTTTCACAACATGTACGTAGCAACAAGGGAGAGTTAGTTTAGTTAAATAGATTAAAGTCCCACGTCACATTAGCGAATAGGGGACTGAATTTTGTCAAGGGAGAGCATTACCGTAACAAAGAAAGAAACCTATGAGCGAGCCGCAGCGAAAACTCTAGCTTTGTACAATCAATCCTTAGATGAAATCGCATGGAACAAATTGAGTGATTTGATCGGTAGGTCTGACTGGGACTTTTACACATGAATTGTGAGTGACTTGAATCTCTTGTAATCATTGCTACATTATCACTTACGAGTTTGTATGCTCGCCTGATAACTACTAGTTTTACAGGCGTAAAGTATCACAAGGTAAAGTATTTTTGTCTCCCTTGGTCATTCTCGCCAGCGGTCGCTCTTCATTATAACCCTGTTAAAACTAACCGAGACTGCAACCCTAGAAATAGCTTTGGATATAAAGTCTCTTTCCACAAGATATGTCCCTTACCATTTATGTTTCCTACCAGCCAATTTGTGGATATTTGTTTTGCATTAAGATGCTTTACCTCCGGACTTCACTCAAGCATCTTTGTATGCTATTAAAAATCAGACACTTGATCTTCAACAAGCCCATCTAATAAGATGACGAGATAAGAATGTAGAGAACTGGGCTTTTATAAAATATTGCACAATTCGACAATAAACATTTGGCAGAAGAGAATAAATCTGTCCTATTTTCACCTTTAACCATGTAGGATAGTTTTTCAAGATTATGTCCAGAATTTTATTAGTATTTAACTTCGGTCCCCTCTGTCTAGGTGTGACAATCACAACCTAAAGTATTTTGTCAATACGTTTAAACTGTAACTAGTATAAGGTAATTGACATTGGTGTTATACGCTTCCAATGTCCAAACACATTCTCTTCTTGGCTTGGCACAATGCCCAGGAGGAGGGGGGGGGGTAGGATGTGAGCGATTATCTTCTTGGCTTGTCAGAATATCTCCTTCAAACGACAGTGGACTAACACATGAACTGTGAGAGAATAGAACCTGTTCTAATTGTTGTTGACGTGTGGTTTATATGCTCTCCTGATAACTACTACGTAACTGGTATAACGTATTGTCATTCATTAATAAAAATACATATTTGTTTCAATACAAAATATTGTAGTGTTGTCTGTTTTGGTGATTTTATTTATCTCTATATTTCGGCACCCTTTTTGAACCTTGATTTTTATAAATGAGTCATTTCATAACCGGTTCGTGCGGAGCACGAGTTTCGCTAGTAAGAATATACTAGCATTAAGCTATACAACTGTGATTTTAATCTAATCTAAATAAAACGCTTAGGTGCCTTGCATTCAGAGTCTACGTAGGTGAATACACTGAAGAACACGAGACAGACAGAGAGCTAATAATCAAAGGAGATACAAGGTTATCTATACATATAGTTCACCAAAAGCCTCCTCAGGAGTTAAAAGCTAACTCCAAATGAAAGTTACTGAACGAACATACAGTTTAATTTCAAAAGACCACCGAACATATGCATTTTTACCATGTGTAAAAGAGTGTGTAGGTGGCTCAACAGTCAAAATGTCATGTGATTCAGTTAGTAATTGGTATCAACTCACTTTCATTTTAAAGTTATAAGTTAAAGTTAGAAGAGCTGGACCACTATCGATGGAACGTTCTAGGTATCAGCGAATTGCGCTGGAAAAGCCTAGGTGAAACAGCGATCGACAAAGGCCACAAGCTCTATTTCAGCGGTACAGATGACAGGCACGAACACGGTGTCGGATTCTTGGTCCACAAGAACATTCTAGCCACTGTCATGGGTTGCCGCCCAGTCTCCAGTAGACTCATTACCATCCGTCTGAGAGCAACCCTTTCAACATCACCATCATCCAGGCCTATGCCCCAACATCAGATTAGGACAGCGAAGTGGAGGATTTTTATGAAAATCTACAAGCGGTCCTTGACCATGTGCCGAAGAAGGACATAGTCATAGTGCAAGGCGACTGGAATGCCAAGTTTGGCCACGATGCGCACCACCACTGGGGAGACACATGTGGACCCCACTGCAACAACGAGACAAATGACAGGGGTCTGAGACTCTTGGAGTTTGCCAGATGCAACAATCTGGTACTGGCAAACACGCTTGGTCTCCACAAAAACTCCAGACGATGGACATGGCACAGTCCCAGCGGGGAGCATCACAACCAGATAGACTACATCATGATCAAGAAACGCTTCAGATCAAGCATCAACATTGGCAGGACATGCACTTTTCCAGGAGCAGACATCGGAAGTGACCACGATCTCGTGATGATGTCTTTCCGGCTCCACTTGAAGAGAGTAAATACAGCAAAGTGACTGAAGTTCGACCTGGACAACCTGCAAGACCCGGAGGTAGCAGAACTATTTCAGGCCACAATTGGAGGGAAATTTGCACCACTGCTCATTTTGGGGGCGGGTGAAGTAGATGTCAACACCATGACCACCACCTTCAACTCAGCTGTGACAGATGCCTCCATTAAGATCCTTGGCAAGCACTGACCAAAGAAGTAGCCGTGGATCACACCTGAACTTTTGGATCTGTGTAATAAACGAAGAGAGATAAAAAAAAAAAAAGAACACCTCACAGGGAGCTGATGTCTACCGAAAAATCAACAATGACATCCGAAAAGGCATGCACACAGCAAAGGAGAAATGGATAGAAAATCAATGCCAAGAAATAGAGAACGGTCTGAACAAGAACAACAGCAAGAAGGCCTACCAGACTGTGAAGCGGCTGACAAGTGTTAAACAACCCAAAGTCTGCACGATCCAAAGCAATTCTGGCATATGCTTTACAGAAGAACAAGAAGTCTTGGACAGATGGACAGACGGATGCTCTGACCTTTACAACCATACACCAAATGGAGACCCATCAGTTCTAGCATGTCCCGAGGAAAAGAGAAGAATAAGAAATCCTCCCAATTCTGCGGGAAGAAGTTGAGGCAGCAGTGCAATCGCTGAAGAAAGGGAAGTCAGCGGGAGTGGACAACATATTCGCGCAACTGCTACAAGCAAGAGGAGAAGCGATGATTGATGCCCCCACCATTATCTGTAATGAGATCTGGCAGAGTGGGGAGTGACCTAAACCATGGACCCAGTCGCTTGTCATCACTCTTCCCAAAAACGGTAACCTTCAGGAGTGTGAAAATTACCGCACCATCAGCGTCATCAGCCATCCCAGCAAGGTCCTCCTTATAATACTCAACAGGTTGAAACCCCAAGCTGAACAAATCATAGCTGAAGAACAAGCAGGATTCAGGGCAGGGCGAAGTACCACTGAACAGATTTTCAACCTCACAATAATCTGTGAGAAATACATATGTGACGACACGAGTTTTCAATGCACATAATAGTAGTTGTGAGGTAGTTACATATTGTAAGCTGAGGCTTACTGCTGATATAAATAATACAAAGGACAAAGCGGAATGAAAGAATCACTTCATTGATAAGATAATATGTGTGATTGCAGCATGAATTAATAATTTAATATGTGAAACTAAACGTTGCAGCATGATTGTTGATTGAATCTGTTTTGTAGCTATGTTCCAAGCAAATTCTAAACTGTAGGATTTGAATGGAAATGACATGCGTTGTTGGATAGGCATAGATCTGAATGCCTTGTAATTCGTAACGAAGTCAACTGGTCTATGACAATAATAATAATTAGATAAGCATGATTGTTAATTTAAATTGTTATTCTTGTACTTATTTTTAACGATTGTTACGAAATACCTGCTAGTAAGTTACTGCTATTGTAACCAGCCACCAATGGAACAGTAATTTAGATGTAAATGGCCGCCATGTGGCGAAGCACCTAGAATCAAACTAAAGAAGATTTGTGATGCAAGTTACAAATGAAGTTCACGAAATGAAATGACGTCAAGTATTCCTTGTCTACAAAAGTGTATGAATCTTCAACTTGAGAAATTGCATTGAATAGAAATTGCATAATTATTGTTATCTAAACTACTACGATTAATTAAACTGTATAATTCGAATTACTTGATTTAATATATAACCGATTATAAATTGGCTGTTGCTTTCTCTAAAGACGAAATGAATAGAGAACTTTATTTGTCGGAATTAGAAAGGGTGATAAGGCTTTCTGTTTATAAATCACTAGGTTACAAATCAACTTGTGGATTCAGAAACTAGGTGAGTCTATGCAATCGCTTGGCGACTGTTGAATTTCGGCAGGGTTTCTCAGGCGATGAATCAGTGGTTTCCTAGCAGAAATTGCTGTTTTCAAACAATTCCTAAATGATTGTAGCTGATTTGATGGTTCCATGCAGAATCCTAGAGACAGGTGTTCGGTGAGCAATCGTATCCGTAACTATGGTCAAACTGTTCGATTGCTGGCTGGAAGAACTTATAAAATATATATAGCTATGGAGCTATTGCTGAGGGCTGTTGCTGCCTTCAGTGAGACGCTCTGCACACTCTTTGTGAACCGGTGTTGCAGAAATTCATCTTATATTTTGCAGACAAGCAGGCATCATTGGCCCGAAGCAGAAGCAAGACCATTAAAAGTCCACACTGACATTCGGCCTACATTAGAGCCTCAAGCACTGAGCTACGAGATCCCACCCGACTGTGAACCAGGAGAAGACTCCACGACAACACCGCTCATCTACAAGAGAGCTAAGTTATTTGAACCCGTGCACCAAAACTGCTATAGAAGGACATCACTAGTCCACTCTTCCAGAACTTTGACCTGTTGGGCAGAACGCACCCTTAGCCCAATGATGAGAAAGTAACTGCATAGAACTATCAAGGAGCGAACTATTCGAAGTAATATTTGGACTTTTAAGTTAGTATAGTGATTATAAGATTTTGTATAGAGTAGAGGAAATAAATTTGTAATATTTACTGTTAACAAGTGGCTGGACTACTTATGTTTTATAGCCGTGTGAGAGCTAGTGTGACTGTGAATCTTTTACCATTTTCTTTCTATCTCTGTACCTCAGCCTAGCACAGACCGAGCTAAACTTATAAATGTATTAGGGTTATTCACCGGGAGATTTTACTAGCGATCCCCACAGACGAAAGACGAGTGGGTAATAGCGTTCCATTGTGCAGAGCCCAGCAAAAATAGACCCACCGTCACAATAATCCCTTGACATAGACCTACTACCATGACCCAGTGATAAAACCGTATCTATTGCTAGTTTACGGTTGGGTCTTAACTACACACACAAAATTTCCATCTGTGCTGCATCATTAGCTGAAGTTACAGTTGATTCACTGAACTAGGGCTATACCTCTTACACATTACATAGAATTGAAAGTTTGTGTGTGTGTGTGTGTGTGTGTGTGTGTATCTGTCTGTTAGTCTGTCATCAATGAAAATCCAGTTTGGCTGTCATTGTCACGAAATCTATATATTAATCGACAAGCGAGGGGCCGTTTTAGCCAACCAGCAGCTTTGTTGTGAAGCTCGATTTGAGCTTCACTTTGCTCGAATTTGTGCAGATTACAGCTGAACTGTCCGTATAATTGCTTCCACGCGAGTTTTGCCATTCGCCACTCGATCACGTGCTGCAGATACAACGAAACTTAACATTATTTTTCGATCACAAAACGGCTTTAGTTTGCATTTTACTGCCTCGAAAAACACTGCAAAACACATGTGTGAGAAGGTATTTTTGGAATAGACCAACCAATCATTTTTGTCCTTCGCCCTGCCATAATTTCTGATACCATTTCTACCAAGGATTTCGTATTTTATTCCATATCGCTTTTAATCGATCGGCGTTCGTTATATTGTTGTTTAATGCAGTTTAAAGTTTATAACACTAATAAAATCGAGGGTTCATCATGTTTTACGATAGAGGACCTAAAATAAGCTTGAAGAATTATAGCAGCTCGTGGATCAATGGCTAAAGTGTTCGACTTTTAAAAAGGCGACCCGGGTTCGAATCTCCCTTGAGATACTTTTTTTTAAAATTTAATAATACAGAGGGAGAGAGTAAAAATAAAAAATAAATATATAAATAAAAATACAATCATAGCACGGGTATTAATAACTGCTTCATATTAAAATTGTTTTCATTTATCCATGACGCATGTACTTCTTAGAACACTTAACATCTTATGCTTTTTTTGAAAATTAGGGATAGGTAAGTCTTAAAAAAAAGCATTTAGAAAATAACATTCTAGTTTTATTGTAAATTTCGTAGAATAATTAATTGTCATTCGATTCATCAGAAAAACAAATTAAATTAACAGCAAACTTTACATTAAAAATAAATATTTAGAATATAAATTAAAATTGAATTGTTCCAAAATAAATATCTGTAGGGACTAAAGGTCCATATTTACATGGCTTGGTGCTTTTTTATGATTGCCTCAATTTGGTATTTCATTGGTATTTATTATAATGAAAAAAAATCCTGTGCATTCAGTGATAGCATTGCCTTATTGTTTTAATCACATGCATGTGCAATAAATCAGTAATGCTGTTCTCCTCAAATAAATGGTTACTGTGTTTTATTACAATTATTAGTTTATTTTTAATCTCTGTCTCTTTTTAGTGATTCACCACTGACAGTGCACTTCAGCCTTCCACTTCCAGAATCATAAACACAACAAAGATTATTATATCAAAGATACTTTTATACAATGTGAATTAATTTTTGAGCTAATGTTAATTAAAAGTATCTTTGATATACTGTATATCTTAGTTGTGTTTATGATTCTGGAAGTGGAAGGCTGAAGTGCACTGTCAGTGGTGAATCCCTAAAAAGAGACATAGATTAAAGATAAACTTATAGTTGTATTTTACTTTCAAAATACTTAGCAGTTCCTGTTGTGTTTACAATTTCTTCCACTTTCAGGCAATTTTTTCCTACATGTAGTTATTGTACCAACACCACAACATAAACTATACTCTATGTAGGCTACAATGGAACATTTATAGTCTCACATAAATTTGACTTCACTCAGTGGCTGACAGCTTGGACACCCAAAGATAACCTATAACGGGCATAAAATCAGCAACACAACAAAAATATAATAGATACATAAAATGACAAAATGCTGCAGAATGCACAAAAAAAGTCACTTCCAGGAAAATTTTTGAAACGGGCATATAACATCAGGCCCAGCAATTGGGTCATCAAAAATTTATTTGCACGGGTAATAACTGCTAGTTTGACATGAACATTGCTTCTATCTCTGGGACAGTATTACTTTTTCTTTCAACTGTTTACAAATAATTTATTTTCAACATTTTCAATCATCACGCTCCAAAATTAACGCCATCTTGATTTCCTGGTCGATTTATTTATGCCCCCTAGATAACTATTAACAGAGAGAGTTAGAGAATATCGTAGTCTACTGTGAGACGTGTTATAGGAGGGACGGTGTTACGGGTGGCAGAGAGGGAGGGGGTATATACCACGGGGAGTGAAGAGTGGGGGGAGGGGTGTTTACCAGAGTAGAAGAGTGTGATGTAGCGTGTGTGCGCGCGTGTATGTGTGTGTTTGAATGATAGAGAGAGAGAGAGAGAGAGTGAGTTAGTGAGAGACGCGGTCGTAGGCCTGTGTGTGTGTGTGTGTGTGTGTGTGTGTGTGTGTGTGTGTGCGCGCGCGCGTCGTGGTGTGGTGTGTGTGAATAAATAGGGTATCTGTAGAGTTACTTTTTCTAGGAGGTACTAGAAAAGGAGTTCGCAACCGTTATCAGTAAGACATGTCCAATAGTAACAAGCCTGTCTCCTTTGCTAATTTGTGGATAATATCTGTGACAGCGACAAGGAAGCTGACTTTAAATGCAACTAGGAAGGCTTACTTTTTGACAACCTGTTGGTTTTGCACAATGTTCAGATCGTTTAACTTTGCCATACGTCGCTTTTGGGTACATACTTGTTTTCACACTGACAGTGTTATTATGACTTTCCCGAAACGCCACATACGTTGTGCTGACAATTGGTCATATTACGTCCCCCTTTTTAAGTACTTTTACGTGTTCTAACACTAACCCTAACCCTAACTCTAACCCTTACCCTAACCCTAACGCATCATTGGTTTTACGCCACAACAAGTAGGTCTGTCAAAACAAATTATTTAGATGTTCACTGGTTTGTCCAAATAACACCGTGTAAACAAGTACACACACACACACACACACACACACGCACACCCACCCACACATACACACGCACACACATACACACACACACAAAACTAGGTTGAGACTGCGCGTTTGCACGTGAACAGATAATTCAAATAGTGATGAACTCGTCTATTCAGTTTAAAGAGACAATTATCTTGTCAGTTTCACTCTGACAATTAGGTATATTAATAAACTTGCGGTGCGAAGGCTTGGGGTGTAGCCACTAGGGAGAGGAAAACAAACGGGGATTGGTTTAACTGGTATCAGGGTGACCAATCAGAGGTGATCTTGCATAATTGGGCCATTTTATAAACGAAGCGTTCACTAGATGTGAGAAGTGTGTGAACTTTTGAAAAGATTTTGGCGTTTTCTTGTGGGGAGAGATGTTCACTGCCAAACAATGTTTCCAAAAGTAGGGTCTAAGAGCTTGTAAGTGCGCTATATAAGAGAAATATCTTTTTTTCTGTTTTAATTGTATGCGTACGTACAGTGCCGAATATAGGACCAAACAAAAAGGAGGAAATTTTCAGATGTTTCAGCAGAATGCCCACACTGACAGTCTGGCTCTTCTAACAAGTGACAGCGGAACATATCATAATTGAAGTTACATGCGCCAAGTCGAAGTCGTCATGTAAAACCTGCTGTTGTCGTGTCCCATGGTAATAGTACAATGGAACAAGTGGATCATATTCGGAAAGGTGTCTTATTTTTAATAAGCTAATAGATGGACTTTCTTGAAGTTATTCGGGGAGATCATTCCACAATATTGTGGTTGAAGGAAGAAAAGACTTTTTGTAAAGTTCAGTTTTGTATGGGGTTACTTTACGTTCTAGAGCTCTTCTGCGGTGACATGGATTAACTGCTGATACTAGTTGCGGGGCCAAGTTGGACAAGTACTCATGACAGCACTCGTTTATTATCTTATGAAAAGTAAGTAGCTGATGTCTTTTCCTTCTCTCTTTCAGCGTGTTTTCCTTCTCTCTTTCAACGTGTATTCCAAACTCTTTATACAATAACTCATGGCTGGTCCACTTCACCGCCCCAGCAATAATTCTAATACCTTCTAAATGGAGTTTTTCCAATAAACCAGCTTGAGTGTCTGTGCAATTATCCCAGATTACATATTCATAGTCAACGTGAGGTAGGACAAAGGATTTGTACATATTTGTATAGCTTTTCTGCATAGCTTATATTTATACGTTCTTAAGCATGATAGGATGATGGTTAGTTTCTTTATGAAGTTACTTGTATGGATATTTCATTTACAGTTATTTTGCAGTGTTAGTCCTAAGTGTTTACTGTAGTCGTTGTCAGATAAAATTGCGTTTCCGAAACGTAATGGGTTGTTCGGTAATGCGTCACGTTTGAAAGTAATATACTACTCAAAATAATACAAGGGCCACTTGGACACATGGGTCTCTCTTTAAATCAGAAACACGAATTCAATTTATTAGTTCATCATATTTTATTGCAATCATTTCTGCATCAATAACAAAAAAGATTTTAGACATCAGTCGCTTAAAATTCGAGTAAATTCAATTTAACTGGACATACCCCTCATTTACAAAATCAAAACTTTAGAAACCAAAAATCTATAGAGTCCGTATCGGGTGTGGCCACCTTTGCATCAATGCAGTCTTGGTATCGTTGTCTCATGGACCGTATCAGGTTATGGGGGGTGTTTCCTGGGATGGCCAACCACTCTTGCTGGAGAACTTGGGCCAGAACTTCAAGGTTAGCTCCTGGAGGGAGGTTTGCCCGTGTCTGTCGACCCAAGACATCACACAGATGTTCTATGGGGTTCAAATCGGGTGATCGAGCCGGCCAATCCATCCTTATGACGTGCGGTTGCTGCAGGAAGTCATTGACGATACGCGCTCGGTGGGGTCTGGCATTATCGTCCTGTAGTATTGCACCTTCCCCAATGGCCCGCAGAGCTGGGAGAACCATAGGTTGTAGGACGTCATCCCTGTAGCCAATACCGTTTAAGTTGCCATGAATTTGGAGCAGGGGTGTTCTGAAGTTTAATGCGAAGCCACCCCACATCATGACAGATCCACCACCAAAGCGGTTATGCTCGCGCACCGTCGCATCAGCAAAACGCTCCCGTGGACGCCTCCAAACATTGACTCGACGGTCGTTGAAAGACAAGGAGAACCGAGACTCGTCTGTAAATAGCACCCTTGACCAATGTTGCCTAGTCCACCAGTGTTCCCGATTACGCACAGTAGTGCGTCAATTACGCACAAAATATGAAAAATGACGCAGGAAAATTTGCATGTGTGCGTCCTGAGGACGCACACATTTTTCTCGAATCGCTGAAGTCAAAAATACGACCAACGAATCAGAACCCAACTGAGACTGCCATTGCAGACGATTAAAGATTGTGTCGGGAGTTGTCGTCCTTAAAAATCGCATGCGCGCGCATTGTAAACTTCCTCCATGCAATACATTCACTGAACAGAAGAAATCTTCGTTAGTCCATTCTTTGATAGAACTATCATACACGATCATGTCACTTCTGACTTGGTTGACTGGGCCCAAAACCCGTTCATCCACCGATTTGGGGACTCTCAAAATTTGCACAAGGACTCTTAAAATTGTATACCTGGGAGTCCCAAGGACTCTCATTTTTTTGTGTGGAGGGAACACTGTCCACACCAAATGACGCTGAGCCCAGGCCAAACGCGCTGCACGGTGTGCTGGGGTGAGCAAAGGCCGTACTGCTGATCGTCTTGATCGCAGGTTTGCCTCGTGTAGACGGTTGCGAATTGGCTGGTCGCTGACGTTAACATTGCTGGCTGCGTGAAGCTGTCTTCTGATGGTGTTTGCTGTAGCGGACCTCATCCTCAGAGCTAACAGGGTGATGAAATGGTCTTGTCTTGCAGTGGTAACGCGGGGGCGTCCGGATCTTCTTGGTTCTTGGACGCTTCCAGTGTTGTTAAAGCGCTCCCGCAGCCTTTGGATAACGGAGTGGACACTCCCAGCCGCCTGCCAACTTCTCTCACCCCCACCCCTTCCTGAAGCCCTGCAATAGCTCTGCCTCTATCCGCATCAGTCAATCGTCGCCTTGGGGGCATGGTTAGAAAAGCAGCAAAAGCGCTGCCATTTATAACCAGAAAAAAGCGCCGATTGTTGAACTGAACTCAGAAAATTTAAGCCTTTCGCGTGCAAATCACTTTTTAATGTTGAAAATTTTGATTTATTAGCAAGGCAACAGTAAATTAGGGTCATTTTTATGTAAAAATTGGGTTTGTTTTTCAACTCAGTGCAGAAAGCTAAAAACTCACACATGTGATTACTTGTCAGTATAAGATTGTCTTGAATGTTACTGTACATGATAAGTTTTGAAATAAGCAATATAAGCGATATTATTGATAGCAGCAAAAAATAATTAAACTAAATGAAATATGAGAGTGGCCCTTCAATTATTTTGAGTAGTATAGTTCTGTTTTGTCTTCATTAAACCTTACTTTCCAGGTGTTAGCCCAGTCATTTATATTTTAAAGATAAGAATTCAAAATTTTGCGCATATGTCTAGTTGTTTAGAGGTAGTGACATGCTAGTATCGTCTGCAAAAAAGTTTTATAACTGATTCAATTTTATCCACAATATCATTAATATAGATTAGGAACAATAGGGGGCCTAAAACTGACCCTTGAGGTACGCCTGACAAAACGGGTTTATAGTCTAATTTGCTACCTTTAATGATAACAGCTTGTTTTCGTTGGTCTAAATAAGTAGTAAACCATTGAAGAAGCTTACCTCTAATACCTATGGTATCTAACTTAGCTAGTAATACTTTGCGCCATACTCTGTCGAAAGCTTTGGAGATGTCAAAGAAAATTGGTTAGTGATTCCATTATTATGGGCTAAGGTTAGTTTATTATATATGCAAAGTTGTTGGTTGATTGATTGTTGAGTTCCCAGGAGTAAAACCAGACTGTGATGGTGTTAAAAGATTATTGTCTTTTAGGAATTAGAAGACATGGGTATGGACACAGCGCTCAAAGACTTAACCAACACAACTTAAGAGAGAATTTGAGCGATAGTTGGTGCAAATATCGACTGGATCTTTGTTGTGTATTGGCGTTACGTGGGCAGTTTTCCAAATATCTGGAAACAATCCTTCTGATAGACAGCGGTTGAAGAGATGACTTAGAGGATGTGAGATTAAATCTGCAGATATCAGTAATAGTTTGTTATGGATTTTATCGGGGCCTGCAGCTTTACTTTTGTACAGGTTTATTATCACTTTTGATACCTCTGATGGGGTTATTAGAATTTCAGTCAGTTCATGATCTAAGTGGGGAAGTTCAGGAGGGTCGTCATCGGGTGTTTCTAATACTGATTGCTGTATAAAGTGGTCATTGTCATTGTCGATGACCTTGTTATTGATGGTGTTTAAATCGATCGAGTCACTCAATGCAAATATCTCGGAATTATCATTGACGACAAACTGAACTTCGCTGCAAAAATTCAGGCCATCCACATTACATTACATGATTATTGCTTTAGGTCCAGCGGACTCTTCCGAGCCAAATCAGGACCAGTGTAACCGAATCAGGACCACAAAATCAAGACCACAAACTTCGCTAAAAGAGGACTCGCCCCTGATCCGCATAAAAGATCTCCCGAAACAACCCTAGTGGTAACACTGAAAGCACTCCACCAGCCGGTCACTGTACAATAAAGACGCAAGGGACGTTGAGGCTGTACTTTAATTTATTGAACCTCCGTTTACAAAAACAAACTAGAATATAAACATCATTATAAAATATCAACACAACACATACATATAAAATGCCTACATTGTCAAATAATAACATCATAGGAAGCCCCAGTGACCACTCGGCAGAAAGGGTCCAATATTTCCAAGCTGATCCAACAGACCTCACACACAAATGAGGAATTTTGTTCCGTAAGAATTTTTAAGAAAAAAGGTAGGTGACTGGTCTAGCGAAGAAGAAGATAGTATAGTAGATTGATAGAACAGAGTACGAATGAGAAAGAACAAAGGAGAAAGACAGACAGTGGGAATTTAAAGCATTAAATTTCCAGAAAGTGGGGATACTATTTATACTGAAACCCCCTGCACCACAACGGGGGTAGGCCATCCACAAAAGAAATATCAGTTTTGAATTCACTACCTTCAAATGCTTCGAAATCTCCAAGTCAATAGCCGCAACTTCCAGACTTTCTATACATCTTTATTGAGTCCATTCTTATCTTTTCTTTTATCTGCAGATCACTAGATCATCAGGCCTTGCAAAGACCATACTTCAAAGCACGGTGCAAGGAGGTAGAAGAAGATGGAGACTTAAAAAGAGGTGGGAGGACAAAATTGGGGAATGGACTAGTTTGACACTGAGCGATGGCCATGAGGGTTGCTGAGGACAGGGAAAGATGGAGTGCGCTGGTTAAACGATCATCTGTGGTGCCCCTACGACCTCAGAGTTACGGAATAGGATAGGATAGGATGGACGAAAAGAAGTGTGCTGGATCGAATGGTAAATGTTTGTGGGAAGGTTGTGGGTGTGAAAAAAGGCGTGTTGTGCGAAAGGCCGGCTGAATTGCACTTTATAGCCTATCCTATCCCGTAACTCGAAGGTCGTTGGGGCACCACAGAGGATCGTTTAACCAGCGTACTCCATCTTTCTCTGTCCTCAGCAACCCTTATGTCTTCGCTCAGTGTCAAGCCAGTTCATTCTCGAATGTTGTCCTCCCACCTCTTTTTCTGTCTCCCTCTTCTTCTTCCTCCTTGCACCGTTCCTTGCAGGATGGTCTTTGCAAGGCCTGATGCTCTGGTGAATTTTCCATTTGGGTTGTGACAGGAGGTTATTTCCTGTGTTTTAACGGTACAGCCTTTGACTCTATTTGTGAGTGACCATCGCGGCTTACAGTGCGCGTCTTTGTTGTCTGGGGTAAGGAAGGGTCTATTTTATCAACCTATAACGAAATACCTTACGAGCGATTTTTTTTAATGGGTTCTGTCTCTTGCCGGCTTTGGTAGATGCTATTTTTAGCTCCAAAATGTTGCTTAGACCTTGCTATTAATAGGCACACTAATTACGGACTTTATTCATTTAAAAAATAAGCTAACTATACTTTCGAAAGGAATTTGTTTTTGGTTGTAAGGGTTTTTTTTTCAGTGGGGTAATCCTCACTGTGAATGTTAAAAGGATCTGTCAAGGGACGTGGTCGAAGTGGGTCCGTTTATGAAATGGTGTGTGTGAGTGTGTGTGCGCGCGTGTTTGTGTGTGTGGGGGTGGGGGGGTGGGGGGGATGGGTGTGTGTGCCCTTTATGTTCTCATTGCTTTGTTTGCTTGTCTCGTCAATAATAACATTCTGCTTAAACCAGTGACAAGGTCTGGGATGGGGGCATTATTTCGACGGACGTCTTTGACCAGTTCTTTAGTTTTCTTGACATTTTAAGTCCAGAAAGTGTTGCTTGCACCACGAACTTAACCTATCAACTGCAAAGAAGTAGCATTTGAGTTGCAAAGGTGCTCAAGGTCAGAATCGTCGAAGCTCTTTATGACTAGTGTGGAGTCAGTTCCCCGGCAGTCATTTGTATAGACCGTGAAAAGTATCGGAAAACGAATGGTGTCTTGAGGAGTCCCTGAAGATCAGAAGTTGGTTTGAGAGGTCAGAAGTCAATCATTTAGTTGCAGTCGGTCGATCGGTCTGTCGTTACGATTTTCACTGTTTTGTTCACAATACATTTTGGTATTTCCAGACTTTCTTTTTTTCTTTTTGAACTATTTTTATTTATTACACATACAACAAAGCAACAATATATTGAACTAGGCTCCAATCCCAGGGGGAGGAGAGGGGAGGGGGATCAGAATAGCAAGCCAAGAAGGAAAAGTGAGGGGGGAGGGGAAGAGTGGGAGGGAGATCGAGGTACACGCTGTACTTAAGACAGCAAGAACGGCATGAAATAACATCAGGAGAACGGCAGTACATGATAGTAATACAACGACGTGATATGAAGATACACAGGCAAACAACAATGTCTATATAGTAATACAACGACGTGATATGAAGATACACAGGCAAAGAACAATGTCTATATAGTAATACAGCGACGTGATATGAAGATACACAGGCAAAGAACAATGTCTATATAGTAATACAACGACGTGATATGAAGATACACAGGCAAAGAACAATGTCTATATAGTAATACAACGACGTGATATGAAGACACACAGGCAAAGAACAATGTCTATATAGTAATACAACGACGTGATATGAAGATACACAGGCAAAGAACAGTGTCTATATAGTAATACAACGACGTGATATGAAGATACACAGGTAAAGAACAATGTCTATATAGTAATACAACGACGTGATATGAAGATACACAGGCAAAGAACAATGTCTATATAGTAATACAACGACGTGATATGAAGATACACAGGCAAAGAACAATGTCTATATAGTAATACACCGACGTGATATGAAGATACACAGGCAAAGAACAATGTCTATATAGTAATACAACGACGTGATATGAAGATACACAGGCAAAGAACAGTGTCTATATAGTAATACAACGACGTGATATGAAGATACACAGGCAAAGAACAATGTCTATATAGTAATACAACGACGTGATATGAAGATACACACAGGCAAAGAACAGTGTCTATATAGTAATACAACGACGTGATATGAAGATACACAGGCAAAGAACAATGTCTATATAGTAATACAACGACGTGATATGAAGATACACAGGCAAAGAACAATGTCTATATAGTAATACAACGACGTGATATGAAGATACACAGGCAAAGAACAATGTCTATATAGTAATACAACGACATGATATGAAGATACACAGGCAAAGAACAATGTCTTTATAGTAATACAACGACGTGATATGAAGATACACAGGCAAAGAACAATGTCTATATAGTAATACAACGACGTGATATGAAGATACACAGGCAAAGAACAATGTCTATATAGTAATACAACGACGTGATATGAAGATACACAGGCAAAGAACAATGTCTTCACATTAAATAACATCAGGAGAACGGCAGTACATGATAGTAATACAACGACGTGATATGAAGATACACAGGCAAAGAACAATGTCTCCACATGAAATAACATCAGGAGAACGGCAGTACATGATAGTAATACAACGACGTGATATGAAGATACACAGGCAAACAACAATGTCTCGACATGAAAAAATATGATCCAACTATGTGCGGCACAAGTCCACAGAGTTTGTCCGAACAAGTGGATAAGAGAAATGGATTAGAAAAAAAAACCACACACAATGCGAGGAAAAAAAAGTGTAATCGTGGAAAACAAAAAAAAGACTGGGGGACATACACTCCAGCGAATAGACAAAACAAAACACATAGAGTTGACCAGGATTATTTTTAATATACCTATAAACATACGCTCTATAATATTAAATGCCACCTTTATCAAATATATTCTAAGTCATCTTTCTGGCTTTACTTCCACAGTTTCTCATCTCCAATGATGAGGCATGAGGGATGCTGACGAGCAGAGGTTTAGTAGTGCTTAAGAGTCCCCGGACACAGATGCATACAGGGGAACAAGCAGAGTTGTTGCCCCTTTGGTCCCTTAAGAGGTCCGCGTGCACATTCACCCACCCACACGTTCGCGCGCAAGCAAGTAAGCATAGAGCTGTTGTCTCCCTTAAAAAGGATTATTTTGAAGCATTGTTTTGTGTGTGTGTGTGTGTGTGTGTGTGTGTGTGTGTGTGTGTGTGCGTGTGCGTTTTACTTCAACAGTAGAAAATGTGTACATTACCTAGAGTGCACTCATACATCACCAGAAGCTGAAGAAAGACTATCAAAGACACTTTGATCACCACTGTACACGTCATGATCCGTTCTCACGTCAAACAACTGCACACAAATTATTTGTACGTCCCTCAAAACGACTCTTCTTCGAAAAACAAATACGAACATCCCCTCTTCGACGTCTTGCTGCTCAGTCTCGCGTAGGATGAAGGCACGAGGGAGCAGAGCCACGTGACTAGTGACGTCAACATTCTAACACAAGGCGTAAGTCCTACGTATTGCACACACACCCACACACTTCCATCACCCCCCACCCCATCCACCCCCAACACACTCCCACACATGGGTAACATGTGATTGCTTATTCCGTACAGATTATAGAAAAGCAATATACGGGTGTATACACTGTTGCAGAGCACAGCAGGTGGTAGGCATCTGACAAGTCCGAACACCATAGACTTAACAATTAGCCAACGAGGTAACAGGTATAAACAACCCATTTTACCAGCGCCAACAAACATGTAGAAATCCAACCTGAAGAGCAGCCTATCCCATCCTATCCCGTAACTCGAAAGTCGTTGGGGCACCACAGAGGATCGTTTAACCAGCGTACTCCATCTTTCTCTGTCCTCAGCAATCCTCATGGCTTCGCTCAGTGTCAAGTCAGTCCATTCTCGAATGTTGTCCTCCCACCTCTTTTTCTGTCTCCCTCTTCTTCTGCCACCTTGCACCGTGCATTGCAGGAGGATCTTTGCAAGGCCTGGTGGTAACCTGCAGACCTTTTAAATAGCAGTTCATCCATACATAAGGTCATACGCTCGTGTCATCCTCCTCAGATTTAAGTTCATTCATACAGTTAACTTATTAACACAAAATGGTACATCGAAAAAAAATTAGGTTTTTAATTCAATCAAACAATAAATGAAGTAATCATCACTGAACAAAAACAAAATAACAACAAAATGAATACATAAAGATCTATCTAAAGGCTTGTCATAATTGGAAGGTTCTTGAAGGTTCGCGAAACTGTTCTCGTAGTTCGCGCGGTCCAGATTCATATCAACTAGACCTGCTTCTTAATTGGACAAATAATGGGTAGAAGGTTCACGATCCTACATCGGGCATGAACAAGGTTCGCGGTGCATGCTGTGGAAACCTTTTGAACCGAGCCTCGATTTTGATTGATTGAAAGAGGAGGCGTGAAATCATTGTGGCTGTGTAAGCTGTTGCTGTACACTAAGGTCAGTATAGGATATTGGGAATTCCGCACCAACAGAGTATAACACAATCAAACAGTTGCGTGAAGGAAGTAGTTGTAGACATTTTATGAGGTGTGTTACCATAATTGAATTTTCCGATGATACAGGACTGACTAGAGTGACCCAGTTTCAAAATGCTATGGCGTTCATCAAGTTAGAGAACACAAACTCTAGGTTTGAGCGATCTCACAATCTAGTTCGGAAGAGATGGCCTTGCCAATTCAGACAAAGATCTAATACATTTCCCCAAACTAAGTTCGGAATCTAACCTTCGTTTCTTTAAGACATAAGATTAATTTTATTTTAGGTTTTCTAATGTGTGAATGATGCGAATAAGTTGTTCGGGTGTGTATCTATTATGGTAGTTATTAAAAGTATTACCGTAGATTAAATACTAAAATCATATTTACACAATTATACACATACCCACACACACCCAATTACAACGGACGCTACATCCCTGGTGTACTAGCTGTTATAAGATTACTTGCTCTCCATACAAAACTCAAATTGCGATCAGTAACTGATGCTACTGATAAGAGTAACCATAATGTACATATTTCATAGGCGTTCATATGGACGCGTATATATTGTAAGAATAATTTATATGCGCACACAGGTACATGTACACCCATGCATGCAAGCACACATGCCAGCAAACAGAAGAAAACACACTTCAAGACTTCAAGTTCTTTGACAACAACAAAGTATATACAGGCACACACTCACACATAGGCCTACACGCGCGCATCGCCAGATCAGTTTAAATAAGACAGCAAGCCATTCAAATGGATTCCCAGACACCAAAGTAGGCTATATTTACAAGTCCTAAATACAAGGATTTTGCAAAGAGTTGATTTACGTGGAGCTGTTGCTGCTAGCTCTATTCCAAAGAACCAAAATGAAAACAATAGTTATGGAATTACTGACCCTAGTTGAATTATCTGCAAACTAAAAAAAAATCAATTTTCAGATAAAGCTCTATACGTGCTTAGGATATAATTATTGACCTCGGCCGATCTTGACCTTTGAGAACAAAAGTGAATTAAAATCACACGAAAGGCTACCTGAAAGATATTAAAAGTATTACGTAGATTAAAAATACAATTATATTTACCATTTAAAAAAAAATTGTTATTAAGAAACCAAGTGCTGGACCCTTACGTGTGCAGAATTCAATCGCGTGCACATATACATGCACACACAAACACACACAGAGGAGAATAGGGCGAGGTAGAGGGGTGGGGGCCGCCGAGCGTTATGTGGTCAGGTGTACACGGCACTCAACAAACACTGGTCCATAAATTGGCTTCTCAGGTTAGTGGAGAATAAAGCGAGTATCAGAGAAAACCGATGAAAAGCGACAGCCAGACACAGGATGGACATAGACAAAAACATTAGTTTCTCAATTATTAATACTTCGTTTGAGAGCGTAAACCGAGGTTTTGTTTGTACAAACACGTACTCCATTGCATGTACTTTAAAGATCATGACGCATATGTCCTTGACTGGTGATTACCGATTACATCAATACACCCAGCACGCACTAGGTCCGTTCTCTCCATCCCCGGTCGCCAGGGATTGTGTTCAGTTACTTAAAATGCGCTAAATAAGATTGATTAAATATATGAATGAATAAACATTTCAAAGAATGGTAAGCAGTTCAGCATTTTGAACAGGCTGTACACACCAGCTCAATGCCTATGTGAGCAGCACTCTTTGGTTCCCCCACATTTTGCTGGCTGCGGGCTATTTATAGCTTGCTTACACCCTCCCTTCCAGCAAAAGGAAAGAAGCACCGGCGAAGCTATTTATAGCTAGCCTGGCTGAACTAACCTCAAAACCTAAAAGCTTTGGTTGAGTCGGTGTGTGTATATAACTATATTACTTGAAAATAATGGATGACTCACGTATCATTGCCCTTCCTTTACCTGGTCAGTAGCCTCGTGGCGCAGTGGATTAGTCGCTGGTTTCCTATGCCGAAGGTCGCGGGTTCGATTCCCGCAAGGGGCGAACGTATGTGACTTAGGTACGGGGCTATTGAGGTCACCGAAGGTTTTCTCCGGGCACTCCGGTTTCCTCCCTCCTTTCAGTAATGGTACTGGACGCAGTCAATTAAAAAAAATTTCAAAAAGTCAAAACTCGATTTTCTTTCCGTCTTCCAATAGTGATTTCCTGCCTTTACACCATCTGTTCGAGTGATGAATGTGTATTTGTTGTGTGTGTGTGAGGGTGGATGAGACAGGTAAGCGTGTATTTTGGTACAGATCGCCGCGCTTTGAGCCTGATTGATTTGGGGAAAGGCGCGTATATAGCATCCAGTATTATTATTATTAGTATTATTATTATTATTATTATTATTATTATTATTATTATTATTATTATTATTATTATTATTATTATACCATGTGGTGACTTGTATCGTCCTTTCGGTGAACTGCTGACATACAAAAAGGAATCAGTCGTTAGTGTGTCTTTGTAGAAGATAAAAGTAATGCCCTTAACATCTGTGGGTAAACCTGTTCAACCACCGACGTTAGTCAGCAAATATAATGAGGCTGGTTATATAGCGCCCTTTCTAATGAAAGCTCAGAGCGCTTTACATTCACATAAGAAAAAAAAAGGGCTAAGCAATAACAATATAAAATATGGTAAGCAAGACATACAAAATTTAATTAGATAATATGAACACACACACACACACACACACACCTACACCCACACTTACACACTCTTATACAGAGTTCAGTACAAATTTACATTGTGGTGTCATCAAAGGAATGTTTGAACAGATGGGTCTTGAGGCCAGAACGAAATGCAGAAGATGTTTGGGAAGAATGGAGAGACATGGGAAGGAAGTTCCAGACGGTGGGAGCAGAAAATGAAAATGAGCGTGTACCAAAGGACTTGTTCACTCGTGGAATGCAGAGATTTTGGGCAGAAGAAGATTGAAGGGTTCTAGAGTAATGTAGGGGTTTACCATGGTTTTGAGATAAGAAGGACCGGATGAAGAGAAAGCATTGAAGCAGAGGCAAGCAATTTTGTACTCAATTCTTTGTTCGATGGGAAGCCAGTGTAGGGATTTAAGATGGAGAGTTATATATTCAGTTCTTGGATTGCGAAGGATGAGAAGGGCGGCATTAATTTGAATCTTTTGAAGTCTTTGCAATAGATAGTACGGGCAACCACAGAAGGGAGAGTTAAAATTTTCAAGCCGTGAGAGAATGAAAGCTGATGCAAGAGTTTGAGTTTCATTGGCAGACAGAAAGTGACGGATGCCGTTGATTCGACGGAGTTCAAAATTTAGGGTTCGGATTAGAGTTTGAATGTGAGCTTGCATAGTCAGGTGAGAGTCCAAAATCACGCCCAAGTTTTTGACAGAATCAGAAAACTGGACAACAACAATGGAAGATGCCTTTGCTGCCGCCGTTGCGCGACCTGTGTGATATCACGCTGCCACCTGCCGAGCTGGGCGTTCCGCCTCTATTGCTTGCATTAGGCGGTGCAAACGTGCCGCCACCACCGGGTATACACGACACCCCGTTGTCGCCACTGCCGCTTATTTGGAGCAGTGCCGCACCTCTCCTGCTGCCGTCCGCCACGAGATTTGCTCCTCCACCTCCGCCGCTACTCAACATGCTGGACACTTCTTTGGCGCCGTTGCCGCTGTTTCTGCCGCCTGCCACAGGTAGCACTCTTCCACTACCTCTGCTGCCTGACTTCTGTGGCGCTTCGTCGCTGCCGCCCTCCATGGATGACGCCTCTCCACCACTGCCGCTGTCTTCTTCGAGATCCACTCCATGCCCGCCTCTGCTTCAGCCCACAGTTGGCAATACTCCTCCAACGCTGTCGCTGCTGTCTGTCCCCAATGATGCTCCTTCACCTGCCATAAGTGAATCTGACTCTATGCCTCTACATCTTTGTAATTCTTTCTTTCAGTCGCCTGCATCCCAACCACTAACTGAACCTCCACCGCAGTCTCCGTTATCTGATAAACTGTTTATTACTGATGAAAACCTAACTGTTTGTTCCTTCGATGGACATTCCGTTCTACAAGATACTCGTGCTGATGAAATTTGAAATTTTGTTGTTGAAAGAAATGTTGATATTATTTTTCTTACTGAGACCTGGCTTAGACCTGTTGGCGACGAGCCCATCATCCATTCCATCACCTCTCCTGGTTTCTCCCTCTGTGCCTTCCCTCGGCCCTCCAGGGGTGGGGGTATTTGCATCATCTACAGAAACTCTCTTCATGTCACTTTCTCACAACAGCTGCCCTGCGCCCACGACTCCTTTGAGTTCGCTGAGGCCACCCTCTGCCTCCATAATCAAACCATCACCTTTGTCTGTATCTATCGTCCCCCTCCCAGCTCAAAAAACAAACTCACAGTCCACAAACAGACCTATCAGAAGCACAAGCATGACGTACGCAAAGCTATCTGTGCAGCCAAAATACGTTACTATAACAATAAGATAGAAACCTCTGCTTCTTCCAAAGAACTGTTTTCCACTATGAACGAACTTCTGTGGAACACCCACACTTCCCCTTTTCCATCCAAAATTCCACTACCAGAACTGCCCTCTTTCTTTTAAGACTTCTTTACTTCAAAAATCGCGACCATTCGCAAAATTCTCGACGACATTCCCTGTCAGTCTTGTCCTCCTGATCCACATTTCACTGGCGTACCATTTCTGTCTTTTTAATCTGTCTCTGAGCCCGAGGTTGCTGAGATCCTCAGCACCATGTCGTTCAAGACGTGCGTGCTTGATCCCATCCCAACCTCCCTTTTCAAAGACTGTATCACCGACCTCCTTCCTGCCATCACGAACATAGTCAATTCCTCTTTGCAATCCGGTTCTGTTCCCGCCTGTTTTAAGTCAGCTATCGTACGGCCACTACTGAAAAAATCAAACCTCGACCCAGAAGATTTCAAAAACTACCGCCCTGTCTCTTATCTTCCTTTCCTATCCAAACTTCTTGAGAAGGTTGTCCTGAAACAGCTAAACCATCATCTGTCTTTCAACAACTTGTTCTGCCCGTTCCAGTCTGCCTATCGTCCTGACCACTCCACTGAATCAGCTCTTCTTCACATCGTGAATGACCTCCGCTCTGCCATTTACTCCGGTAAAATCTCTTTGTTGACCCTTCTCGATCTCTCAGCCGCTTTTGACACAATCGATCACTCCACCCTCCTTCAGCGTCTCCAGAACTCTTTTGGAATAAAAGACAGCGCCCTCAGCTGGTTCCGCTCTTACCTAACTGATCGCTTTCAATCTATCTGCATCAACAACCACCTCTCTGAACCGTTCAGACTTGTCTTCGGTGTTCCTCAGGGGTCAGTTCTAGGGCCTGTTCTTTTTACCTTTTACACATCTCCTCTGTCTCACGTCATCCAAACCCACGACACTTTCAACCATTTCTACGCAGATGATACACAGCTAAAAAACAGTCACACTCCTCAAAACCTTCCATCCATTCTGACCAAAACTTCTGAATGCTTTGAAGACATTTCTAACTGGATGACAGTCAACAAGCTCCAACTCAATGCAAACAAAACTGAAGTCATGCTCACAGGTACCAAACACAACCTGTCTTCTTCCTCTGTAGACACTGTCACTCTTAGCCAGACCACTCTTCCTATGTCATCTTCTGTCAAAAACCTCGGTGTCGTTTTTGACAACACCCTCTCCATGTCAGAATTCATACGCAAAACCTGTCAAACATGCAACTTTCATCTCCGTAGAATAGGCCTTGTCCGCAAGCATCTGACCACTGACGCTACTGTCAAACTCATTTCCTCTCTTGTTTTGTCACGCTTAGACTACGGTAACTCTCTCCTGGCTGGACTTCCTTCTTCTATTTATCTGCTCCAACGTGTTCAGAACTTAGCTGCACGTCTGGTTCTCAAAAGGAAAAAAATCTGATCATATCACTCCCCTTTTACATTCACTCCACTGGCTTCCAGTGTCCCATGGAATTACCTACAAAATCGATATTTTTTGTTACAAGTGCGTCCATGACTTAGCCCCTTCTTACCTCACCCAGAACATTCAATTCTATAAGCCTTCTAGAAATCTTCGTTCTTCCTCTGACACCCTCATGCTCCACATACCCCGCTACAAACTCTCATTTGCTGGCCGTCGATCTTTCTCAGTACTTGGCCCTTTAACTTGGAACTCTCTTCCCCTCTCTCTTCGCAGCTCTCCAAACATAGCTACTTTTAAATCCAACTTGAAAACTCATCTCTTCCTTAAATGTTTCTGATCTTGCCTCCCATCATCATCGTCCACCCACCCCATCACCCATCCTTAGCTCTCCCATCCTCCCTCCCTACCTCGTCTCTTATCCGTCAGCAAGTGTCTGATTTTTATTTTGTATGAAGCCGGATGTTTAGAATGAATGCGTGAGTACTGCGCTTTGAACTGATATTGTTCATTGGGAAAAAGCGCTATATAAATATCCTTATTATTATTATTAAGATAGAAGCTGATATGTATATATATGGGTTGAAGGGAGGAGGGTACGGGGACGGGGGGGGGGGGTTGTGTGAGTTTTAATGAGGGCAAGCTATTGATATGTATTGTCACACACTCGCACACATACTGTAGCTAAAACTCTGCATTTTCAAATCCCTAAGGTGATTTTTGCGGCTTTAACCTACAGAACAGCCAAAATACGGCAACCTTGGGATGACTTGACCTTCAGATTGGCCTTGGACTTTGAGAAGAATACAAAGCATGGAGGTGAGGTGCAACAGAAGACTTCTGGGCATTTCCTGTACCCATCACATAACCAACCAACTCCCCCCCCCTCCCCTCACTCTCTTTAAGAAAAAAAATCACTAGCTTGATGGAAGGAGATCTTAGTTCCATTGATCTATTTGTGTTGTTTTGTTATAGTATGCGTATTTTTCAAAATTGATTGCTTGCAGTTTTCTGTTTATTCAATACAAATTGCAATGTTAGACACCACACAATGTAGGCATCGATACAACGCAACGTAAGTTTAGACACAATGGAAAGAAAGTGTAAACACGTGGAAATGTTAGTTTTAAGTTTGGGCACATTTCAATGTATACGTAAACTCGTAACAGAGAGGTTAAACACACGTAAAACATATACACACACGTCAATCATACAAGTGATGAACGGTCACAGGGGCGTCTACAACGCAAATTAATTTTTTGTAATTAGTTCAGATCTACGTCCTTCTGATCATGTGTGATAGACATGAAACTACCGTGTTTTAATAAGAGAACTGCCTACAGGTAAAGCAGTACATCTTTCTTCCGTATTTAACATGTTTGCTTTGCCACTTATGGGAGGATCAACGACGGACAATCACTCCATTGTTCACACATGTAAGCTGTCCGCAATTAAATCGGCGTTGAACAATAAGATAAACTGGAGTTCAGCCGGGTGCTTGACCGCGGCCGTCAGACATGCTTACCTTATAGCAAATTACACAATATTGCAATCATTCGTTTATAAGGATTACTGCATTTGTTGAAATCACACTGATCTAAGGTAACTAGAGCAATCTGCAAAGTATACGTCACTACTGACGCAACAGGTAAATGCAGGTTTGAAAACTTCAATACATTGGTCAGTCACCAGGTTAAACCAGGTTCGAGTTTCACCTTAAACCGACCACGAATAATTGTGCTGTTATGTCTTTCTCTGTCAGCGCTCTGATCTTTCTCATCCAACAGCCTGTTGGGCCCGTTGGGGAGACACGAGGGATGTTGTCGATGAGAGTTTTTGCCTCTTTGGTCTGTCTTTTGCTTTTATCAGGAGGTGTGACGTGTCAAGTGTCGTCCATGTTTTGACGTCATCTCTCCAGCTCTTTCATTTCCTTCCTTCCTTCCTTCCTTCCTTCCACTGCCTCTTGCATAAGGATTTTTCCATGACCATCGCGCCCTGTGAGGTGCCCAAACCACGACGACTTTCTCTTCTTCACAATATTAAGGAGTGGTTCTTGAGGTCCCGCAACTGACGTGACCAGAGTCTTGAGATACTAGTTGGTCTTGAGCTCAACCAGGCTGTTTGCAGAATTATATAGTAGAATTTCACTAAATATGTTTTTCCATTTCTGCCCGCCCAAGTCCATCTCTCGCAACCGTAAAGCAGAACGGACAGTACCAACCACAGGCAGATCACTTTAGTCAGAAAATGGGAGGGAAGGGTCACAATTGAACAAATAAAATCCCCAGATTCATCAGTAAATAACCGTTCCGTAGCGATTTCTCTGAACAATGTTTTTCAGTTTTATTATTTTTTTATGTCGTTTGTTTTTGCTGGGAGAGAGGTAGGGGAGTGGGTTGTCACGTGACCACCCACTAATCCGCTCTTGCCAACGATCTCAAGAGTTTCATTTTGGTGTAAAAATGTGTTTTCCTGCACTTCCAGATCTTGTTCAGGCTTGCCATTGTTGACATAGAAACTACCAGCCTGGTCGTGACCTCTGCAGATCTTCTGCTATATTTTGTTATAATGGAGCCAAGATTTTTTTTTAAGACTCCACCACCTCTTTCAGATTTTCTACTTTCATGGTGGTGTTTGCGCTAATGTCAGTATAGCTGTTTCTGAGCGGACCGCACGGTGAACAAAGTCTTAGAGTTACTACTCTTGCCTCCTATTAAGTCAAAATCAACAGTGAAGCGCAGGTTGCTTCGTAGTCTTTCTTCAACATCCATCTGTGTTGTTATTGAAACAAGTTGAAGAGGAAGGGGTACACCAAACACTCTTGAAGAACACCAACTGTAGTCTGGAAGCGTTCCCCCGTCTGACCATTTATCAAGACGGACCATCAGTACCACATGCACACAACATCCTCCCTTGGTTAATTCACAACAACGCCTTGGAGCATGTTCGTCCAGCACCGCTGCGTTAATCTGCTTGGCGCTTGTGCATGTATTCTAAGTGTGTGTGTATGTGTAAGGGGGCAGAGGGGGTGGGGTAAACGATTTACTGCTATTGCAGACTGCATTTGGAAAGCTCAAACATTGCATTTTAGATTTAATATTCGCAAATACTGGACACGAAAAACGTATGAATGTTTAAGCGCATAATCATCACGTGAATGGGATGTTTTAAAAGCTTTTGCGTAAGTTTGACATTTATTTATTTTATCACTTTTATATAGCGCTTTTCCAGCTCAAGAGCTACTTAAGGCGCTGGTCGATACAGGATCTAACTCAAGCCGCCCGAGGCGCCCACTTGCACGTTTAGGCGAATAGTCTGACGCCCAGACCACTGAGCACAATCCTGGGCGGTCGGGGATATGGACAAGAGACCTAGTGTGTGCTGGGTGTATTTGTGTCGCTGCACTCACCCGTCTAGGATATGAGTGTCAGGATCTTTAAAGCCCATGCGGTGGAATGCGTGCGTTTACAGACTAGAGCTAGGTTAATAATCCTGGTGCTGATTTGGCTCGGAAGAGTCCGCTGGACCTAAAGCAATAACCATGTAATGTAAGGTTAATACTCTCAACTCAAGAAGTAACCTCAGACGCACTTTAAAAGGAGAATTAAAACCTCGAGCTAAAGGCAACGGTGCGTATTTTAAATACACATTTCCTGTGTTTAAATGGTGAAATGGAACGAGAGAAAATTAAATACTCTTGATGTGAAATTGCTATAAAACAAATCAAGAATAAAATATATTGGTAGTTCGATGCACTACTTATCAATTTTATATAGGTTCCAAAACTGGAGTGCTCGGGTAGATCAGTGGATAGCGAGGTTTTCTTATGTTGAAAGGTCGCAGGTTCGAACCCTGCAGGGAGCGAACTTCCGTGACTTGGGTACGAGACTTTCAGGTCACCGAGGGTTTTCTCCGGCTACTCCGGTTTTCTTCCTCCTTTCAGTAATGGTATTAGATGCAGTCTGTCTAAAATTTCTAAACATTACATTCGAGTTATTTTCCATCCTATAATAGCGACGTGCCTTTACACCGCGTGTTTGAGTAATGAAGGTGTGTTTCTAGAAGCGTCTGCGACATGTGAGCGTGTATGTTGGTTACCGATCGCCGGCTTTGATTCTGTTTTAGGAATAAGGCACGTATAACATACTTTATTATTATTATAATTATAATTATTATTATAATTATTATTATTATTATTATTATTATTATTATTATTATTATTATTATTATTATTATTATTATTATTATTATTACTATTATTATTATTATTATTATTATTATTATTATTATTATTATTATTATTATTATTAATATTATTATTATTGTGCAAAGTTTATAAATATATCATGAGCTATTTTGCAACAAAAAGAAATATGGGTTGCTTTACAGGTGGAATGAAGAGTTGTTGTTTTTTTAAATTTTGAATCATTTTCTGCACCTTAAATTTTGATGCTAATTAAAGATATAAGCACAAACACCTCAAGCCTGCCTTGAGATTTACAAGAATATCATTCCTTGGAACTGAGAAAATTTTCCCACAAAATTACCAGATAAAAAACCATTAGTCACTTTTTAAGGCTAGTAAATATGCCTACCCAAACGCAACCTCCACATCCGTTCTTTTAAATTTCTGTTGATTTGCTTAAAAAGAGATGGTATCCTTTAGTTGTCTTTCCCCTTTTCCCTATATTTATTTAGTTTGCTTGTAGTTTTATTTGATCCATCGGTCGCGGGTTTGTGTAGGTGGGTGTGTTGGACATAAATGGGCCCAGGCATTGTGTTTCAATGCCCACGTCACGAGTCACGTGACCCTGCTCCTCGTGTCCTTTTCATACGTGAAGACTGAGCCGTCAGAGGGCGACGAAGGGAGCTCTGCGATTTTGCTGACAGAGGAAGCGGTTTTAAAACCATAAGAACGTTTGTGTGCCGTTCTTCGACGAAAGAATGATGATGCGTACACCCACGGCAGTTAAGGCTGGGGTGGTCTTTCTTCCGTTTTTGGCGGTGCTTATCTACGCTGGTAATGCGCACATTTTCTTCTTTTTTATAATACAAATTATGGGTGTGTGCATACGTGTATGAGAGACAGAGCGAAAGAGAGAGAGACAGAGAGAGAGACAGAGACAGAGAGAGAGACAGAGAGAGAGAGACAGCGAGAGAGAGAGTGTGTGTGTGTGCTCAAGTAGTGTTATGCATAGTTGTTATTGTAAGAAATAAGTCATTGTTGTTTTTATTATTATTATTGTGATGTATCCATGTGCTCTAAGTACGCTACAATGCAATTTCTTGAAAGGATCATAATGTTGTCTTATTTTTGTTTTCATATTTTTACTTTAACCTTTTAAAAGCTCCCTCAAATGTGTGAAATAACCTACGTGGAAATGCTTGATGGACTGAAGAGTATTTGTATAACAAAATATAGTAAACATAAACACTATTAAAAATTATATGAATATGAAATGTGCTAAATTACAGTGCAATAAAATCATAAAAATCAATGCAGAGGCAAAAAAGACAGCTGAGAGGAACTTGTAAAAGCGAGGTCATGGAATCTACAGATGTTTATGGGGTACGGGAAAAGGTGAAAGACGTTAAAAATATATTTCAAGCTACAAACGTATCCCAAGAAAACAGATAAATATTGACCAAGAAAATATCTGAAAACAGTTTTATCCATTAAATTTATTAACAGTTGCTTAAATAGTTAATCCCGTCAATGTAAAAATAACTTACAGCATAGGCTCGATAATAAAAGTAATGAGGAAAACAATATCCTGCTTTAGATGAAAGCATTTACTTAACAATCTGGTCACATTTGAGAAATTATTAGAAGTTTAATCTTTAGCAATAAGCAACTCTACTGTTAAGATTGAATCGGGTTTACCTAGACAATGCTGAGACATTTACCTGTAAGATGGAAGACATTATTACCTTCTACCTCTTTTTCAAATTGTTGGGAAAGTGAAACGGTGCCAGTACCCTGGAAGTAATCTGAAATTATTCCAGTCCTTAAACAATATAAATCGTCTCCATCGCAAGTAGATAAACTCATGGGAAAAGTAGTTAATTAAAGACTTGTAATTTACTGCAACCCCAAAAAATGTTATTCCTGTTCACCAAGCAGGATTTTGTAAAGGTGTAGTACAGCCGCCTATTTGGTGAAACTCTTTTTTTACATTCTAAAAAAACACATTTTAATGTTTTTTTCATTTGATTTTGAAAAACGTACGATAGTGTCTGGCGTGCTAGATTGCCTTATAAACCAAATTTTATTGAAATAACTGGACATATTTATGTTTATATTAAAAGCATGTCATCTAATAGAATATGTACAGGAAATGAAAAGGCATATTATGCCTTTCAAAGATATTAACATGAGTATTCCAAAGGAATCCATAATTCCACCACATCTTGTTTTGTGGTCCTGATTCGGCTCTTAGCAGTCCGCTGGACCCTATAAACACTGAACACCATGGAATAGTAGAGAAAGATATTATGTCACTAAATTATTTAAAGAAGGCCTGATTTACCAATAATTTTGATATCGAGGCATTCAAAGATTCTAGGTAAGAAAATCTTTTAGCTAAAATGGCTGCCTCTAATATTGATTTAAAAAAAAAAACATATCCCTTGCAAATTAACAACTACAAATTAATATTCAGGTGGAAAGATGTGCTAGAAAACAATGGAACATTATAAGCAAAAATGAATTGAAAAAATTGTCTAGATTGTTCCTTGGCATCGAACCAAAATGTATGCATTCGAAATCTTTTAGTTTATTTCACAGGTTAAGGATAAATGCACGGCGTTGAGCTCGTTTTATAAATCCTCCGGCACTGTGCAGCTTTGTAATAATAATAATAATAATAATAATAATAATAATAATAATAATAATAATAATAATAATAATAATAATAATAACAATAACAATAACAATAATAATTTAAATGCATTCTAGTAAGGAACAGTTCAAAGCGCTCCCTCACTCTCATAAATATTAGTACAATCCATATAGAGAATGACAGAGCAGGGGAAATCAAAGCGGACTTGGGGGGGGGAGAAAGGCAGTACAGAGTAAAGTGATTAAATCACCACCCCAATCCCCTCACACACAAACGCACAAATTGGATGAGACAACATGGAAGTATATTGTAGCACTTTGAAGGCAGAACAGATCAGGAGAAGACTTAAGAGAAGAAATGAGCTTCAAGGTTTGCTTCGAAGGTGTTGATATTATGACTGCGCAACCATCAACTGTCAACAATTTCGCAATTATTTCCAGCCTTCAATAAAATACTTTGTTTTGTATTAAAACAAGTTGTACAATTTTTTCTAATAAAAATATGTTATACCCAGAAAAGCGTCATAAATGGTTGCTCAGTAAAATGCTGCAAAATGTGTTGAGAAATCACGTCCTCCCACCTCTTTCTCCGTCTTCCTTTTTTCTGCCTCCTTTCACCGTGCCTTGCAGGATGGTCTTTGCAAGGCCTGAACCTCTGGTGACATGGTCATATCATCGGAGTTTCAATTTCTTCACCACTGTGAGTGTGTTGGGTATAGGAAATGCCCAGAAGTTTTCTGTAGCACCTCATCTCCATGCTTTGCATTTTTCGTTGTAGGTCTGCCGTGATAGTCCATGTTTCGCAAGCGTATAGGAAGATGGAAAAGACAAGGGAGCGCAGAAGCCTTACCATGAAGTGTAGACTGATGGTCCTGTCTTTCCAAGTGGGCTTCAACCTTGTTAGGGCAGCAGTTGTTTGTGCAGTCCTGGAGAGGACTTCCTGTCTGGACCCTGTTTCTGATAACATCCTGTTCCAATCCTATCTATCCCGGAAATCGAAAGTCGTTGGGGCACCACAGATAATCGTTTAACCAGCGTACTCCATCTGTTACACTCGGTTTGATGATGGTGTTTTCTTTATCAGTATCTGATTCAGCCCCAATGCTGAATTCCTGATAAGGTGTAACTCAGATTCGTTTATCCACGCAGCCTGCTCACTCAGCATACAAGTCACAAAGTCGACGTATGAAGTTTTCCACTTTTATTCAGCACACATCAACAACTGCATACAATTCTCAACTCAACTCAACAACTTTCCTACTAATACACAGGGCATCCATTTTATATTTTTTTTCTCTTATTCGAGATTACGACAGGTCGTTCTAGAAATGACGCATTACAACCAACCAATCAGAATTAAAGATCGGCATCACTGACTTACGTCATACATCTCTCTTCCTGTCAAAAAGAATGTTCTCCATTATCTACATCCATCAAGAAACTTCGATCGATAGTAAACAAACGGATCCAGAAAATTCTCCAACAATATCGACTAACGAAAATTATCAACGTTATACAAAGCCTCTCCTAACAACAATGCAAACTCAAATCAAAGGTAATTAAACTCCATTATTGAATACTTTGCAAAACGAAACGATTAGATCTATCGTGCGCGTTTTAGACGTACTTTCGTTCGTTTCAACGTAACACCATCTTTCTCTGTCATCAGCAACCCTCATGGCTTCGCTTAGTGGCCAGTCCATTCTCGAATGTTGTCCTCCCATCTCTTTTTCTGGCTCCCCCTTCTTCTGCCTCCTTGCACAGTGCCTTGCAGGCTGGTCTTTGCAATGCCTGACACTCTGGCGAAGTGGCCATAATATAATATAATAATAATGGACATTTATATAGCGCTATTACTTGTCTTTTTATAGACAAGCGCATAGCGCTTTACATGAAAGGAAAGAAACAAACATGAAACAACTTACAATATTGCATTAGAAATTATACAATGAGAAAAAAATAAAATAAAATAAAACCAAACACACAAAATCAAACAAAATACATAAAGTTAACTTTCTGCAAACAAGTCATCACAATCACAGCAAATCCACAAGCATAGCCAAAAGCAGAACAAATATGAGCTGCGGCTAGGGTCTATAGAATGAAGGATTTAGTCAGCAGGATAGTAAAGTTTGAAGAGGTGAGATTTTAGAGCTTTCTTGAATGAGGGAGTGGTCTGCTTGTGTCTGATGTTGGCTGGAAGAGTGTTCCATTGTCTGGGTGCACAATAGGTGAATGCCCGTTCTCCGTACATTTTGGTGTTGGTTTTTTGAATGCAGAGTGTGCGAGAGTCAGAAGAAGAGCGAAGAGTGCGAGAAGGGACATAGACTGACAGCAGATCTGACAGATATGAAGGGCAGGTTCCAGAGAAGAAATTGTGGCACAGTACGGACAGTTTGTATTTAATGCGGGCCTCTATGGGTAGCCAATGAAGCTTACGGAGTAGTGGAGTGATGTGATCGCGCTTTTTTGCCCTAAAGACTAGCCTAGCAGCACAATTCTGGACTTTTTGAAGTTTGTCTATGAGATGACTCGGGCAGGAAGCCAGTAGGGCATTACAATAGTCTAGCCTAGACAAGACTAAAGCACAGACTAAGGTGATGGTTGCTTGAAGGGTTAAGTAGCAGCGAATGGAGCTGATCTGACGCAAGGCAGCATATGCTGATTTACAAACTTGTGCAATATGGAAATCAAGCGTCATGTCACTCGACATAAAAAAGCCTAGATTTCTAGCCGACTGAGAGAAAGAGATTTCATGCTCTCCTACACTTACAGAGGTAGGCAAGGTGCAAGCTAAGGCAGTTCTGGTCTTTTTGAACAGGAGAACCTCTGTTTTATCATCATTGAGCTTTAACTTGTTTTGTTTCATCCAGGATCGGACATTAGAAATGCAATTCTGTACAGTCTGGACATTGGTATCGATTTGTACCGGAAGACTTGATTTTAAAAGCTGAGTATCGTCAGCAAAAGCTTCAACAGTTACATCGTGTTTTTGAATCAGTTCGAGCAAAGGCTTTGTGTACAACACGAAGAGAATCGGTCCAAGAACTGACCCCTGCGGCACACCATAAGTCAAATTTTCCTTCTTTGAGAGCACCTCAGCAATGCTGACAGTTTGCGTACGACCTTGGAGGTATGACTTGAACCAGGCCAAGGCATTCCCTGAAACTCCAAACTGCGACTCGAGAGTTTCGAACAGAATATTGTGGTCTACAGTGTCAAAGGCAGCCGATAGATCAAGAAGTGTTAGAAGAGATAAGTTGCCTTTGTCCAGAGCAAGCAGAATGTCACCTGTGATTTTGAGTAATGCTGTCTCGGTGCTATGAGAGGTACGATAGGCTGACTGATGGGGACTGAGAAGAGAGTTGCTTTGCAAGTATGAGAGTAACTGCTTCAGTACCAACATTTCTGTAACCTTGGACAAAAATGATAGATTAGATACTGGTCTGTAGTTTTTTAGTTCATTCTGATTTAGGCTGGGCTTTTTGAGCAGTGGCTTGACAACTGCCGTCTTGAAAGGTGCAGGAACAGTAGCGGTGGACAGAGACTCATTGACAATGTGTGTTATTGTTGGGAGAAGAGGGTCAAGGCAGTCAAGGAGGAGAAAAGTGGGAATGGGATCAAGAGAACAAGTGGTTGGTTTAGATTTTTTTTATGACCTCCCTGACTTCATTAACAGAAACTGGTTCAAAATGGTCAAACCGTACATAATTCAAAACAGTTGGCAATGCATCTACATTTGTCTGCACACCAGCATCGTGATCAAGTTCATAGCGTATATCAGCGACTTTCTTGGTGAAAAAGTGACAAAAAACATCTGGTAAGTCACAAGGTGGGTGAGTGGTAGGTAGAGCGCTACTTTTTTCCTTGCCTCTGAGGCGGTCACAGACCGAGAAGAGTTGCTTGCTAGTCTCACTGCTGGCCACTCGACCACTAAAGAAAGCAGACTTGGCCCTATGGACAATTTGCGTTACTCGTCGCTTGGCAGCAGTGTAAATTTGTTTGCCCACTGTGAGACCACTCTTCAACCATCTCCTCTCAGCCTGACGACGCTGCCTCTTGGCTTCACTGAGCTCATCTTCGACAGCACTGTACCATGGTTCTGACTTACCTACCCTAACCTTACGCCTGTAGATAGGGGCATGCCTATCTAGTGCGTCCCTCAGTGTGGCCTCCAGCTGTTCCACAGAGGAACACAAAGCCGGACTCACTACCTCACCGAGGTCGCGCTTCAAGGCTTCGCGATCTACAGCTCGCAACTTGCGAACATCTCTGTAATGGGGAGAGGGCAAGGGGATAGCAACATTGAGGTCACTAACCACAGTATAGTGATCTGACGACAGTTCCTGTGTCACAAAAGTGTTTTGGACAATATTGTCATCAGGACGGTGAATTAACCAGTCAATGAGATGGCCACGCTTGTGGGTTAATTCAGAAACTGACTGTGTCAAAGAAAACATGTTAAGGTATTCAATCATCTGAGCCACACTTGATAAGTGAGGCTGATCATAATGAAAGTTAAAATCCCCAGTAATAACATACGTGCCAGATAGATTGTTACAATAGTTCAGCACATCATGAAAATCCTGCAGAAACATCGCATCTTTTAGTTTGTTTTTCTTGCTAGGATAAGTTCTGTATACCCCTAAAACATGAACAACGTGTTTGGCAATAGATAACGTTATTTGCACAAGCTCACATGATGAATGTGTGAAGGGGAACGTGGTGATAATGCCCATGTGGGCGGCAAGAGTGACTCTGTACACCACAGCCATACCGCCATAATTGTCACCACGGCAGAACGACCTGGCCGTGAACCCTGGGGGCGCCAGCTCGGCGCACTTGCCCTCGTCACCCCTTTCACGAAACCATGTCTCTTGAATGAACATCATATCAACGTTATTGTCTTTTATAAACTCACACACAGCAGTTCTCTTTTCATTACAAGACGATCCAAGAGACTGAGCATTAAATGATGCAATACGTAATTGTCTATCATTATGTGGAATTGTTTGAGCACAAGAAATGCTGACAAGATTAGTTTTGTTCATACCACGACAAGAAAACAACGACTTACAAGAGTTTGTGGCACGGTTTGTGGGGGATAGAACGGGTATGGCAGACGACTTTGTGTGGCCATACTATCCAAATGTCCGTTTTTCCCACACTATGAGCATGTCATCGTGTTGTCCAATGGCTTGTGTGATGGTCTGGCGGACTTCGTTGTTGGTGATGTGCTGGGTATATGAAAGCCCAGAAGTCTTCTGTAGCACCTCATCACCATGCTTTGTATTCTTCGTTGTAGATCTGCTGCGGGAAGCCGTGTTTCACAATGGTATAGGAAATTGGAGATCACAAGGAAGCGCAGCAGCCTTACCTTGGAATGTAGACTGATGGTCCTGTCTTTCCAAATGGGCTTCGTCCTTGTCAGGGCCGCAGTTGTTTGTGCGATCCTGGAGAGGACGTCCTGTCGGGACCCATTGTGTGATACAATGTCTCCTAAATATTTAAAGCTATGCACTGTGTTGCACTTATTTCCAATCCATAGGCTCTGGAGGTGGTGGTATCAAGCCTCTGTGCCAGCTGTTCTTCAAGTTTTTGTTCCTCTTCAGCCAATCCGTCAATGTCATCCGCAAAACGGAAGTTGGAGATTGTTACACTCAATCGATGTTGGTGTTTCTATCAGTAGTTGATTCAGCCCCAATGCTGAAGTACTGATGAGTGTAGCTCAGATTCGTTTATCCACACAACCCGTTCAATCAGCCACACGGCACAGAGTCGACGTATGAAGTTTTCAAACTTTATTCAGCGTTCATCAACAACTGCATACAATCGCCTTTTCACTCTCCTCTTTTCACTTTACAATTATCAGCTATTAACACACTATCAACACACTATCAACAACTCTTTTGTTTGTTTGTTTGGGTAGATTTACGTCCCCGGACACATTGCATATAGGGGACAGTACAACTCTTTTGAAACAGTGCGGCACTTATATAGTCTCTTCATACTCCAGAACAATTTAGAACACAGCAGAATGACGCACTACAACCAATCAAATGAAACTTCGTCATCACTGACTTACGTCATACAACATTCCTTCTGTCCAAGAATGTTCTCAAATATCGCGAAATATTGATCGATAGTAAACAAGCAGATCTAGAGAATTCTCCAATAATATCGACCAACTAAAATTACCAACGTTATACAAAGCTTCTTCTAACAACAACGCAAACTCAAATCAAAGGTAAATACACTCTATTATTGAATAATTTGCAAAACGAAATGATTAGATCTATCATGCGCGTTTCAGACATACTATCCTTCGCGTTTCAACGTAACATAACCCCCCACTCAAGAAGAAATTTACCCAATTTATTTAAACAACGTTGAAACGTAATGCACAAACAAAGTCCAGAATAAAACTTATTTTAGTCTGTCTGGATACTGTCAATGTTCTCAGTTTATATACACAGAGTCAATGGTTTTCATCTTCAAGTCTGTCTGGATATTGCCAATGTTTTCAGTTCACCCAAACACAGAGTCAATGTTCCTTCATCCACAAGAAAACAACGCCCTCGTCCGTTACTGTCGTCATCGGCCCAGGGTCAAAGACGATGATCACGTGGGCTTTCCTGGAGTCAGTGTATCCTTCGTTGTCTCCTTCTTCCATCGAACGTCCGACGAAGTCGACGTTGTCAGCTCCCAGAATGCACTTACTGAGTCTCACGGTCAGGTTAGCTTCTGTTAGACGGTGAAACAGCGCCATCAAGGTCTGCAAATGCTCTTCCCAGGTGTGGGTGTGGACTAGCAGATCGTCCCAGTAACACACGACGTTGTCCATCCCTTTGAGCATCTTCCTCATTCCTCTCTTCAGGGTAGCTCCGCTGTTGACCATGCCAAAGGGCATCCTTAGGCACTCGTACGTCCCATCAGGAGTTATAAAAGCAGTCTTTGGTATGTCCTGTTGACGCACGGGGACTTGCCAGTAACCCTTGCTGAGGTCAATCTTCGAGAATATTTTGCTCCCCGATATATGGCGGAAGAGGTCTGCTGCGGTAGGCATCGGCTCGGGGTCGAAGACGGTGATCTTATTAACCTTTCTGTAGTCGATGCATACTCTGTTGCTCCCGTCCTTCTTCTTCACGACCACGACAGGGGACGCGTAGGGGGAACTGGACTCCCTGATGATGCCCATCTTCAGCATCTCGTCGATGTCTTTCTTCAAGGATTCACGGGTCTTGAAAGGGATCTGGAAGGGTTTGGATCGAACGGGAATATTTGAATGAGGTGGATTTCATGTTCGACCAAAGTCGTAGAGCCTGGGACATCGCTGAAGCTATGGGGAAACTCGCCCATAAGGTCCTTGAGCTCAATCTTTTGACCTTCCGTCAAGCTTGGTCCTAGCTTAACATCATCGATGCCTTCTTTGCTGTGGAAGTCTCCCAGTTCCAACAGTTCCTCGCTGTCAAAGCTGTCGTCGATCACAGCTTCTGTTGCTGCGTGTACAGTCTCTGGTGGCCTTTCCACGTACAGCTTAAGGAGGTTGGCGTGGTATATCTTAGAATGCTGGCCGACCTTCACCTTGTAGTCGTTGATCCCCACCACGGTCTCCACTTCGTACGGGCCTTTCCACTGCATCAGCAACTTATTGTGGTCGGTAGGTAGCAGTAGCAGTACTTTGTTGCCAGGTTTGAACTTCATGTTCATAGCCCTACGATCATAGTAGTGCTTTCCACAGTCTTGGGACTTCTTCAGGTTTTCTCTGGCTATCTCGAGAGTCTGCTCCAGTTTCTCCCTTAGCTCAAACACGTACTGGTAGCTGTTCTTCACCTCTGGGGTCTCTACTTCTTTCGTCCACAGTTCTTTCAGGATGTGCATCGGCCCTCTGATGGTTCTTCCGTACAGCAGCTCGAACGGAGAAAAGCCGGTGGACTCCTGCGGCACTTCTCTGTAGGCGAACAGTAAGGCGTTGATGTAGCGATGCCATTGTCTGGGTTGCTCGCTGCACAATTTCTTCAGGGTGGACTTCAGCGTAGCATTAAACTTCTCGACGAGCCCGTTGCACATTGGATGGTAGGGTGTCGTAGTCAAATGCCGGATGCTCAGCAGTCTGTTGACCTCCTTCATGCAGTCAGAGACGAACTGCGTCCCGAGGTCTGTCAGAATCTCTTCAGGCACTCCAAGTCTACTGAAAATGTCCACCAGCGCCTCTGCAACAGTTTCAGTGTCAATCTTCTTCAGAGGCACTGCTTCTGGGTACCGAGTCGCATAGTCCACTAAAGTCAGTACCCACCGATGACCTTCTTCACTTGGAGGTTTTATTTCGCCGATTAGGTCCAAGGCCACCCTCTTGAAAGGTCGATCGATCAGAGGCATCCTCTGCATAGGCACTTTCGGGACCCTTCCTCGAGGTATGGTCTTATGGCAAATGTCACATGATCGGCAGAAACGGCTGACTTCCGCATGAAGTCCTGGCCAGTAGAACACCGCCTGAATTCTGTCTGACGTCTTCTTGATGCCTAGGTGACCTCCCATGATGGAGTCGTGAGCTACTTCCATCACTTGGCGCCTTAGGGGTAATGGTACCAAGACTTGACGTAGTGGTTTCCCTCCGTTGACCCTCGGGTGCAGGAAGATTCGGTACAGGATCTTGGCCTTCACCTCAAAATAGACCGTGACACTGCCTTTGGTCACGTGGTCTTGGCGGTTTCTGTACTTGTTTAAAGTGCTATCAGCTCCCTGGAGCTGGATCAGTTTATCTCTGTCCACGATGGCAGCTTTGGAGTTGTCGGCGACCTTCAGTGGCGTAGACGTATTGTCTCTCTTGGCCTGGGCCCTAATAGTAACAGCACCGACGATCTCTGGTCGGCAGGGCTGAGCCGGAGTAGCCACATTGTCCCGTAGCAGCTCTGTAAGGTCTCCATCGGGAAATGGCAATGGATCCTCCTCCACAACTTCGACACGTTTGCTTGAGGCAGGACTCCATTCTGAATCGGGGTCGTCGGGTCGTCTCGCGCCGTCGATATTCCCGATCATCAAATCATACAGCGGCTTCTTCAGGCAAACCGCTTCTACTTCGCCTATGTAGAAAGGGGTGCTGACTTGAATCTTCGCAACTGGCGCTTTCACACATTTGCTGTCGGCCATAAGTGTCCATTTTGAATCGCCAGTGAACTGTTCTTTAGCGATTAGGTCTTCTCTGACGATGACCCCACTGCAGCCAGAGTCTCTTAGAACAGACACTTCATGATTTCCGACGCGTCCCTTGGAAACGGGCATGTTCTGTACGGTCACAGCTGCGCTGGCGACGACGGGGATGGATTTTCCGTTGGCAAGGAGAAGTTGGCCATCGGTTATGCACTCTTGCACGTCCGCAGGAGTAGCTGTGCGCTCGGTCTCACTCGGAAGAATGACGCTCCCGCCGCACACTTGATGGTCAGATCTACTGGTTTGCCGTAGATCGGAGAACCGCCTCTGCCGGTTGCCCGCCGCTGCATTGTCCGTACTGCCCCGGTGTCCGCTACTTTTGTTTTGAGGACAGTTAGCCGCTCTGTGGTCTGTAGCGTTGCAGGTGAAACAGCCTCTTGAATGCCCTTCCCTGGGAGGAGGCGTGGAGTCCGTCCGTCTCTGGCTCGTCTGGCTCCCCTGGATCTGGTTCCCATGGTTTCCAGTCTTCTGAAATGGTTTCGTCGCATTGGGTGGCCCCAGCGCTTTTCCGTGAGCGAGGAGATATCTTTCAGCAACCTCGATCACATCATTAAGCGTCTGCAGCTTCTGTAATTCTAAGTGGATCGCCAGGTCCTTGTGACAGGCATTGAGGAATTGCTCCTTCACGAGCAGTCATGGAGACTATCGTAAGACTTCCCTTTGCCTGATAATTCAACCCACTTGTGCAGGTATGACGACAAGCGCTCCAGAAACTGCTTTGGTGTCTCATCTGACAAAGGCCGGCATTCACGGAAGCGTTTACGGTAGCCCTTCTCTGTGAAGCTGTAGCAATGCAGTAGGGCCTCTTTCAAGACGTCGTATTTTTTGGCGTCATTATTTGACAGTCTGGTATACACTTCCTGCGCTTGCCCCGTCAGAAGTGCACTGAGTCGAATTGCCCAGTCTTGAGGTTGCCAGTTAGAGCTTTCGGCGAACCTTTCAAATCTCGCCAGATAACTGTCAATCTGGTCCTTCCCGTCGACGAACGCTGGCAATTTTGGAGCCTTGTTGTCGCTGATAACATGTGGCGCATGCCGATTGTTTTGGATACGCGCCAACTCTAGCTGGTACTGACGCTCGCCTTCAAGACGCTTCAGCTCGAACTCTCTTTCTTCACGACGTCGTTGCTCTTCTTTTTCTTGCCGCTGCTGTTCAATTTCTCTTTCTTCACGCCGTCGTTGCTCTTCTTTTTCTTGCCGCTGCTGTTCAATTTCTAGACGCTTCTGTTCTAATTCTATTTCTTCTCGACGACGCTGTTCTTCTAATTCTAGACGCTTCTGTTCTAATTCTATTTCTCTTTCTTCACGCCATATTCTCTCTTGAGACTTGACGTACTCCGTCAGCTGTTTTCCTTTTAGATTTAGTTCAACCCCTTTCTGCCAGAAGTCAGCCATCTTGATGCTTTTCTGGAAAGTTCTTTTCTGGAAAGTTCTTTTCTGGAAAGTTCTTGACTGTGCTGTACCTTTCTAGACTGTTCTAGAACAGCACGCTTTCTGCAGTAGCGCTGATGCTTTCCACTAGTCGCTTTCGCTGACGCAGGCCCGCTGTCCTCGTCGTATGCGACGCTGCACCACGCTGGTGTTGATGTACGCTCCTGTGCTGAAGTAGACGCGACGTCCGCTCGTCGCTCTCTGTAATACTGGCGATGTAGCTCCGAGACTGTCCCTCGACGTAGTCTTGCGGCAGCCACGTAGTCCCAGTCTGTTGTTCGCTCACGAAGCAACTCTTCAGCGACTACACGCCCTTGCAGTCAACCCGAATCTATCGGATGTAGTCCCAGTATGTTGGCCCCTCCCGACGCAACTTCTTGGCGGCTACCCTCGATGACTGCCTCTCGTAACGTTGACTCGCTTGTTGTAGCAGTTGAACCCTTGGCTATGGAGTGAATCCCGGCTTGGCCCCAAAAATGTTACACTCAATCGATGTTGGTGTTTCTATCAGTAGTTGATTCAGCCCCAATGCTGAAGTACTGATGAATGTAGCTCAGATTCGTTTATTCACGCAACCCGTTCAATCAGCCACACGGCACAGTGTCGACGTATGAAGTTTTCAAACTTTATTCAGCGTTCATCAACAACTGCATACAATCGCCTTTTCACTCTCCTCTTTTCACTTTACAATTCTCAGCTATCAACACACTATCAACACACTATCAACAACTCTTTTGAAACAGTGCGGCACTTATATAGTCTCTTCATACTCTAGAACAATTTAGAACACGGCAGAATGACGCACTACAACCAATCAAATGAAACTTCGTTATCACTAAATTACGTCATACAACATTCTTTCTGTCCAAGAATGTTCTCAAATATCGCGAAATTTCGATCGATAGTAAAGCAGATCTAGAGAATTCTCCAATAATATCGACCAACTAAAATTACCAACGTTATACAAAGCTTCTTCTAACAACAACACAAACTCAAATCAAAGGTAAATACACTCTATTATTGAATAATTTGCAAAACGAAACGATTAGATCTATCATGCGCGTTTCAGACATACTATCCTTCGCGTTTCAACGTAACAGAGATTGCTCTACCCCTTATGCTGATTGTGCTTTCGTGATCTGCAAGGGCATTTGACATGATTCGCTCTAGGAAGATGTTAAAGAGTGTTGAAGAAAGTGGATATCCTTGACGCACACCAATTGTTTTTCTGAACCAGTTCCCAATGGTGCTGTTGTGGAGGACTCTAATGGAAGCCTTGCGATACAACCTTTTGATTACTTCAATAATTTTAGGGCTGATGTACAATCTCATGGTTGCCCACAAAGCTGCATGCCAGACTCGGTCAAACTATTTTTTGAAGTCTACAAACAAATGATACCGATGTTTTTGGCTCTGTAGGTATTTCTTATAAATTATTGTGAGGTTGAAAATCTGTTCAGTGGCATTTTGCCCTGCCCTGAATCCTAGTTGTTCTTCAGCTATACATTGTTCAGCTTGGGGTTTCAACCTTTTTTTTTTAGGAGGACCTTGCTGAGATGACTGATGAAGCTGATGGTGTGGTACTTTTCACACTCCTGAAGGTTATCTTTTTTGGGGGAAGAGTGATGACAAGCGACTGGATCCATGGTGTAGGATAGATCTTGTTAGAGATAATGGAGATGGCGTCAATCATCGCTCCTGCTTGAAGCAATTCCGCGGGTATATTGTCCACTCCCGCTGACTTCCCCTTCTTCAGCGATTGCACTGCTGCCTCAACTTCTTATCAAAGAATTGGGAGGATTTCTTCTTCTCAGTTCTGGGGACATGCTAGAACTGATGGATTTACGTTTGGTGTGTGGTTGTAAAGGTTAGATCAGTACTCTGTCCATCCATTCAAGACTTCTTGTTCTTCTGTAGGCATATCCCAGACTTTTTTGGGATTATGGTGACCATGGGGCTGTTTATAACTTGTCTGCTTCACAGCCTGGCAGGCCTTCTTGCTGTTGTTCTTGTTCAGACTGTTCTCTATTTCCTGGCATTACTCTTTTATCCAGTACGCCTTTTCTGTGCGCATGCCTTTTCGGACATCATTGTTGATTTTTCGGTAGGCGTCAGCTCCCTGTGAGGTGTTCTTTTTATTTTTCATCTCTCTTCGTTTATCACACAGGTCCAAAAGTTCAGGTGTGATCCACAGTTTCTTCTTTGAGCGGTGCTTGCCAAGGATCTGAGAGGCGGCATATGTCACAGCTGAGTTGAAGGTAGTGGTCATTGTGTTGACATCTACTGCACCAGCTCCCAAAATGAGCAGTGGTGCAAATTGTGGCTTGAACATTCTCTGCACCCTCTGGGTCTTGCCGTTTGTAAAGGTCGAACTTCAGTCTAGTGCACTTTGCTGTGTTTACTCTCTTCAAGTGGCGCCGGAAAGACATCATCACGAGATCGTGGTTACTTCCGACCTCTGCTCCTGAAAAAGTGCGTGTCCTGTCAATGTTGATGGTTGATCAAAAGCGTGCCTTGACCATGATGTAGTCAGTCTGGTTGTGATGCTCCCCGCTGGGACTGTGCCATGTCCATCGTCTGGATCTTTTGTGCATACCAAGCATGTTTGCCAGTATCAGATTATTATATCTGGCAAACTCCCAGAGTCTCAGTCCCCTGTCATTTGTCTCGTTGTTGCAATGGGGTCCACATGTGTCTCCCCAGTTGTGGTGCGCATCTTGGCCAACCTTGGCATTCCAGTCGCCTTGCACTATGACTATGCCCTTCTTCGGCACTTGGTCAAGGACAGACTTTAGATGTTCATAGAAATCCTACACTTCGCTATTTGGACTATGAGGACAGCGAAGTGGAGTGCCTGATCCAATGGCTCCTAAATATTTGAAGCTATGCAGTGTGTTAAGGGATTTGCCTTGGACTTCGATGTCCAAGTTGATGCCATTGGTGTTGGTGGCCATCATTTTGGTATTCTCTGTACTTATTTCCGTTCCATAGGTTCTGGAGGTGCTGTACCAGCTGTTCAAGTTCTTGTTCCACTCCAGCCAATCCATTAATGTCATCCGCAAAACGAAGGTTGGAGATTTCTCTACCCCTATGCTTACTGTGCCTTCGTGATCTGCCGGGGCATCTGACATGATGCGCTCTAGGAAGATTGGCCTTGGACTTTGGTGTTCTTGCGAATGCCATTGGTGTTGTTGGTCATCATTTTTGTCTTCTCTGCACTTATTTCCATTCCAAAGCTCTGGAGATGGTGTCTTCATTGTCTAAACCAATGTGCACATGAACGTTTAGCGTACACACCCATCATTGGAGATATGGCTAAGGGGACATTACAGTTTAGCGTGCACACCCATCATTGGAGACATGGCTAAGGGGACATTACAGTTTAGCGTATACACCCATCATTGGAGACATGGCTAAGGGGACATTACAGTTTAGCGTACACACCCATCATTGGAGATATGGCTAAGGGGATATTCATCCCAGGAAAGAGGGGTTAGGCACAAAAATCAACACACAGCAATCGTACTACTAAAATGGACACTTAAAATGGCCACCTTTGCCCACCACGGGATTTTAACCTGGTTCATCAGTGTGCCAGGGTAACGCTCTACAACTGAGCTAGGGGCGTGGGTCCCATATTTAAAAGTTGCTTCGGTAAAAAGGCGCTAAATAAAAGAAACTATGTGCCGCGGGCGGTGTCATAAGGACGAAGTAGTCTCAAATATTCGGGGCACAGTATCTCGGTTCCTCAGTGAACAAAACAATTTTCTGGGTCCGAACCGTGTGCCTTAAACGTGTCGGACAACGATGTCTACTGGCCTTTTCGTGACAAATGTAAATTTCGCTGGTATGGTCAGCGCCGCTGATATAATATTAAACCTTTGGGATTTTTTTGGCAACAAAAAGCTAAACAAGTCTATTAATATACGAAAAGAGTTTTTTTTTAAAAATAACTCTCAAGGTAAAAACACACATCTTCGGTTATTAAAAAAAATATATTTTCTAGTGTAAAAGGACTGGCCAAGTATCATTCTGTTAGCATCTCAGGAACTACCAAATGTATGTATGTGTATCAGTTTATAGTCCCCTCTCTTCCCGATAAGGATTTTCAGAGAGGAGACTTCATTGATGAACAGAATTACTCCAAACTTTATAGACCCTCCTAATTACAAGGTTTAGCGTCAATTTCCCTTCCTATCGCATTTACTTTATTATATAGGACAAGGCTGCTGGGATCACCTCTATGCTACACACGTTTTGCTCTCTGTCTAAATTCTGGTAGAACCAATTTTGACTTTGTAGATGCCTTTAATCACTGCTTGGTCGAACAATAATGAAAAACAATAAAGTTATAGCATAACATATAGTTATTTATTTATTTATTTATTTATTTATTTATTTAAATATATGTATGTTTATTTATATGTTTAGTGGTAAAAAGTGAACTCTAGTAACTAAAGTTATGGCATAAAAACCGTATTTATTTATTATTTAATTGCATGTTTGTACGATGTATGCATTTATGCATGTATGTATGTATGCACTCATGTATGTTTTATTGTTCTTTACTAAATTTAAATAACTATTTCTGAATAAAATTAGATGGGATTCCGAAAAATGTCTTTGAAATTCCCAGGATAGGTAATTAGTAACAGCTGTTATTCCATCGCAAACAATTGGAAAGAAAACTATGAATGTGGAAGGAGTGGATCATTTTGGGCGGATGGAATGTAAAACTCTATTTGTAATATGCATTAAGAACACCTATGAAACCCGTATATAAATATTAAAAGTAATTTCATCCCATCTATGTTACAGCATCAGACCACGGCCACACCCTTTTAGGTAAGTTTACATGCAACATTTATTAACTCATTGATTCGTTAGAAATAGAAAAAACGACAGTTCTGCGTCACCGCCCCCCCCCCCACCCCCGACCTACACGACTCACTTATCCTATTTCTTTTAAAATATATGGTATTTTAAAGCGTATTAAATCATGTCTTGAATTAGGACATTCTCATCCTCATTCTCAAACTACATTTATTTTTCACTTTTACTCCCCCTCATCCCATCCAAGCATTAAATAAGCTCTTTTTTAGCATGGGAAATCCTCGAGATGTCATTATGACACGACAGTGATGGATCAGTCATACCATTATGGAGGGAGAGAGGGTGGTCAGTCATACCATTATGGAGGGAGAGAGGGTGGTGGTGAGAGAGGGTCGGGTGGGGTGGGGGTATGGCAGTATTTCTAGAAATCACCTCATGAGAAATTGGGAATATCCGGAAATTCCTGATGTTATTTCCGATCTTAAAATTAACTGTTTGGTAAATAGGTTGTCTCATTATGCTGAATCACTCCTACATAGCTACAATACAGTAATCCTATCGTGGCTTATACAATCATTGTATTCATGTTGTTCTATGCAACAAACACCCCAAACTAACTTTGTCATTTGTGTAAGCTTATTGGAACTGAAAAGAAGTGTCTGGAAAAATGCCATAAGCTCAAAGGCAGATGTGCAAAATTGTGTGAGATGGGTTGTGCTGTAATTTTTTCAATCAATGTACATTTCTGAATCACGGATGAATATTCTTTTTATAATCTTTTGCGCAAATTCGACTAGTAGAATATGTTTTGATGGATTTGATGGAGGAGAGTGATTCAAGCTATGAGATTGACAAACTTGTGTACAATACATTAGTAAGAGAGCATGACATGCAAAACGAAGTGCAAATCACAGACTTACAATGGCAAAATGGAACTCAATATATATATATATATATATATATATATATATATATATATATATATATATATATATATATATATATATATATATATATATATATATGTCTTGAATGTAAAGAGTGTAGAGTTTGTTGTATTGAACAAAAACAAACAAACAAACAAACCCAGCTTTAAAAAAAAAAAGAACAAAGAAGTTATTATTGAAACAACCGAGCAAATGGATAATTTTCTTTATTCACATTTCCCCTCAGCAAAAAAAATGCAATTTGCATATAAATCAACTGTTTAAAAAAGCAAAATCGGCAAAAACTGGCTATATTTATTAAAATAGCTATTTCAGAACAAAAAGGTGAAAAATCAGCAAGATTAAGTCACTCACTTTACCTTGGTCATTATTTAAATATGCTGTATATGATCAAGTCATAAAAGAAACAAAAACCTGGGCTTAGTACTTAAAGCACTTTTGACAAGATCACAAGTTTTTGTAATTAGACAATTAGCTTTTATTATTATGTGAATTTAAAATATTTCATGAATATTTCTTTAAAATAATTATGTAAAAAGTCAGCTTATTATAAAATTTATGAATGAAGACTCAGATTTGGGAAAAAAGTGGAAATCTACATTTTTTATGAGTCATGATTTCAAGGGTTCGAGCTTCCACACCAGATTGGCGTCAAACGTTTTATAAATAACTTCTACCCTCTCTGACGTCACAAGATCAACAGTTCGCACCTCTAGGTCGGATCGGTGTCAACGTTTTATAAATTTCAACCCTTAACAAGGTAATAAACCACCACCATTCCAGCTGCAATAAAAATGAATTCTGAATGAAATGTTTAGTTATCAGATATAATGGATTGTTTTAATGGAGGTAGTGTTGTATTAGTAAATATATAATATTGTTGCAATGCTTCATCAACGTCTTTGAAAGTTTTATCAGCACGACCTGTCATTTTTTTTAATTAACAAAATTTGATCCTGAAAACACTAACGAGTTCACAGCAGCAGAGCCAAGAACCATAGCAATACCAGCCATATTTTAATCAGTTTTTAAAGTTTTGTTCCTATTAAATGTAGCCGAGCGGAAGTATTTGACTTCCGTCTCTTGGGCACCATCTTGAGTACACGGTCCAACCCGACCTGTTATTTTTATTTTATCCCCGAAAAGAGGGACATAAAAATGTTTGCCCTGCAAGGCGGTGAAGCGTGGCTGGTAGTAAACCGGGTTGCCGGCTATTAGTGTCACGACACATCACTGCAAAGTCACTTGCCTGCCGACAATGTAGTCCTGCTCACCATCAAAAGCAGAAGGCGAATAAAATGGCATCTCCAAAGGATTCTGCACAGCAGGAGCCACCCAAGGCTAGTCTCACCAAGAAATTCAAGGTAGACAACTTCTCTCCCAAGCCTCAACCAATCACCTCCCTTTCCGCTAAATTAAAAATGAATTACAACGACTTGCTCACCCAGGAAGCTATTAATGTTACAGCAACAAGCGTTTGACGGTAATGCAGAGAAAAGAGAGGTTGATGAGTTTGGTCGCTTCAGGAAAATCGAAATTGTATTTAGATATTGACTTAACACCTGAACAAACACTAAGACTACAACTTGAAAATATCATTACTTTACATCCTATCCTTTCCTATCCCGTAACTCGAAAGTCGTTGGGGCATCATAGATGATCGTTTAACCAGTGTACTCCGTCTTTGTCTGTCCTCAGCAACCCTCATGGCTTCAATCAGTGTCAAGCCAGTCCATTCGCAAATGTTGTCCTCCCACCTTTTTTGTCTCCCTCTTCTTCTGTCTCCTTGCACTGTGCCTTACAGGATGGTCTTTGCAAGGCCTGATACGATGGTGATCATACCCTCAGAGTCTCCGTTTCTTCACCAGTGTGAGCATGTCATCGTGTTGTCCAATGGCTTGTGTGATGGTCTGTTGGACTTCGTCGTTGGTGATGTGCTGGGTATAAAAAATGCCCAGAAGTCTTCTGTAGCACCTCATCTCCATGCTTTAAAATCTTTTTTGTAGATCTGCTGTGAGGGTCCATGTTTCGCAAGCATATAGGAAGATGGAAATGACAAGGAGATGACAAAGGAGTGCAGCAGCCTTACCTTGTAGTGTAGACTAATGGTCCCGTCTTTCCAAATGGATTTCCACCTTGTCACGGCAGCAGTTGTTTGTGCAATCCTGGAGGGGACTTCTTGTCGGAACCCAATGCCTGATACAATGGCTCCTAAATATTTGAAGCTATGTTCTGTGTTGAGGGATTATCCTTGGACTTTGATGAACATGTTGATGCCATTCGTGTTGTTGGTCATCATTTTCATCTTCTCTGCACTAATTTCCAGTCTATAGGCTCTGGAGGTGGTGTCAAGCCACTGTACCAGCTGTTCAAGTTCTTATTCTTCTCCAGCCAATCCATCAATGTCATCCGCAAAAATCAAGATTGGAGATTGCCCTATCCACTTTACCTAATAGATATGACAAAGTGCTCGGAGCTCAAATGGTAAACAGTTTGGGGAGATCTATTATAAAGTTATATAAAAACTGTATCAGCTATTGTTTTAGATTCTGAAGATTTGTTTCATAATTTGAATTATGATCCTGTTTTTAATTATTGCCTAAGCATAGTGACAGGAACTCTGTATTATACTTTTGGATGTTTGTTGGCACCATCTTCAGCTGGGCTAATTGCTCTTAAAAATGTAAAGTTCTCTGGCATTAAAAATGGACTCTTCCAACCCAGAGACGAATCAGAATACCAAGACACAGAAGACTATTCTACAGGAGATTTCAATTACCATAGTACAAAGAGAGTAAGGGGGAAAGCCCTGGATGAATAGCAGCTGGAAAAAAATAGCCAAATATAATAAATTACACAGATGGAACAGGCAATTAAAAGCAAATATATTAAACAAAGAACTAGAAGAGTCAAAAGAAGAACCAATAATGCAACAATCGTTAGCAACAAAACCTGAAAAAAACAGTAGAGCCAAATCAATCTTGTTCAAGCAAACAAGTTTAATATTATGTTGCATTCGCTAGTCTGGGAGCTCCTAATTACTTGATGCATACATATTACAAAGGTAACCAGCAAAAATAGAATCCTCTGAAAGCACACATAGAAAAAGAAACCATTGAATCACCTTCATTATTAACATCAAAGCCATCATTAGATTATTTTCAATGCAGTAATATTTTTTTTAATTATTTTTTTAATATATAAAAATGAGCGTGCCATTTGAACAGACCATTGTAAATCTCGCCTTCCACAACATACTCAATGATCGCAAGAGTACTGTTTAATATGAAGCTTGTTGAATTAGGAAGGATGGATCTCGCAGACATTGTTAAGCTTGCTGGAATTTCAACATGATCTATGGCAACAAAAGATTAACTCATTAAGCAAAAAGTACTTCCAACAGACATCTGCATCTAATCTTTGGCCTAATATTCTGTTGAGTTAAATCCTGGTTTGATGGTTGTGGTTATTTTTTTAAAGTAATATTATTAGTAAATCATATTTTTTATGTTTCAAATATAACACAAAATTCTCAAAATCGGTGCAAATTACTAGTAATGTATAAAAATAAGTACAAAACATAAAAAAGAACTAATTTAATGCTAACGGGGGTTGATGGGGGCGGGGGAGGAGGGGGGGGAGCGTGAGGAAAAGTGATGGGTGCAGAACTGTCATTTATTCTATCTCTTTCATTTACTGTTTAATAAATGTATTTATTTATTTATTTTATTCATGCATTTATTCAATTCTTAAAAATTCCATTTATTTATTAATTTAAGTAATTATTTATATATTAAATTTTTTTTAAATAATTTATATACTTATTCAGTAATTCAAATTATAAATTATTTATTTATTTATTTATTCTTTTGTTTATTTATAATTGTAGCTATTGTTTATTAATTTATCATTAATTAATGTTATTTATTTAGTAATTTAGTTCATTTCTTTGTTTTCTTTTTTTATTTCTTTTTTCCTTTTTTTTTCTTTCCTGTCGTTCTAGAATTGTTATTATTATTATTATTATTATTATTATTATTATTATTATTATTATTAATATTATTATTATTATTATTATTATTATTATTATTATTATTATTAATTATTATTGTCATTATTATTATTATTATCATAATAATAATAATAATAATAATAATTTAAAATAATAATAATAATAAAAGTTATTATAATAATAATAGTTATACTACTACTACTACGACTACTACTACTACTACTACTACTACTACGACTACGACTACTACTACTACTACTACTACTACTACTACTACTATTATTATTATTATTATTATTATTATTATTATTATTATTATTATTACTGCATATTTTACAATACAGTTTCTGTAAATTTATGTGCAGCTGACCAAATTCCTCCTAATGCTTTATGCAAAGTGGGTGTTAACGGAGATGACCAAGGACATAAATGTGCCAGAAATACCAAATGCACGGCTTTTGTTGAAGCTGGCGTGAGGCCCCCACCAAACCAAGCCAGAGGGGATGGCATCTGTTTCTGTCGTAACGATACTAACTTTCTGGGAGACATTATGGGAGATCCAGTCTGTCGTGAAAGTAAGTTGGTGGGTTTTTTCCCCCCTGCAAAGGCAGATGTCTAATTACTATTACACTGCACTATCTTGTCGTGTTAGATAGTAGTAGTAGTAGAAATTATTTTGTTGCTGTCGTTGCTGTTGTCATTGTTGTTGTTGTTGATAATAATAATAATGATGATGATGATGATGATGATGATGATGATGATGATGACGATGATGATGATTATGATGATCAAAAGACTTTTAAGGCTAATAATAAAGCAGGTGTGTTTAGTTCATTTCTTCTTCAACAGCCCTTCAGTGGTAGTATCTGGTGTTTTCGTTCAGTTGAGTGTCTTCTCCTTGAGTTGTGCGTTTGTATGTGTGTGTGTGTGTGTGTGTGTGTTTGGGTGTGTGTGTGCGTGTGCCTTGATGATCTTCGTGGATTAAACATCAACAAAAATCATGCTCAAAACCCGCGAAAAGAAAAAAAAAAGAAAAATCGTAGGCACTCACCTGAACGAAAATACCAGAAACAATTGATAATGGCCGCCGGAGAAGAAATAATCCAAACACTGCAGATTTAAATAATAAATTATATTTTTTTACAGTTTAGAGAATGTTACACATAATGTGAACAGTTGCCTAAAACAGTGGAACCTCCGGTATACGACCGTCCAAAATCTGAGAAAAAACGGTCTTATAATAGAGGTGGTCATATACCGGAAACAAGGGGTTGGGTGGGGGGAAGGGGGTCAGGCTCAGAGGGGTATGTAGTCATAATTTTCACACTCGCCAGCATGTATTCTCTGACAAAGAAAACTGTAAAACACGTTTCAGTTTTAGCTTTGTCTTTTATTCACAATTTCAAAAATAGAAAACAGTCGTGGCTTCAGACGTTTTGAACAGGGAAATACTTTCTCTCTGCCAAACTCAAAACTTTCCTCTTGCGCGACGTCCATTTTGACAAGCCAGTGTAGGCGAGTAATGTCCCTTACTTGCGAATCGGAAATAGCAGACAACAGCAGGCGTACACTAACAGGAGAGAAAAAACGAAAGGTACAGACAATAAATTAACTTATATCTATTTTAAATTGCCTTAGACGGTCGTATAAAGGGCTTAAGACACGGTCGCTGGTTGCATAAACGAGGTTGTCGCATACCAGAGGTCATTTATTATTGGAAGTGAATCCGTCAGAAGGTTTCAGGTCACATAACGGAGGGAGTCGTATAAACCAGAGAGACGGATACCGGAGGTTCCACTGTATTACCTAATGTTGACATTAGGCAACAATATTATACGCTATTCGCATCTTGGCGTGAGATATGAAAACTTGTCACATCGAGATCAAACAACATTCACGAGATCGCTTTGCGCGCCCATGCAATATTGTCCGATCGAGATGTGACAATGTTTTATATCCCACGTCTAATATGCAAATAACATTTATGTATCGATTTCTGCAATTGAAAAAAAAGACGGATCGGAATTAGACTAGAGGAGAAAGATGTGTATGAACGACCACTTTCCACATTGCTTTTCCAATAATGTCATCTAAATGCGCAAACAAAAATAGTGCAAAATCCAGAAGCTTCCTTCCCATTTATTCAGCGCACCCACATTAACGCGCACACCCACCCAAGAAGCCAACTGCACACCCGCCGATCTACTCAAACACACAGTGTGAATAAAAATGACCATCAGAACGTGAAACATGACAGGTGTTTTCAACCACACTTGGCCAGTGGAAAACAATGCCAGTTTCAGTCATTGATTCGCATCGTTTTTTTTTTTCAAAATGCAGGCCTAGTCTTCAATTAACTCTAGTCTTAATTCAATAGTTCAGACTATGACGGACTAAATTATAAAAAAAAAAACTAACACATCATCAACAATTACATCTGGAACTTTCTTACAACTTCTCCCCTGTTTCTCTTCCGATGTGTATGTCCCTAGAAAATTCATATTTAATTTAAGCATCTACTGGTAGAGAATGAACTAAGCCATCGAAAAATATGACACTTAAGGTGGTACAGTGTAGAATCTTTAGATACAGCGTCATTCAAAATGTATGTTCTTATCATGTGTTAAAAGGCGGGAAGTTGCGTTACGCACTATAAATAAAGCCCGGTCGATACCCGTTGAGGCTTAGCCTATAACAGCGTGGTATCTTTATCAACGTAATATGCATCGCGCTATTCTAAATATCGTGTTCTCCTTCAAAACTGCTACATAAATAATAAAATGTATATATATTCAAGTAGAGAATTTAATGGTACGTCTAACGGTTATGTGATTTAAGAGATCTGAAAAGTATATTTAAAGTTATTGCACACAGCTAGTTTAAACCTAACTATGTATCGTATGGTCAGAAATTCTTGTAGCCAGCACGGCACTCAAAAATAGAAGACATTTGTGGAAATCGATACATTGCCTAATATATATATATATATATATATATATATATATATATATATATATATATATATATATATATATATATATATATATATATATATATATATATATATATATATATATATATATATATATATATCTTGTGAATATATATATATTGTGAATAATTATTACTTTGGGAAACAAATATTTGCGATGTGGGGCAATGTGCGGCCTTTCGTGTGCCAGATGTTGACTGTGGACCCTTTGATCCCAAAAACTATGCTTGTGGTCGTTCCTGCTGTTGAAAATGGCATGCTGACGGTTAGCGTTAAGGAAGGGGTATTGCAGTCTAAGGTAACTGCTGCAGATCTGCAGCTGTCAAAGAGCCATTGTTGACCGCTTCGCGGGTGCCAAACATTTCAATCGGCGTCAGACAGGCAACCGCAAAAGCGTCAGGAGACCAAGGTTATCAACAGTGTTAGTGCAACAGCTAATTTTATGCAAAACTGACCATTGGAATTGCAGAAAGAAAAATAGGATGTGTAAACAGCTGATGCCACCCCGGAAAAACTGCAAAAATACATAACTTGTAATGCCGTTCTGCAACCCGATGAAATGGGTGTGTTCTCAATTTCGAACCCTTTTTATTTTATTTTAAATATACATTCGAATAATAAAAAGAGAGAGAGAGGAAAGCTGATTTCTGTCCACATCATGCAAGCCTGTTCACATTCGGCAAAAGCAGTTGTGTAATGTTAAAACTGCGCAAATGTGTGCCTAATGTTGACATATTCTGCACATTAGGCAAGCACATTTCTAATGTGAACAATAGGCATTATTGTGGGCTGATGTCAACATAATGTTCACATTAGGCGTAACATATAAGCCTACAACGGCGAATATATATTGATAAAATAGTCACTCCTGGTAGCTAAGTTGACAGTGAGCTGATTTCCTAAGCCGAAGATCGCGTGTTCGAAAACCGCGCGCAGGGCAAGAACTTGTGCGACTTGATTACGAAACTGTCAAGTAGTCGAGGGTTTTCTAAGGGTACCGGGTTTCCTCCCTCCTTTCCGTAAGGGCATTGGATGCAGTCTGTCTAAAATTTAAAAAAAGTAGCAATTTCCTTTCCGTATAATATATCGACCTGCCTTTACACCGCATGATGAATGTTTGTTGTATATGTAGGAGTGTCTGTAACATGTAAGCGTGTATGTTGGTTGAAGATCGCTGCGCTTTGAGTCTGAGTTAGGAATAAGGCGCGTATAGCTTCCATTATTATTATTATTATTATTATTATTATTATTATTATTATTATTATTATTATTTTTTTTTTTTTTTTTTTTAAATGACTGAAAAAGATGAGTCTTTAGGCGACTGCGAAAAGACGGAAGACTCTCAGCCTCTATTAGTTCTTGAGAGAGAGTAGTCCACAGTATAAGGGCAGAATTTGAAGACGACGTATGCAACCAAGCTGGGGCATTGTCGTTTACTCGTGCAAACTTTGGATTCTCATGCGGGACTGAACTAGTACAAACTTTGGATTATAATGCGGGACTGTGTTGCTGTTGAACGAGGTGAAAGAGACACTAAAATTTAATGTGTCTTTATCAAATATTTTAAATAGGACGTAAAGCTTCGCTTAACGAACAAGATACTAGAGAAATACACTAGATCGCATTTCGTTAGAGTTTCGCTTCGTTAACCTTTCGTTGCATGAAGGGTGCGCGCGCATCCGTTCCAACTCAGCCTGCCTATCATATCCTATCCCGTAATTCGGAGGTCGTTGGGGCACCACAGCCGATCGTTTAACCAGCCTACTCCATCTTTCTCTATCCTCAGCAAACCTCATGGCCTCGCTCAGTGACAAATCAGTCCATTCTCGAATGTTCTTCTCCCACCTCTGTTTTTGTCTCCCTCTTCTTCTACCTCCTTGCACTGTACCATGCAGGATGGTCTTTGCAAGACCTGATGATCTGGTGACGTGGCCATAACATCGGAGTTTCAGTTTCTTTACCACTGTGAGTATGTCATCGTGTTGTCCGATGGCTTGTGTGATGTTCTGTCGGACTTCGTCGTTGGTGATGTGCTGGGTATAGGAAATACCCTTAAGTCTTCTGAAGCACATCATCTCCATGCTTTATATTCTTCGTTGTAGATCTGCTGTGAGGGTCCATGTTTCGCAAGCGTATAGGAAGATGGAGATGACAAGGGAGCGCAGCAGCCTTACCTTGGAATGCAGACTGATGGTCTTGTCTTTTTAGATGGGCTTCAACCTTGCCAGGGCAGCAGTTGTTTGTGCGATCCTGGAGAGGATTTCCTGTCGGGATCCATTGTCTGATACAATGGCTCCTAAATATTTGAAGCTATGCACTGTGTTGAGGGATTGGCCTTGGACGTTGATGTCCATGTTGATGCCATTGGTGTTGTTGGTCATCATTTTGGTCTTCTGTGCACTTATTTCCATTCCATAGGCTCTAGAGGTGATGTCAAGCCTCTGTATCAGTTGTTCAGGTTCTTGTGCCTCTACAGCCAATCCATCAATGTCATCCGCAAAACGAAGGTTGGAGATTGCTCTACTCCCTATGCTGACTGTGTCTTCGTCTGGTCCTCATTTGGCTCGAAAAGTCAGCTGGAACTAAGGCAATAACCATGTAATGTAATGTGTCTTCGTGATCTGCAATGGCATCTGACATGATGCGTTCTAGGAAGATGTTGAAGAGTGTTGGAGATAGTAGGCATCCCGGACGCACACCGATTGTTGTACTGAACCAGTTCCCGTTGGCGCTGTTAGGGAGGACTACACTGGTAGCCTTTTCACAACAGGTTTTTGATTACGTTAATAATTTTAGGGCTGATGTTGTACATTCTCGTGGTTGCCCACAGAGCTGCATGCCAGACTCTGTCAAACGCTTTTTGAAGTCTACGAACACATGATTTAAATGTTGTGGGTGCTGTAGGTATTTCTCGCAGATTATTCTGACCCAACCATTTTCGTATAACTTTAGCAGCATAGAAAGACGGGTCAGCGAACTTCGCATCGCTGAAATAAGGGACGCAACATTTTATTTATTGACTCCCTTGGAGTAACTCTCGTGTGTTGAAACAAGAAAAATCGTTTTTCCAAGGGACAGTACTCGAATGTATTCTGCCAAACAGTATCCTATAACTAGACCTTCAATAATGATACTGATACTGTAGAAAAACTTGAAATGCCTAATTTACCCCCCCTTTTAAAAATAGTATTTAGCTATATAATTAGCCCCCTTAATAAAAACAACAATAAGTTACCTGTAAAAGCACCTTAGAAATAAATGGTATATCACTTTGAAGCAAACAAGCTAAAATAAAATGTCAGTCGATGCGGTTCCTCTTGTCTCCATTTCGATCTCTCAATTCCAAGGCTTTCGACTATTGCATCACCCAACAAATGCCTACAATCTCATAACAGCATTTTGAATGTCCTAAGACGCGCGAATCAATAGTCCGGATATCCCACTAAGTATTTCTTAGAACAAGATGCTGTTAATTGACCAAGATAATATTTTTTTTGTTTAAATGATGAAATGGTGTTCGTGTAATCTTGTATTTTCACGAAAGTGGCTCCGCTTATTGAAACGAGAGTCATATCGCGTGAAAGAGGAAGTCACGTGACCTTAAAAAAAATAAATAAAAATAAATTAAAAAAAAGACGTACAATCGAAACTTCCAGCGAAAGTGAGTTCGTTGCAGCATCTAGGTTTGTCTACTGGTATGTTCATGCTAAACCCGGCAATTTGACGGCGGCAGCCGTCAGCTGCCACCGTCAACTGGCTTGAATCTGTGGTCATGCCCTTTTCTTCTTTCCCACCATGAAAGCCGGCGATGCACGTTCACGCTGCCAGCCAGTTGCCGTCGGCTGCCGTCAGCCGGCAAAATGCTTTGTCGCTTGTCACAAAAAAACAAAAACAAAAAAAAAAAAACATAAATAAAATGAGAAGCGAATATTCCCGAACCTTGAAAATTCAAGAAGTCTACTTTCAGTTTCTAATGATTCATTTCCGGTTTCTAATGATTCATTTCCGGTTGCTGACATCCGGGCTTCTACATCCATGTTTGGCACCGCGTGTGATCGGTAATATTTTACACTTTGTGCACAATGCTGGGCTCATGTTCGTTTCGTGACGAATGGTTGGAAAAACCAGAATATACAGCTTGGATTAAAAAAAAAATAGAGAATATAAAGGAAGTGTTTTGCAAAGTATGCAAAACGAAAATTCACATTGCTTCTATGGGTGAAGGGGCTTTCCAAAGCATCCTTACAGAAAACTGCAGACTCTAAAGCAGAAGATGCTGAAAAACAACAGATTGGACCTCATCTCACAGTCCAATGACTTGAGAAAGAGAGCAAAAGACAAAGGAGAAGAAATAAAGGAGGTGGAGAAGCTGATCCAAGAAAAATCCGTTGTTTGAAAGTTGTTGTTTGTAGATTATAGTCACACGACACTTTCGCATATAGGTAACTACTGGACCGATTTATACTGACACCAGCGGGCCAGTTGTTGGTAAAGGGGAAAATAATATGATCACACGTTGACCAATCCGGGATTCGAACCAGCGACCTTTCGGTTACTAGCAAGACGCTCTTACCAACTGAGGTTTGAAAAACATACATTTTTGTTTAAATAGTATGCATACATGTACAGTAATCCCTCCCCTCCCCTCCGCTCATCCCCCTTGCCCCCCCTCCCCTCCGTTCATCCCCCCTTGCCCCCTTCCTCCCCACCCAAAAAAAAGAAAAGAAAAAAAAATTCTGCTCCTTGAAAGAACAAATATTTTGGTATAAATAGTATGGTAATGTACAGTAGATGAATAGGACTATTATCAACAGAAACTGCTGCTGAATCAGATATTGGACTATGCATTCACTCGGATCTTGTGACAAGGAACATGACTGAAAGTGAAACTAAAAACATAATGTGCATGCATCGAGAGCTGCAGGTAAATAATTCTTTTCTATTTATGCTGCTGTCGTACTTATGTATGGGATGGAATACTGGCTTATATTTCGTTTGGAGTTTGCTGCGAATTGAGTCAGTTAAAAAAAGTATGTAGCGGTTGGGACAATATAGCAAGATCCGCACGAGAAACAACATCGTCATAGGAACCTGGAACGTCAGGACCCTAACTGCGGAAGGAAAATTAGAAGAACTGGCCCACGAGCTGGACCACTATCGATGGAACGTTCTAGGTATCAGCGAACTGCGCTGGAAAGGCCTAGGTGAAACAACGACTGACAAAGGCCACAAGCTCTATTTCAGCGGTAGAGATGACAGGCACGAACACGGCGTTGGATTCTTGGTCCACAAGAACATTCTAGCCACTGTCATGGGTTGCCGCCCAGTCTCCAGTAGACTCATTACCATCCGTCTGAGAGCAACCCCTTTCAACATTACCATCATCCAGGCCTATGCCCCAACATCAGACTATGAAGACAGCGAAGTGGAGGATTTTTATGAAAATATACAGGCGGTCCTTGACCAAGTGCCGAAGAAGGACATAGTCATAGTGCAAGGCGACTGGAATGCCAAGGTTGGCCAAGATGCGCACCGCAACTGGGGAGACACATGCGGACCCCACTGCAACAACGAGACAAATGACAGGGGTCTGAGGCTATTGGAGTTTGCCAGATACAACAATCTGGTACTGGCAAACACGCTTGGTCTCCACAAAAAATCCAGACGATGGACATGGCACAGTCCCGGCGGGGAACATCACAACCAGATCGACTACATCATGGTCAAGAAACGCTTCAGATCAAGCATCAACATTGGCAGGACACGCACTTTTCCAGGAGCAGACATTGGAAGTGACCACGATCTCGTGATGATGTCTTTCCGGCTCCATTTGAAGAGAGTAAATACAGCAAAGTGCACTAGGCTGAAGTTCGACCTGGACAAACTGCAAGACCCGGAGGTGGCAAAAATATTTCAGGCCACAATTGGAGGGAAATTTGCACCACTGCTTATTTTGGGGGCAGGCGAAGTAGATGTCAACACCATGACCAATACCTTCAACTCAGCTGTAACAGATGCCGCCACTGAGATCCTTGGCAAGCACCGACCAAAGAAGAAGCCGTGGATCACACCTGAACTTTTGGATCTGTGTGATAAACGAAGAGAGTTAAAAAAGAAAAAGAACACCTCACAGGGAGCTGATGTCTACCGAAAAATCAACAATGACATCCGAAAAGGCATGCGCACAGCAAAGGAGAACTGGATAGAAGATCAATGCCAGGAAATAGAGAACAATCTGAACAAGAACAACAGCAAGAAGGCCTACCAGACTGTGAAGCGGCTGACAAGTGTTAAACAGCCCAAAGTCTCCACTATCCAAAGCAAGTCTGGCATTTGCCTTACAGAAGAACAAGAAGTCTTGGACAGATGGACAGAGTACTGCTCTGACCTTTACAACCATACACCAAATGGAGACCCATCAGTTCTAGCATGTCCCGAGAGCAGAGAAGAAGAAGAAATCCTCCCAATTCTCCGGGAAGAAGTTGAGGCAGCAGTGCAATCGCTGAAGAAAGGGAAGTCAGCGGGAGTGGACAACATACCAGCGGAACTGCTACAAGCAGGAGGAGAAGCGATGACTGATGCTCTCACCACTATCTGTAACAAGATCTGGCAGAGTGGGGAATGGCCTACACCATGGACCCAGTCGCTTGTCATCACTCTTCCTAAAAAAGGTAACCTTCAGGAGTGTGAAAACTACCGCACCATCAGCCTCATCAGCCATCCCAGCAAGGTCCTCCTGAAAATAATACTCAACAGGTTGAAACCACAAGCTGAACAAATCATAGCTGAAGAACAAGCAGGATTCATGGCAGGGCGAAGTACCACTGAACAGATTTTCAACCTCAGAATAATCTGTGAGAAATACCTACAGCACCAACAACATCTATATCATGTGTTCATAGACTTCAAGAAGGCATTTGACCGAGTCTGGCATGCAGCTCTATGGGCAACCATGAAAGTGTACAACATCAGCCCTAAAATCATAGAAGTCATCAAAAGCCTGTATGACAAGGCTACCAGTGCAGTCCTCCATAACAGCGTCATCGGGAACTGGTTCAGAACAACAATCGGTGTGCGTCAAGGATGCCTACTCTCTCCAACACTCTTCAACATCTTCCTAGAGCGCATCATGTCAGATGCTCTTGCAGATCACGAAGGCACAGTCAGCATAGGGGGCAGAGCAATCTCCAATCTTCGTTTTGCGGATGATATTGATGGATTGGCTGGAGAGGAACAAGAACTTGAACAGCTTGTACAGAGGCTTGAAACCACCTCCAGAGCTTATGGAATGGAAATAAGTGCAGAGAAGACCAAAATGATGACCAACAACACCAATGGCATCAACACGGACATCAAAGTACAAGGCCAATCCCTCAACACAGTGCACAGCTTCAAATATTTAGGAGCCATTGTGTCAGACAATGGGTCTCGACAGGAAGTCCTCTCCAGGATCGCACAAACAACTGCTGCCCTGACAAGGTTGAAGCCCATTTGGAAAGACAGAACCATCAGTCTACATTCCAAAGTAAGACTGCTGCGATCTCTGGTCATCTCCATCTTCCTATATGCTTGCGAAGCATGGACCCTCACAGCAGATCTCCAACGAAGAATACAAAGCATGGAGATGAGGTGCTACAGAAGACTTCTGTGCATTTCCTATACCCAACACATCACCAACGTTGAAGTCCGACAGACCATCACACAAGCCATTGGACAACACGATGACCTGCTCACAGTGGTGAAGAAACGGAAACTCCGATGGTATGGCCACGTCACCAGATCATCAGGCCTTGCAAAGACCATTCTGCAAGGCACAGTGCAAGGAGGTAGAAGAAGGGGGAGACCGAAAAAGAGGTGGGAGGACAACATTCGAGAATGGACTGGTTTGACACTGAGCGAAGCCATGAGGGCTGCTGAGGACAGAGAAAGATGGAGTATGCTGGTTAAGCGATCATCTGTGGTGCCCCTACGACCTTCGGGTTATGGGACAGGATAGGATAGGATAGCGGTTGGGAAAGTTTTGGAAAAAGTTTGGGAATTTTGAAACCATTTTTCTGTACGGACCGTGTCTGAGTCTAAACAGTTTTAGATCTAGTCAGGCTAACAGTTTTAGAATTAGTCAGATATGTCTTTCTCGCATTCATGTAACTGTTATATACAGCTAAATACTTTACCTCAGTGTTACAATCAAGCTGGCGAAATAGGCATTGGAAAAATTGTAGACTGTTTTGTCACATCTTCACGGCATTTGTTAAGCAGTTCTTCAAAAGTATATGGTCGCATCCGTACGTATTCTACACATTTATGGCTGTCGTTCATCACTTGCGGAATCAAATGACGGTATTGTCCATGCACTCAATGATTACGGTGAATTGGGTGCACACCATATTTGCGAGGATTCCGTTTTAATAATCGATACAGCACAGGAGTATGCGTCTCTTCCACCTGGAAAGCGCCATCTTTGTATACAAAGTAGTGTGGCAGCAATTCGCCGGACAGCAACATCGGGCTCTACCGTGAACACTGGTGGCGGCAGTTTGCAGACGGCAACTGGTTGACGGCAACTTGCCGGGTTTAGCTTGAACGTAGCATGAGGGGCAATGTAATCTTCGTGTTGCATCCTCTCTCAACTGACGTGTGACGACAAAACAAAGGACAGCCCATGTTTCCTACAGAACACGTTGAGACAGACGTATCTTCGGTGTAGTGTTTGAACGTGTCCTTAGGCTGGGAAAACCAGAACTGTAAGTTACAAACGGAGATAGAAGACCCGGCCATAAAGAGTTCTAGCGCTTTCTTTATGGCTGGTTTCTTTGTCAGGTTGTTTAGATTACCTTATAAGAACTTCATACACTCATGTATTAACACCATTGAATTAAATCATTGATTACTTTATTTACTGGTTTTAGGCTTCATTGTTGTCAGTTGGCCTAGGTGTGATTATCGTTAGATTGTTTTCTTATCACATTTTGTCAGAAACGTCATTATTGGTCAAATTATGTTAGTTTTATTTTTAAAAATTACTGTATTGTGGGTTGATCAGTCGTTTATGTGACTAATTATAGTACTGCAGACAGAAACAGGCAGTTGTTTATTTGACTAATTATAGTACTGCAGACAGAAACAAGCAGTTGTTTATTTGACTAATTATAGTACTGCAGACAGAAACTGGCAGTTGTTTATTTGACTATTTATAGTACTGCAGACAGAAACAGGCAGTTGTTTATTTGACTAATTATAATACTGCAGACAGAAACAGGAGAAAAGAATTCCACAAGTATCCAAACGTTCCAATGTGTTTATAACTCTTCCTTCAGGTAAACGAAGATTAAAGTGCAACAGTCCTACCGTAGTTGCACTTTTCTTGAAGGACACTGCCCACAAACCTCCTTAGTCCAATTAAGGGGACAATAATTATTTGCTGTTCATTAATTCTGCTTTATCTAATTACTCGATTGGTTGATTGATCTGTTAATTTATTGTTTGATTGATTTTCTGTCTGTCCAGAAATTAAAGTGGATGAAAAATGCAGTTATATGGAAGACAATCCGTGTGTTGATGGAGCAAAGTGTGACAAATATCGCCAAAAGTGTACGTGCGTCCCTGGCTATAAATTAAACAATGCTAATCACACGTGTTCTAAGCGTGAGTATCCTTGCGTGTTAATCATGTTAGATCATTGATATTTGGTGATGATAATGAAGGTTATGATAATGATGACGACGACGATGATGATGGTGGTGGTGGCGGTGATGGTGGTGGTGCCTGTGTTAATGATGATGATGACGATAATGATGATTGTTGTTGTGGGGAAGATTATGAAGAGGGTGGCTTCAGTGTTGATGTTCTGATGAGGATGATTTTCGGATTGTTCAATCTGGCTTAGTAAAGACTTCCGAATGCATATGCATTCGCGGAGGGAAAGAGTACTGGCTGAGATCACCACGTGAACATTTTCTTTTAGCCTGGTAGTTTCCATGGTGGAAGAAGTATCACATATGTCAAAATCGTGACTCTTATTATTTTCTGTCCTTTTGTGACAGGGTAGGGAGGCCGATGGGTTCTCTATGTTATGTTTTATTGTTTGGTCTGTTGTGTAATTCCATGTTGTAGGTTTGTTGTTGTTGTTCTTTTTCCATTTTCCCCACATTTCCATGGGCACAATTGTCTAAGCAGTGAACCAATCGTAAACTTCTCTCTCTCTCTCTCTCTCTCTCTCTCTCTCTCTCTCTCTCTCTCTCTCTCTCTCTCTCTCTCTCTCTCTCTCTCTCACTCTATGTTTATTTCTTATGGGCCTGTCTTAATTAGGGCTGGACGGTTTTACCGATATGTTTAACTGTACTGAGGTTCGGAAACGCGACTGTGCGGTATACCGGTGCGGGTGTCCAAGTTCCGGTTTACTGGGAAATCTCGACAACACATAATGCGACAGTGGGCGACATCTTGTCCGCCCAGAGAGCGAGCCTAAAGCCCAAACACGTGGAGAGGCAGCTGTTCTTGAAGAACTTATAAGAACAGCAGCTTATTCACGTGTTTAATCATGGTACCAGTCGTTAATCCTTCTGAACTCTTAATGTTCTTAAAGTCCTTTCCCATTGAATGTTTTTGTTTTATTTTGATTTTGTGGTTTAAAGTTTGCTGATGTTCTAAACAGTGATTTATCATAATTTGTTTTGAAGGCGTTCAAGCAAAAATAAAGCTTCGGTTTCTATGGAAATGTGGTTCTTTGAAACTGCTTTGAAGTGTATGACAATCTTTTGTTTTGCGTCAGTCACTACTGTCAATGCCAAATCCCAATTGATTGTACCACCTAAAATCGCGGTATAAAGGTACGAAATACCGATACGACATATAAATACCGCGGTAATACCGGTACGACTTTGACCCACGGTACCCAGCTCTGGTCTTAACTGGAAGGTTCGCGGACCTTTCTTTGAGGTTACCAAATACCGAACCTAGATTCCTAAACCTTTTTTTTTAACTGCTTGTTAACCTCCACTATTCTTCCAATTACAACAGGCTATTATTCATTATCCTATCCTATCCTATCCTATCCTGTAACTCGGAGGTCGTTGTGACACCACAGATTATCGTTTAACCAACGTACTCCATCTTTCTCTGTCCTCAACAACCCTGATGGCTTCGTTCAGTGTCAAGCCAGTCCATTCTCGAATGCGCTTCCACCTCTTTTTCGGTCTCCCTCTTCATCTACCTCCTTGCACTGTGCCTTGCAGGATGGTCTCTGCAAGGCTTGATGATTTGGTGATGTGGCCATATCATAGGAGTTTCCGTTTCTTCCCCACTGTGAGCAGGTCATCGTGTTGTCCAAAGGCTTGTGTGATGATCTGTCGGACTTCGTCGTTAGTGATGTGCTGTGTATAGGAAATACCCAGAAGTCTTCTGTAGCACCTCATCTCCATGCTTTGTGTTCTTCGTTGTAGATCTGCTGTGAGGGTCCATGTCTTGCAAGCTTTTAGGAAGATGGAGATGACAAGGGAGCTTCAACCTTGCCAGGGCAGCAGTTGTTTGTGCGATCCTGGAGAGGACTTCCTGTCTAGACCCATTGTCTGATATAATGGCTCCTTTATATTTGAAGATATGTATTCCCTAATGGCCTTGGGCTTTGATGTCCATGTTAATGCTAATGGTGTTGTTGGTCATCATTTTGGTCTTCTCTGCACTTATTTCCATTCCACTGGCTCTGGAGGTGGTGTCAAGCCTCTGTACCAGCTGTTCAACTTCTTGTTCCTCTCCAGCCAATCCATCAATGTCATCCGTAAAACGAAGGTTGGAGATTGCTCTACCCTCTAGGCTGACTGTGCCTTCATGATCTGCAAGGGCATCTGACATGATGCGCTCTAGGAAGATGTTGAAGAGTGTTGGAGAGAGTAGGCATCCTTGACGCACAACAATTGTTGTTCTGAACCAGTTTCCCATGGCGTTGTTGTGGAGGACGTTGAAGAATGAAAAGTGTTGGAGAGAGAAGGTATCTCTGACGCACACCGATTGTTGTTCTGAACCAGTTTCAGAAGGTGCTGTTATGGAGAACTGCAGTGGTAGCCTTGTCATACAGGCTTTTGACGACTTCAATAATGATGCTGTACACTCTTATGGTTGCCCACAGAACTGCATGCCAGACTCGGTTAAACGCCTTCTTGAAGTCTACGAACACATGATATAGATGTTGATGCTGTAGTTATTTTAGTGGGGTTGAAAATCTGTTCAGTGGTTTTCGCCCTGCCCTGAATCCTGCTTGTTCTTCAACTATGATTTGTTCATTCAAGATGTTGGCCTGAAAATAATTCTCCCTTCCCTTGTTCCTTTCCCACTCTTTTTCATGTTATCTTTTGATCTCTGTTGTCTTCCCTTTAAGGTGTTATTTGAATTTCAATTTAGAACATTTAGGTCTTTATTTATTGTTAAAAATAAATATTTATGTTTTTATAAATTCGTTTAATTGTATTATTATTATTATTATTATTATTATTATTATTATTATTATTATTATTATTATTATTATTATTATTAGTATTATTTAATAAGTGTATTTATAACTCTTCCAATATTTAATATTTTGACCTTTATTCACCTATCATTATTGCTCCTCACTAAATATCATTTCCTTCTTTGTTCTGTTGGGAAGTAGTGTTTTATTGTGTTGGGCTGACGAAGAGCTTAGCTCGACATTAGAAAGCTTTAGGAAGCACAGCAATTTGGTTCGTAGCGCTTTTTCATGGGAAACTCCCCCTCCCCCGATCCCCGCTATCCTATCCTATCCTATCCTATCCTATCCCGTAACTCGGTCGTTGGGGCACCACAGTTGATCGCTTAACCAGCGTACCCCGTCTTTCTCTGTCCTTTGCAATCCTCATGGCTTCGCTCAGGGTCAAGCCAGTCCATTCTGGAATGTTGTCATCCCACCTCTTTTTCTGTCTCCATCTTCATCTGCCTGCTTGCACCGTGCCCTGCAGGATGGTCTTAGCAAGGCCTGATGCTCTGGTGACGTGGTCACATCATTGGAGATTCTGTTTCTTCACCACAGTGAGCATGTCATCGTGATGTCCAATGGCTTGTATGATGGTCTGTCGGACTTCGTCGTTGGTGATGTGCTACGTATAGGAAAATGCCCAGAAGTAGCACCTCATCTCCATGCTTTGTATTCGTCGTTGTTGATATGCTGTGAGGGTCCATGTTTCGCAAGCGAATATGAAGATGGAGATGACAAGGGAGCGTAGCGTAGTAGTTTAAAATGTAGGCTGATGGTCCTGTCTTTCCAAATGGGCTTCAACCTTGTTAGGACCGCAGTTGTTTGTGCGATCCTGGAGAGGACTTCCTGTCGGGATGCATTGTCTGGCTCCTAAATATTTGAAGCTATGCACTTTGTTGAGGGATTGGCCTTGGACTTTGATGCCCATGATGATGCCATTGGGTTGTTGATCATCATTTGTGTCTTCTCTGCACTTATTTCCACTCCAAAGGCTCTGGAGGTATGTCACGCCTCTGTACCAGCTGTTCAAGTTCTTGTTCTTCTCCATCCAATCCATCAAAGTCATCCGCAAAACGGAGATTGGAGATTGCTCTACTCCCTATGCTGACTGTGCCTTTGTGATCTGCAAAAGCATCTTACATGATCCGCTCTAGGAAGTTGTTGAAGAGTGTTGGAGAGAGTAGGAATCCCTGACGCACACCGATTGTTATTCTGAACCAATTTCCGATGGCGCTGTCGTGGAGGACTGCACTGGTAGCCTTGTCAAACATGCTTTTGATGACTTCAATAATGTTAGGGTTGATGTTATACACTCTCACGGTTGCCCACAGAGCTGCATGCCAGACTCGGTCGAACGCTTTCTTGAAGTCTACAAACACATGATATAGATGTTGTTGGTGCTGTAGGTATTTCTCGCATATTCTTCTGAGGCTGGCAATCTGTTGAGCGAGAGACCATCACACTAGCCTTTGAACAACACAATGGTGATGAATCGGAAACTCCGATGGTATGGCCACATCACCAGGGAATCAGGCCTTCCAAAGACCATATATAAGGCACGGAGCAAGGAGGCAGAAGAAGAAGGGGGCAGAAAAAAAAGAGGTGGGAGGACAACATTCGAGAATGGACTGGCTTGACACTGAGCGAAGCCATCAGGGTTGCTGAGGACAGAGAAAGATGGAGTACGCTGGCTAAACGATCATCTTTGGTGCTCCTACCCCTACCCTTCGATAGGATAGGATAGGATGGTGCTGTAGGTATTTCTCGCAGATTATTCTGAGGTTGAAAATCTGTTCAGTGGTACTTCGCCCTGCCCCGAATCCTGCTTTTTCTTCAGCTATGATTTGTTTAGCTTGGGGTTCAACCTGTTGAGTATTATTTTTAGGAGGACGTTGCTGGGGTGGCTGATGAGGCTGATGGTGCGGTAATTTTCACACTCCTGAAGGTTACCCTTTTTGGGAAGATTAGCGACTGGGTCCATGGTGTAGGCCACTCCCTACTGTGCCAGATCTTGCTACAGATTATAGTGAGGGCGTCAATCATCGCTTCTCCTCCTGCTTAAAGCAATTCCGCGGGTATGTTGTCTACTTCTGCTGTCTTCTCCTTCTTCAGTGAGTGAATGCACTGCTGCCTCAACTTCTCGGAGAATTGGAAGGATTTGTTCCTCTTCTCTGTTCTTTTGATATGCTAGAACTGATGGGTCTCCGTTTGGTGTGTGGTTGTAAAGACTTCTTGTTCTTCTGTAAGGCATATCCTAGGCTTGCTTTGTATCGTAAAGACCTTGGGCTGTTGTTCTTGTTCAGACTTTTCTCTATTTCCTGGCATTGCTCCTCTGTCCAATTCTCCTTTGCTGTGCGCAGGCCTTTTCGGATGTTATAATTGATTTTTCGGTAGGCATTAACTCCCTGTGCGGTGTTCTTTTTCTATTTCATCCCTCTTCGTTTATTACACAGGTCGAAAAGTTCAGGTGTGATCCACGTTTTTTTCTTTTGGAGGTGCTTACCAAGGATGTAAATGGTGGCATCTGACACAGCTGAGTTGAAGGTTGTGGTCATGGTGTTGACATCTACTTCACAAGCTCCCAAAATGAGCAGTGGTGAAAATTTCCCTCCAAATGTGGCTTGGAATATTTCTGCCTCTTCCGGGTTTTGCAGTTTGTCCAGGTCGAACTTTAGTCTGGTGCACTTTGTTGTGTTTACTCTCTTCAAGTGGAGCCGGAAAGACATCATCACGAGATCGTGGTCAGTTTCGATTTCTGCTCCTGGAAAAGTGCGTGTTGTGCCAATGTTGATGCTTGATCTGAAGAGTGGTTGACCATGATGTAGTCAATCGGGTTGTGATTCTCTTCGCTGGGACTGTGCCATGTCCATCGTCTGTATTTTTTGTGGAGACCAAGTGTGTTTTGCAATTTACCTCATAACTTTTGCGCTTTCGGAAGATCACGACACCCTCAATTGCATTACGCAGAAAACCTCGCTGCGTGAAAATGCGGAATTTTTATCATTTGACAAATTGTGATTCTCATTTGGACCTGTTTGATAAGCAAAGAGAGATGAGAAAAGAAAACGAACACATCACAGGAAGCTGATGTCTACCAAAAATATCAACAACGACACCAGAAATATACATGTGCACAGCAAAGTAGAACTGGATAGAAGATCTATGAAAGGAAATAGAGAACAGCCTGAACATGAACAACAGCAAGAATGCCTACCAGACTACGAAGTGGCTGACAAGTGTTAAACAGCCCAAGGACTCCACGACCCAAAGCATGCCCGGCATATGCCTTACAGAAGAACAAGAAGCCATGGATAGATGGACAGATGCTGACCTTTATAACCACCCACCAAACGGAGACCCATCTGACAGAGTCTGGCATGCATCTCTGTGGGCAACCATGAGAGTGTACAACAACAGCCCTAACATTATTGAAGTCATGAAAAGCCTGTATGACAAGGTTACCATGCAGTCCTCCACAACAGTGCCATCGGGAACTGGTTCAGAACAACAATTGTTGTGCGTCAAGGATGCCTACTCTCACCAACACTCTTTAAAATCTTCCTAGAGTGCATTAATTCAGATGCCCTTGCAGATCATGAAGGCACAGTAAGCATTAGGGTAGAGCAATCTCCAACCTCTATTTTGCGGATGAAATTGAAGGATTGGATGGAGGGGAACAAGAACTAGAACAGCTGGTACAGAGGCTTGACACCACACCCAGAGCCTATGGAATGTAAATAAGTGCACAGAAGACCAAATTGATGACCAACCACACCAATGGCATCAACATGGACATCAAAGTCCAAGATCATTCCTTAAACACAGTGCATAGCTTCAAATATTTAGGAGCCATTGTATCAGACAATAGTCTAGACAAGAAGTCCTCTCCAGGATCTCAGAAACCACTGCGGCCCTGACAAGATTGAAACGCATTTTGTAAGACAGGACCATCAGTCTACATTCCAAGATAAGACTGCTGCGCTCCCTTGTCATCTTCATCTTCCTATGCGCTTGCGAAACATGGACTCTCACAGTAGATCTACAACGAAGAATACAAAGCATGGAGATGAGGTGCTACAGAAAACTTCTGGGCTTTTCCTAAACCCAGCACATAACCAACTCATCCGACGGACCATCACACAAGCCATTGGATAACACGATGACATGCTCACAATGATGAAGAAACGGAAACTTTGATGGTATGGCCACGTCACCAGAGCATCAGGGCTTGCAAAGACCATCCTGCAGGGCACGGTGCAAAGAGGCAGAAGGTGGGAGACAGAAAAAGAGATGGAAGGACAACATTCGATAATGGATTGGCTTGACACTGAGCGAAGCCTTGAGGACAGAGAAAGATGGAGTACGCTGATTAAACGATCATCTATGGTGCCCCAACGACTTCCGAATTACGGGATAGGATAGGATAGTATAGGATAGGATTCTAAGGTAAGTTTCTGGTGTGTTTTTTTCATATATCGGGTCAATTGCTATAAAAGTAAGCTTGAATAAATACATAGCATCCTGTATTATTATTATTATTATTATTATTATTATTATTATTATTATTATTATTATTATTATTATTATTACATGCCTTGAATATATTCTCTCACCATTTGTTGTTGTTGTTGATTCATTAAAATATATATGTACTTTGTTCTCAAAAAAGGGTGCTGTTTTGGGGCTGCTTTTGCTTTCAGATGTAAAATGGGTTTGTGGTTCCGATTAAGATTTTCAACATAAGTTTTGCATTATATCTAGGTTTCAAGTATCTCCTATAAGCATAGTAAAGATGTAAAATCACTTTTCTGGTGTATTCTTATGAATGTGCTCAAACTGTCCTTGTTTTGGATGAGCCCTATACTATTAGATTCGTAGGCCTAAACGGTTAACGTAAGCAATGAACACAAGTTGAAGCTCTCTAATTTTGTGTTTAAAAAAACGAGAAGAAAAAAGCATCAATGGTCTATCCTAAACTTTCATTGGTAAATGTAACTGTTTTATTAGCTCCTGATGGACCAAATCTAAAGACTCGCGCGTTTTCGACGAAAAACAAACCGCCGCAAATTAGAGAGTTATTATGGCATTTACCTCCCCTGGATAAGGACGAACAAAATATCGTCTGCAACTAAAGCCGCTACCGCTTCAGGACCACAGGCACGAAGGAAAAGTTCGCAAGGATTTGCGATTGCATAACCGGAAACGAAAGGGATCACTGCGAATCAAGTTTGGCTGGTGGAACTAAAGCTCTCTATTGTGCATTGTGTTGTGTTGTGTTATTTGGTTCCAATTAGCATTCTTTTGGTTTATGTAGGCTACGTTATGTGTTTCTTATTATTGCTAATTCAAAATACTCACAAGCAAGAACGATAAAGGTAAAGACAAATAATGCTGACAGAACACTGACTAATTCAGAGTACAACTGGGCACAATTTGAGTTCATTGTTTCTAAGTTTCTTTTGTTGTAGTTTACTATCGTGTTTGTTTGAATTCTTTGTAATCTTTGCCGATGTATTGCTTGAGTAGGCCTGCGTTACTATTGCTTGCGATTGTTGATTGTAGAGTGTGTTTTAAGAGAGAATTCGAGGATAGTGTAATGCGTACCCTGGTATGTCCAACAATGTAACGTGCGCTGAGAACGTTAACTTGTGAGAGCTAGACTAGGTAAACTACCTTCCTATCTGTACAGGGATCGGGCCTTACCTAAAAACAATCATAGTCTATAAAATGCACAAAACAGAACAGGTTTCACTGCCATCCAAAGACACTACCATTTAACCAAAGAAACAAAATTCAATGCCATATTGCATTCATTTTGACTGTCTTTTAATAACCTATACTCATATACTTAAACCTATACTACAATCATCAAACATAAAATCCGCATGCACATATAACCAACAAAAGAAAGAAGGTTTTGTTCTTACCTCATTTTCGAAACCTTCGTTCACTTCACTTCATGAAGGATCTACCTTTACATCAACGCGTCAAAATAAAACTTAAGCTGGGACCCCAGTAGGATTGGATTCGAATCCCCATTTACAAAATGTTCCCCCGTTGGGGTGCCGGGGGTTTAAGTATAAATAGTATCCCCACTTTCTGGAAATTTAGTGCTTTAAATTCCCACTGTCGCTGTCTTTCTCATTTGCTCTTTCTCATTCCTGCTCTGTTCTATCAATCTGCTATACTATCTTCTTCTTCGCTAGACCAGTACCCTACCTTTATTCTTGAAAACTCTTTCGGGACAAGACTCCTTAGTTGTGTATGAGGTCTGTTGGATCAGCTTGGGAATATTGGATGCTTTCTGCCAATAATAATAATAATAATAATAATAATAATAATAATAATAATAATAATTATTATTATTATTATTATTATTATTATTATTATTATTATTATTATTATTATTATTATTATGCTTTCTGCCAGGTGGTCACTAGGGCTTCCTATGATGTTATTATTTAGCAATGTAGGCATTTTATATGTATGTGTTTTGTTGATAATTTATAATGATGTTTGTATTCTATTTTGTTTTTGTAAACGGGGATTCGATAAATTAGAGTACAGCCTTAGCGTCCCCTGCGTGGGATGTCTTTATTGTAAAGTGACTAGCTGGTGGAGAGCTTTCAGTTTTACCACTAGGGTTGTTTCAGCAGATCTTTTATGCGGATCAGGGGTTGTCCGGTCCTGATTTGGCTCGGAAGAGTCCGCTGGACCTAAAGCAATAAGCATGTAATGTAATGTATTTACAAAATGTAACTGTTACAAACTGGTTTTGTTCCTACAGACTGGAAAAATGCAGAGGTGACTGCTATCTTTAAGAAAGGAACTAGGTCAAAACCTGGCAATTATAGACATGTGAGCCTTACATGCATTGCGTGTAAAGTTCTTGAATCTTTTATTAGAGACAGTATAAATTCACATTTTATTGACAATGATTTATTTTCAAACTGTCAGCATGGTTTTCGTGCAAAAAGATCCTGTGCAACTCAATTAATGGAAGTTATGGAAGACCTGACTGCATTCCTAGATGATAAGTCCCCAGTTGATGTGATATATCTTGATTTTCGTAAAGCATTTGATAGTGTTCCCCATGAATGACTGTTATTGAAAATGGAGGCCTATGGCATAGTTGGCTCAGTATTAAGATGGGTAAGAAATTTTTTAATTGGGAGGATGCAGAAAGTAAGAATAGGAGATGCAAGATCATCTATTTTAGATGTAGTTAGCGGAATTCCGCAAGGATCAATCTTAGGCCCGATACTTTTCTTAATTTTTATTAATGATTTGCCAGAGGGTATTCAATCGTTATGTAAAATATTTGCGGATTACACAAAAATCTAGGGGGGGGGGGGGCAGATGACAGTGATATTAAACGATATTAATAAGTTACAACTCTGGACTGACAAATGGAATCTTTATTTTAACGTAGAAAAATGTAAAGTAATGCACATTGGGAAAAAAAAAACTATTACATGAAAATAGGAGCAGAAAGCATGATAATTAAAACTAGTACAGAGGAGAAAGATTTAGGGGTTATATTTGATACATCATTGTCGTTTGATCCTCACATAGAAAATTGTATTAATAAAGCTAATAGAATGATTGGATTAATAAAAAGGACATTTGTATTCATTAATAAAGATATGTTTATACAACTATATAAGACCTTAGTGAGACCTCATTTAGAGTATGGGAATATTATTTGGTCACCACTATTAAAGAGGCAGTCAGTAGCTATAGAAAAGGTGCAGCGAAGAGCTACAAAGATTCTAACTGAATGTAAAGGGTTATCATACTGTGAAAGGTTACTATATTTAAACTTACATTCTCTCAAGGGAAGACGTTTAAGAGGAGATTTAATTGAAACTTATAAAATATTTAACCATATAAATGACCTCTCATGGAACTATTTCTTTGCATCACCTGATTGTAATATAACACGACTTAGTGAGGGCAAAATTTTTATCCAGTATGCAAGAACTAACCTTCGGAAATATGTTTTTAGTAACAGAGTTGCCAATCTTTGGAACAATCTTCCTACTAATCTAAAATACCTTAATAGTACTAATTCATTCAAAAATCAAATAAATAAACTACCAAAATTTGAAGTATTTAGAAGCTTTGATGAATAATTTAGGTAAATTTATAACATGCTTAAAAACCTGACCTGTAATCGATATCAAATGATAACTACGATGGGACGTATAAAGGCTTCACGGCCTATTCTAGTCCTACTACTACTACTACTACTACTACTACTACTACTACTACTACTACTACTACTACTACTACTACTACTACTACTACTACTACTACTACTACTAGATTATAGTCACACGACACCGAAGCATATAGGCGACTACTGGTCACATTATTCTGACACCAGCGAACCAGTTACATTACATTACATGATTGTTGCTTTAGGTCCAGCGGACCCTTTCGAGCCAAATCAGGACCGGACAACCCCCGATCCGCATAAAAGGTCTGCTGAAACAACCCTAGTGGGAAAACTGAATGCCCTCCACCAGCCAGTCGCTTTACAATAAAGGCATCCCACGCAGGGGACGATGAGGCTGCACTCTAATTTATCGAACCCCCGTTTACAAAAACAAAATAGAATACAAACATCATTATAAATTATCAACAAATCACATACATATAAAATGCCTACATTACTAAATAATAACATCATAGGAAGCCCCAGTGACCACTTGGCAGAAAGCGTCCAATATTCCCAAGCTGATCCAACAGACCTCACACACACAAATAAGGAGTCTTGTCCCGGAAGAGTTTTCAAGAAAAAAGGTAGGTGACTGGTCTAGCGAAGAAGATAGTATAGCAGATTGATAGAACAGAGCAGGAATGAGAAAGAGCAAATGAGAAAGACAGCGACAGTGGGAATTTAAAGCACTAAATTTCCAGAAAGTGGGGATACTATTTATACTGAAACCCCCGGCACCCCAACGGGGGTAGCGAACCAGTTGATGGTAACGGGAAAATAATATGGTCACACGTTGGCCAATCTGGGATTCGAACCAGGTATCTTTTGGTTACTAGTAAGCCGCTCTACCAACCGAGCTACCCGGCCCCACTATCCCCATTTACAGTAACTGTTGTTTGTATGTTTGTATGTAGATTATAGTCACACGACACTTTCGCATATAGGTGACTACTGGACCGATTTATACTGACACCAGCGGGCCAGTTGTTGGTAAAGGGGAAAATAATATGATCACACGTTGACCAATCCGGGATTCGAACCAGTTTAGTTTTAGTTTACTGATATTACCGCCTCAGCCTTACATTACATTACATGTTATTGCTTTAGGTCCAGCGGACTCTTCCGAGCCAAATCAGGACCAGAGAAGTGAAAGAGAACTCACCACCGATCCGCACAAAAGATCTTCCGAAACAACCCTAGTGATAACACTGAAGGCAATCTACCAGCCGGTCACTTTACAATAAAGACATCCCACGCAGGGGACGCTGAGGCTACACTCTAATTTATCGAACCCCCGTTTACAAAAACAAAATAGAATACTAACATCACTATACAATATCAACAAACACATACATATAAAATACCTACATTGCTAAATAATAACATCATAGGAAGCCCCAGTGACCATTTGGCAAAAAGCGTCCAATATTCCCAAGCTGATCCAACAGACCTCATACACAAATGAGGAGTATTGTCCCGGAAGAGGTTTCAAGAAAAAAGGTAGTGACTGGTATAGCGAAGAAGAAGATAGTATACTAGATTGATAGAACAGAGTAGGAATGAGAAAGAACAAATGAGGAAGACAGCGACAGTGGGAATTTAAAGCACTAAATTTCCAGAAAGTGGGGATACTATTTATACTGAAACCCCCGGCACCCCTCCCCCCCGTGGGGGGGGGGGGGAGGGACCGCCTCAGCCTGCTGTAAACTGGTCTGACATGGAGTTTCTTGACCATACCGTGTTTACAACTACGTAAACATTTACCTCTCTGCCAATACTGATGCACTCCCGTGACCAACAGCCAAAGGTTCCAATAGCATGCTTGTGTCAAACTCCAACGAAGAATACAAAGCATGGAGATGAGGTGCTACAGAAGACTTCTGGGCATTTCCTATACCCAACACATCACCAACGACGAAGTCCGACAGACCATCACACAAGCCATTGGACAACACGCTGACCTGCTCACATTGGTGAAGAAACGGAAACTCCGATGGTATGGCCACGTCACCAGATCATCTGGCCTTGCAAAGACTATTCTGCAAGGCACAGTGCAAGGAGGTAGAAGAAGAGGGCGACCGAAAAAGAGGTGGGAGGACAACATTCGAGAATGGACTGGTTTGACACTGAGCGAAGACATCAGGGCTGCTGAGGACGGAGAAAGATGGAGTATGCTGGTTAAACGATCATCTGTGGTGCCCCTACGACCTACGGGTTACGGGAAAGGATAGGATAGGATAGGTGTCAAACTGTAATACTAAATAGTAAGTTGATTAATCCACACACGTGTTGCACTGAAAACTCATTTAAGCGTGGATATAAATGACAAGTATGACTTTAACTTCATCTAGACATTTGGCATTGTATGTCGTTCTTCTTCTGGAATGTTACAGATGCTTGGCCTGTCAGACCAATCGTCTTAATTTTTTTTAAATGACGGAAGTCAATCACGTCGCGTCATCGGTATCGTGAATGTATTGAGTCTTTTGTGTTCTGTTTTGTTTCCAGTAAAAGTCGATGGCGAAGGTGTATGCCTAGTCAAACCAGTTTCGTTATCGTGAATGTATTGTAGCGTCTTTTGTGTTTTATTTATTTCCAGTAAAAGGTGAAGGAGAAGGTCCATGCCGTGGAGAAGACGATTGTACTGAAGGAGCGGACTGTAAAGAGACAATATGCAGATGCAGGCCTACGCACTTCCCTACCTCAAGGAAAACGTGCGACCCGCGTGAGTTTGTCAATTAGTGTATTTGTTTCGTGTAAGGAGCCCTTTTACTTGTCGAACTTTAAGAGCTAGACACCAGTGCCGAGGTTTCCTGTTCCAAACTGTCGACCGGCAGTCGGGTCCCTTCACGCAGGGAATGAAGACAAAAATCACATTCAACTGAGATATGAGACTTGATCACCAGCTCCTTTGGGTGAGAGTATAAACCGAGGTCTAGTCGGCACACATACTATCACAGGACTTTACAGATCCTGACACTCATGTCCTGTACGGGTGAGTGCATGCTATTATTACCAACACGGTCAGCAGACAAAAACTAGGTCCCTTCACCCTCCCTCCCCCTTCCCTCTGCTGTCCTTCGTTGTGATGGACCACAGGCACTTAACACGCTACCTCTTCCAAAATCTCTCGTTCGTGGTGATGTTGTTGACTGTTCATCAACACCTTGCCGTTTGCAGAGCTGACCTACACACCCTAGGCGCGCCTGCCCGATCAAGTACAAGTCTGTCTGTCAAAGGGGTCTTCCTCCATCAGAGATTGCAGTGTGAAAATTGAGGAAGGTTTCTTCCATGAATTTATCAATGAACAATTTGAAGACAGAGGAGACAATCGATATCCTTGACGAACTGACACCCTTATAGACTGGAAGGGTTCCTCCGGTCTGTCCACTAAGCATGACTGCACTCATGGCGTTGTCGTAAAGTGCTGCGCATATTTAGACTAAGCCTTCTTGGAACTTTGGAACTTTGTCCATTTATTAGCAAAACCACACAATATAATTCCAAGCATGAAACAAGGCTCATAGCCCAGGGGGCATTTTAGCCAAAAATAGTGGAAAAGGGGGGGGGGATGGGGAATTACAGACATTAAAAAACAATGAACGGCACAAAAAAGGTGCTCCATAGGCATCACAAGACAAACCTCTGAAATGTTAAACACCCGTTTTTAAGTTTTACACTGGTTCAACATGAAAAGAAAAATTTACAGCATCGCATGGTTCACAAACGAAGACAAAAGGGAATGCACAATATACAAATAGTGACATAACTCAAACTCCAATAAAGCGGCTTAAATTTAGCAACCTGCTCTTTGATTCAATATTCGTCCAACCAAGAAAATAGAAGTTTGAAATAAAATTAAAAGAGAACTGTGCGTCACTATTGGAAAAGTGAAAAAAACAATCCCTATAAAACGGCTCCAATCAGACAACCTGCGTTTAGATTTAGAGTTCAATAACTGATTTAACGTATTCGGGTGATTCCTGAAGTATTGGGTACTAAAGAAAGTCTGTTAACAACCAACACAGAATTTATACAAACGGATAATGAAATTCATCGATTATGTATACGCAGTAGGACGTGCCATAAGAGTTTGTGCCAGACTGTATAGACCATGTTTTCTTTTTGGTTAGTTTTTTTGGCTCCGTGAAGTTGGGGTATAGGTCCTTTTGACGCCGGATGCGTTTTTAATCATAATAAGTCTGTTGTAGATTTGCTCAATTATGTTCTTTTCTGATTGAGCAAATCTGCAACTGACGAACCATAGTTGAAAACACCTCCTGCAAACTAAACTAATCTAAACTACACACATATAATATATCAAAGTTTAAGTAATCAGAACAAATCAGTCTCTTTCAAACGTACACTATAACATATAAACAAATTAAATATTTAAGAAGAAGTATAGGAAGAAGACGAAGAAGAAGAAGAAGAACAAGAAGAAGTATGGTAAGGGATGAGAGGGGGGGGGGGTAGGGGAGTTAAGAAAGGAAAAATTCGATTTTGAAACTGGATGATTCCACGTTTGATGACATAGACTTTGAATCTTTAATCTTAATTAAGTCAGGTAACTCGTTTAGTTCACGAGTGAGCAGATTTTCAAGTACTCTTATGCGTAATTTTAAAAGCAAATGTAGGAAGGAAGAAAATCAATAACAAGACTGTTTATGGTCATGTCGTAAGGAGCCACGTTTTAGCGGATGGAACAGCATAGAGCATAGATTTTGTTGGATGCATAATCCCGTTGATTTATGATGAGAGCAAATTATCATATTCGAAGTAATACAAATTATTTTAAGTGTTTTAATTCCATAATGATTCTGTTTCTTTTGTCCTCCAGAATCTGCAGTAAGTTTGTTTTTTTTTTTTAACTCAAAGATGATATTAACATTTATTTCAGGAAAGACGAATGGAACCGTCTGTGTCAATAATGACGAGTGTGTCTCCAATGCAGTTTGCCAGAATGGTATCTGTGTATGCAATGAAGGTTTCTTCGGTTTGGACTCATGCAGACCCCGTAAGTACTTAATCCTTTTGTTTTAAATTACATAACTGCTCCATTACAAATAACATACGAAGACTTCCTTGCGTCCGTAATAATCTTAATTTTAAATTAAACCACACAGAAGAGAAGCAATAGGTCAAATAATTCAACTGTGTTAGAGATATCAAAGAAAAGGTTTGCCTAGGACCTACACATGCAAAAATTCATAAGCTCTATTTAAAAACGCGTTGATTCATGGATAGACCATTATGCCATAGGCAGTGCAAGTGGGCAAACTATTAAGTACAGAAATAAATGAAATTGTAATCAAATCTTCTTCAGTCATCTTTCTAGACCCGGATTGCTTTGCCAAAATGGCTTGTAAACTTAATGACGGCATGTTGGTTTGAAATGAAAGAAGAACTTAAAACAAAGCGTAATTTCCCACTACTACAGTTATCATTCGCTATTATCACGTTCGTTCTACAGCTGAAAGCAAATGTATTATAATTGTTCTAGGAAAGACTTACTCTTCTGACTCGAAAGCTTTCTTCTTTTCAGACAGGCGATAAGTATGGAGTCACAGTCAATGTTTAAAAGTTGTACTCTCTAAAGATGCCGAGAGCACTTTCCAGCGCATTCTGTGACATCACATGTAAAAAAAAAGGCATGCACACAGTGGAAATTAAGCATGGCTAGGATCTTTGTAATAATAATATCTTTTTGTAAACCGCCCAAAACAAACTCGCGGTCTTCTCTCGGTGCATGTCGAGCCGCATTGTTCAGAATGCGCTGAAGTTTTAGGAGCTTATTGTTGGAGAGGCCAGATAAGAATGAGTTGCAGAAATCAAGGCGGGAAAAAATGGAACAGCCAGTTTGTTAGCAGCATCAACAGTAAGATAAGGGCTAATTTTACTGATTCTACGGAGTTGGAAGTTCCGAGATTTGCAAAGGAGTTGATACGAGTCTCCACACTGAGAAACTAATCCAGATACACACATACTGTATATTGCGGACTGAACGAGAGGACTCAGTTTCGTGTCCTGACAGGATTAAAAAAACCATAGAAACTCGCTGCAGTTTTTGGTAGGTTCCTAAAGAGATGTGTTGAGTTTTGTCATTGTTCATCTGAAGTTTATTGTTACTAATTCAACCAGCCACATAATTCAGGCAAATGGATATATCCTAAGCCAGGTTCGACGCGTCCGCTGATGGGGCAGAGTTATAAATTTGAGAATATTCAGCCAAAGGGTGATAAAGATGGCTACATGATTTGATGACAGAGCTGAGAGGTTGAATAAAAGATGTTGAACAGGACAGGACTAAGGACTATTCCTCGAAGAACGCCATATTTGAGAAAGGCAGGAGGAGGCTGCAAATTATTGACAGTGACAGACTGAGTACGACCATATAGATAGGATTTGAACTGTTTAAGTACCGTCCCAGTCAAGCCGAACACCATGCACGGACGCTTGTAAATGATGTCGTTTTCAATTGTTTTGAATGCCTCCAATAGGTCAAACAAGCACCGACAGTATTTAAACTTTGTCCTGATCTGCTGCCCACAAGAGGAAATGAGAGAGGAGCTGGAAGAGAATGAGATTCGTTCAAGAACTTTTGAAAGAAAATGCCGGTATGACACAGGGCGATAGTTCTTGAGAATTTCAGGATCAAATATTTCTTCAGAAGAGGAACTACAAGAGCGTGTTTGTAGGCAGAGGAACAGAGCCAGTTTGCAAGGATTCGTTCATGATCCGAGTGATTGATGGAAGCCGTTCATCATGGCAGTCAAGCAGAAGAGAAGCATGAGGCGGATCAAGTGAATAAGACTTTTTGGGTATTTGTATGATGATCTTTCTTACCAGCTCGACTGTCACAGGCAAAAGTCATGAAAAGGAGTTCCAGAGAAGGTTTGTTGGAAAAGAGATGAGCTATTGTTACGAGTTAGCATTTAAACTGCTACGGGTATTTTCAGTTTTGCTGATGAAGTATTCAATGAACACTTCAGGTAGGTGGTCGGGGGGTGTGGGAGGTGGGGGAAGGGGAATGGCTCCAGGAAACAACGGGTTCGAGCTCCCTCACACCTGCTGGCCACACAATGGGAACAGTTTGCGAGAGGAAGTGGATTCCGATATTTTGTTGCAAAAGCATGACCTTTTGGAGTAACGAACAATGCGAGTCACGGGGTCGAATTGTGTACGAAAATCTGTCGAGGAACAGGGAGACCGCTTTTGAGCCTGGCGCTCAGTTCCGCGCTCCTACGGATTGCAGGCGCGCTCTTAATTTTCTCGCTTATCCAGGGAACGGAAAGCCGATCAGAAATGCGGAGCGTAACTAGAAGCGCTTGTTTATCAAGCACCTCGCGCAGGCTTAAAGTGAGACCGTCGGCGGATGCCAGGGTGGAGCTGGCCAGAGCATTCGAGACGTCGGACTTACCAGCATCAATCTTCCGAGAGTTACGACGTCACGAGTTTGTTTATCCTCGCAGGGTTTCATACATTCAGCGCGAAAGACACACAAAAGTGGTCAGAAACCGCGCGGTCATCCACGGAAAGGTTTTGAACGCCAGCAGGACTGTTCGCAATTAGCCAGTCGAGAGTGTGGCCGAGAGAATGGGTGGGCACCCGATCAGGTTGATGGAAGTCTGTATTGTTTAAAGTATTGATCATGACTTTAACATAAGTATCGCCAGGGCTGTCAAAATGCAGATTAACGTCATCGATAACAAAGTGTTTTTTTTGGCGAGAACGGAAAGTGTCCAGCAGGTCAGGGAATGCATCAGGACCATCTTGTTGTCTGTGAATCTGTGTTTAGCGGAGTATAAACGCCTATATACACTAATGGTGGAGAAGATGAGACCCATTGCAAATAGACGGACTTGACAATCTTCAAACATATGGAAACTGAAGTCATTGCTGTCACTGACCACAAACAGCATTTCCTCTAGTGTTACACCGTTTTAATTTTTATCAATTGTTGATTCAGCCCCGATGCTTTTATCTTGATAAGTGTAACTCAGATTCGTTTATCCATGCAACCTGTTCACTCAGCAACAAGGCCGGAGTCGTCGTATGAAGTTTTCCAACTTTATTCAGCAAACATCAACAACTACATACAAGATCACTTTCCGAAAATCACTTCATAGATCATCATCAAAAGTCTTCATTAATCAATCACTGTTTCACTCTCTAAGCAGATACAGTGCACCACATATATAGTCTCTCTATAATCGAGAGAAAGTTCGAACATTCCAGCATGACGCAATAACACCCAATCAAAATCAAACTCGTCACTGGAACTATGCACTGTCTTACGTCATAGAACCTTATTTGGGTGAAGAATCTCTTAGCTATTACTAGAGTTAACTAGATGCTTCGATCGATAGTAAACAAGTAATTCTAGAAAACTCTCCGATAATATCGACCAACGAAAATTATCAACATTATGCAAAGCTTCTAACAACAACGCAAAATCAAATCAAATATAAATGCACTTCGATTTCTGGGAACAGATGTGTTTTGGGGTTGAGGTGACCCAAATGAGCATTTTAGGATTAGGCTCGCAGAGTTCTGGGGGCGGTGTAGGTGGGGTGGGGAAGTTGTGTACTGTGTTTCTTGACTACCTACCCACTCCTTCAAAAGAAATGAACAATATCCATGTGTTTGCTTTCAGTCATTCCGGTGGGTAGTCCTTGTGATTTGGCCATGAGAGAAGAGTGTGACATGAACTCACTCTGCGTTAACGGGATCTGCAGGTGCCCTCGCGGGTTTTTCGAGTCACCTAACAAGACGTGCTTACCAAGTATGCTCTCTCTCTCTCTCTGTCTGTCTGTCTGTCTGTCTCTCTCTCTCTCCCTCTCTTGTGTTGGGTAATTGTTGCTCAGTTGACTCTGTGTTGTATTGCACACCAAACTCTCCCATATATATTTCTTTCAGTAATGCACCAACTGAAAATGTAGCTGCTCGTGAAATCTGTACTGAATTGCCGGCAGTTTCAGTGCGGGTGTCATACGTGTGCATTTGTCGTATGTGAAGTGCGTGCGTGCGTGTGCCTTTTTAAAAAAAAAATTGGTTTTATAAATTGATATCATTTTTAATGTATCCATGTGCCCTGAGAGGTTGTATTGGAACAAACTGTGCCCCACTGTCGATCCCAGAATGATGTGATTTGATATAATGTTCCTCTCTCTCTCTCTCTCTCTCTCTCTCTCTCTCTCTCTCTCTCTCTCTCTCTCTCTCTCTTTCTCTCTCTCTCTCTCTCTCTCTCTCTCTCTCTCTCTCTCTGGGAGTGCCTGTTTGCTATTTTTGTGGCTATGACACCGCGTGATTGGTCTAAGCCGCCACGTGATCAGACCATATCCACAATCAAGTGCGACGCGGGTCGTCAAAATGGACGCCGTGTTCTTTCTACGAAGACGTAAAAAGTTGCCATCATACAGCTACTGATTGGTTGCTCTTCCCCGACGGCAGCTTGTTCGCTTTGAGCTCAACAGTTTAGTTCGGGCTAACTCGGTCGGTACGCAACCAATTAAGTAATAGCGGCGGACCTTATCGCCAAGGTAAAACCAGTGCACTGACGCTTCTCTCTCTCTCTCTCCCTCCCTCTCCCTCTGTCTCTCTGTCTCTCTCTCTCTCTCTCTCTCCCTCTCTCACGAATACTTATCAAAGAAGACCAATCGCCATTGAAAGCCTCTCAATGGGAATACAATGACATGTACAACGAGGAAGAACGTCGATCCATGGCGATGAACGAGAAATGTGTCGTTTGTTTGGCTCCGTGTATGTGTGATGGTAGCTGTGAGTGTATTTATAATAAGAAATGGGTACTTCTGTGCATGCATGCGCGTGTGTGTTTGTGTGGTTTTTTTTTTTGGGTTTTTTGCCGTTTTTTTAAAGTGTCTTCGACTTTATCGGGGAGAGTGTAAATAGCAGGAGAGAAGATAATATTATTATTCATTGTTATTTTGTCAATTCTTTGGTGTTTATCCTTTTATTAAGAAAAATAATCTCAGTGCTATTGCTAACTATAATATTATGCAGTGTTGAGTTGCGTTTTGATTGTGCCACTTAGTGTGATCCAATGTTAGTATGTTTATTCTTCTTTTACAAATATATTGTTAATGTTCGTTTTGAGTGTCAAGAAATGCTTTTTTCTTGTAAACGTTAACTTTGTAAATATTTATGTGCTGCCGCCATGGTAATTGCTCCTTGCGCAATAAATAAAGTCGTATTGTATTGTATTGTATTGTATTGTATTGCGCTAAACAGAAAAGCAGGTCCTGCACGCTGCCTTCTATAAGGTCAATATCATCAGCGAACCGCAGTTTGCACTTTAGTAATCCTCTAAAAGAGATTGTAATGTAAACATTCGAAAGAAAGAGGGGTGTGGTGAGTTGGGGGAGGGAGGGGGAGAGGATATGACCATGTAGGCGGTCATCTCTTGGCATAAAATATACGTTATATATATATAACAACAAATCCGGCATTAGGGAGACCTCTGTAGTTTCGGTGGTTTGGGCGACCTCTATTATATCTATTAAAATTCCTTAGAGAGATTCACTGTAACATTTAGGAAGACTTGCCTACATCAACAATACATTTCCTTTATTGCAAATGCAGTGTGTGTAATTTTGACAGATATAGCAAACCTATGAGGTCTCCCTATTGTTTACTAAGTAAATGGAGGTCATTAGGGCACCTGCTGTAAAAGACATCCTTAGGGGTACATAGTTGAATTGTAAAACCAGGCGTTATGGAGACCACAAAGAAGACGTGTATAACTCCTTTCACAATTTTCATGTCTTTTTTAAAAGCTATTTCTGAGAGCAGGGTCCGCACAGGTCTGTGAAGTCTTTGAAAGTTTGGGAAATTTGAGAGGGTGTTTTCCAGTCTGTGAAAGTCTGTGAAAATTGAGCAAAATTGTCTTGGTCAGTGAAAATCTTGGAAAACTGATTAAACGATCTTAGCACTTGTCTTTGCTTGGTAAAAACGATGTGCAAAATAAAATTTAAACAAAAATAAATACATAAATAAAATGAGAAGCGAATATTCCCGAACCTTGAAAATTCAAGAAGTCTACTTTCAGTTTCTAATGATTCATTTCCGGTTTCTAATGATTCGATGGAATACTGGTTTAAATTTCGTTTGGAGTTTGCTGCGAATTGAGTCAGTGAAAAAGTATGTAGTGGTTGGGAAAGTTTTGGGAAAAGTTTGGGAATTTTGAAACCATTTTTCTATACGGACCCTGGAGAGGTTAAAACTAAAAATCATAAGGGCTTGTGGATGATAAATGTTTTGTTTTTGTTTAATTGCATCTATCCTATCCTATCCTATCCCGTAACTCGGAGGTTGTAGGGGCACCACAGATGATCGCTTAACCAGCATACTCCATCTCTCCTTGTCCTCAGCAACCCTGATTGTTTGGCTCCGACCCCCTTTGGGGTGCCGGGGGTTTCAGTATAAATAGTATCCCCACTTTCTGGAAATTTAGTGCTTTAAATTCCCACTGTCGCTGTCTTTCTCATTTGCTCTTTCTCATTCCTGCTCTGTTCTATCAATCTGCTATACTATCGTCTTCTTCACTAGACCAGCCTCCTACCTTTTTTTCTTGAAAACTCTTCCGGGACAAGACTCCTTGTTTGTGTATGAGGTCTGTTGGATCAGCTTGGGAATATTGGACGCTTTCTGCCAGGTGGTCACTAGGGCTTCCTATGATGTTATTATTTAGCAATGTAGGCATTTTATATGTATGTGTTTTGTTGATAATTTATAATGATGTTTGTATTCTATTTTGTTTTTGTAAACGGGGGTTCGATCAGTTGGGGTAAAGCCTCAGCCGTTCCCTTAGTGGGATGTCTTTATTGTAAAGTGACTGGCTGGTGGAGGGCATTCAGTTTTCCCACTAGAGTTGTTTCAGCAGATCTTTTATGCGGATTGGGGTTGTCCGGTCCTGATTTGGCTCGGAAGAGTCCGCTGGACCTAAAGCAACAATTATGTAATGTAATGTAATGTTTGGCTCTGTGTCAAACGAGTCCATTCTCGAATGTTGTCCTCCCGCTATCTCGGTCTCCCTCTTCTTCTACCTCCTTGCAATATGTCTTGCAGGATGGTCTTTGCAAGACCTGATGATTTGGTGACGTGGTCATACCATCGGAGTTTCCGGTTTTTCACCATTGTGAGCAGGTCATCGTGTTGTCCATTGGCTTGTGTGATGGTCTTTCAGACTTCGTCGTTGGTGATTTGGGTATAGGAAATGCCCAGAAGTCTTCTGTACCACCTCATTTCCATGCCTTGTATTCTTCTTTGTAGATCTGCTGTGAGGGTTCATGTTTCGCAAGCATATAGGAAGATGGAGATGACAAGGGAGCGCAGCAGTCTTACCTTGGAATGTAAACTGATGGTCCTGTCTTTCCACATGGGCTTTAACCTCGCCAGGGCAGCAGTTGTTTGTGCGATCCTGGAGAGGACTTCCTGTCGGGACCCATTGTCTAATACAATGGCTCCTAAATATTTGAAGCTATGCGCTGTGTTCAGGGATCGGCCTTGGACTTTGATGTCCGTGTTGATGCCATTGGTGTTGTTGGTCATCATTTTGGTCTTCTCTGCACTTATTTCCATTCCATAGGTTCTGGAGGTGGTTTGAAGCCTCTTTACCAGTTGTTCAAGTTCTTGTTCCTCTCCAGCCAATCCATCAATGTCATCCGCAAAACGAAGGTTGGAGATTGCTCTTCCCCCTATGCTGAGTGTGCCTTCGTGATCTGCAAGGGCATCTGACATGATGCGCTCTAAGAAAATGTTGAAGAGTTTTGGAAAACGTAGGCATCCCTGACGCACACCGATTGTTTTCGATGGTGCTGTTGTGGGGGACTGCACTGGTAGCCTTGTCATACAGGCTTTTGATGACTTCAATAATTTTAGGGCTGATGTTGTTCACTCTCATGGTTGCCCACAGAGCTGCATGCCAGACTCGGTCAAACGCCTTTTTGAAGTTTACGAACACATGATATAGATGTTGTTGGTGCTGTAAGTATTTCTCACAGATTATTCTGAGTTTGAAAATCTGTTCAGTGGTACTTCGCCCTGCCCTGAATCCTGCTTGTTCTTCAGCAATGATTTGTTCAGCTTGGGGTTTCGACCTGTTGAGTATTATTTTCAGGAGGACCTTGCTGGGATGTCTGATGAGGCTGATGGTGCAGTAATTTTCACATTCCTGAAAGTTACATTTTTTTAGAAGAGTGATGACAAGCGACAGGGTCCATGGTGTAGGCCACTCCCCACTCTGTCAGATTTTGTAACAGATAATGATGAGTGCGTCAATTATCGCTTCTCTTCCTGTTTGAAGCAGTTCCGCGGGTATGTTGCCCACTCCCGCTGACTTCCCCTTCTTCAGCGATTGCACTGCTGCCTCAACTCCTTCCCGGAGAATTGGGAGGATTTCTTTTTCTTCTCTGTTTTCAGGACATGCTAGAACTGATGGGTCTCCATTTGGTGTGTGGTTGTAAAGGTCAGAGCAGTACTCTTTCCATCTGTCCAAGACTTCTTGTTCTTCTGTAAGGCATATGCCAGACTTGCATTGGATCGTGGAGACCATGGGCTGTTTAACACTTGTCAGCCGCTTCACAGTCTTGTAGGCCTTCTTGCTGTTGTTCTTGTTCAGACTGTTCTCTATTTTCTGTCATTGATCTTCTATCCAGTTCTTCTTTGCTGTGCGCATGCCTTTTCGGATGACAATGTTGATTTTTCGGTAGGCATCAGCTCCATGTGAGGTGTTCTTCTTCTTTTTCATCTCTTTTATCATCATCTTTATCATTTCTTTTATCATCATCACTATCATCCAGGCCTATGCCCCAACAGCAGACTATGACGACAGCGAAGTGGAGGATTTCTATGAAAATCTACAGGCTGTCCTTGACCAAGTGCCGAAGAAGGACATAGTCATAGTGGAAGGCGACTGGAATGCCAAGGTTGGCCAAGATGCGCACCACAACTGGGGAGACACATGTGGACCCCACTGCAACGACGAAACAAATGAAAGGGGTCTGAGACTCTTGGAGTTTGCCATACAACAATCTGATACTGGCAAACACGCTTGGTCTCCACAAAAACTCCAGACGATGGACATGGCACAGTCCCGGTGGGGTGCATCACAACCAGATCGACTACATCATGGTCAAGAAACGCTTCAGATCAAGCATCACCATTGGCAGGACACGCACTTTTCCAGGAGCAGACATCGGAAGCGACCACGATCTCGTGATGATGTCTATCCGGCTCAACTCGAAGAGAGTAAATACAGCAAAAGTGCACTAGAGTGAAGTTCGACCTGGACAAACTGCAAGACCCGGATGTGGCAGAACTATTTCAGGCCACAATTGGAGGGAAATTTGCACCACTGCTCATTTTAGGGGCTGGTGAAGTAGATGTCAAAACCATGACCACCATCTTCAACTCAGCTGTGACAGATGCCGCCACTGAGATCCTTGGCAAGCACCGACCAAATAAGAAGCTGTGGATCACACCTGAACTTTTGGATCTGTGTGATAAACGAAGAGAGATAAAAAAGAAAGAAAAAGAACACCTTACAGGGAGCTGATGTCTACCGAAAAATCAACAATGCCATCCGAAAAGGCATGCGCACAGCAAAGGAGAACTGGTTAGAAGATCAATGCCAGGAAATAGAGAACAGTCTGAACAAGAACAACAGCAAGAAGGCTTACCAGACTGTGAAGCGGCTGACAAGAGTTAAACAGCCCAAAGTCTCCACGATCCAAAGCAAGTCTGTCATATGCCTTACAGAAGAACAAGAAGTCTTGGACAGATGGACCGAGTACTCCTCTGACCTTTACAACCATACACCAAATGGAGACCCATCAGTTCTAGCATGTCCCGAGAACAGAGAAGAAGAAATCCTCCCAATTCTCCGGGAAGAAGTTGAGGCAGCAGTGCAATCGCTGAAGAAAGGAAAGTCAGTGGGAGTGGACAACATTCCCGCGGAAATTGCTACAAGCAGGAGGAGAAGCGATGATAGATGCCCTCACCATTATCTGTAACAAGATCTGGCAGAGTGGGGAGTGGCCTACACCATGGACCCAGTCGCTTGTCATCACTCTTCCCAAACAAGGTAACCTTCAGGAGTGTGAAAATTACCGCACTATCAGCCTCATCAGCCATCCCAGCAAGGTCCTCCTGAAAATAATACTCAACAGGTTGAAACCCCAAGCTGAACAAATCATAGCTGAAGAACAAGCAGGATTCAGGGCAGGGCGTAGTACCACTGAACAGATTTTCAACCTATAATAATAATCTGTGAGAAATACTTACAGCACCAACAACATCTATATCATGTGTTCACAGACTTCAAGAAGGCGATTGACCGAGTCTGGCATGCAGCTCAATGGGCAACAATGAAAGTGTACAACATCAGCCCTAAAATTATTGAAGTCATCAAAAGCCTGTATAACAAGGCTACCAGTGCAGTCCTCCATAACAGCGTCATCGGAAACTGGTTCAGAACAAAAAACGGTGTGCGTCAAGGATGCCTACTCTCTCCAACACTCTTCAACATCTTCCTAGAGCGCATAATGTCAGATGCTCTTGCAGATCACGAAGGCACAGTCAGCATAGGAGGTAGAGCAATTTCCAATCTTCGTTTTGCGGATGACATTGATGGATTGTCTGGAGAGGAACAAGAACTTGAACAGCTGGTACAGAGGCTTGACCCCACCTCAAGAGCTTATGGAATGGAAATAATTGCAGAGAAGACCAAAATGATGACCAGCAACACCAATGGCATCAACACGGACCTCAAAGTCCAAGGCCAATCCCTCAACACAGTGCATAATTTCAAATATTTGGGAGCCATTGTGTCAGACAATGGGTCCCGACTGGAAATCCTCCCCAGGATCGCACAAACAACTGCTGCCCTGACAAGGTTGATGCCCATTTGGAAAGACAGGACCATCAGTCTACATTCCAAAGTAAGACTGCTGCGCTCCCTTGTCATCTCCATCTTCCTATATGCTTGCGAAGCATGGACCCTCACAGCAGATCTACAAAGAAGAATACAAAGCATGGAGATGAGGTGCTACAGAAGACTTCTGGGCATTTCCTATACCCAACACATCACCAACGACGAAGTCTGAAAGACCATCACACAAGCCAATGGACAACACGATGACCTGCTCACAGTGGTGAAGAAACGGAAACTCCGATGGTATGGCCACATCACCAGATCATCAGGCCTTGCAAAGTCCATTCTGCAAGGCACAGTGCAAGGATGTAGAAGAAGAGGGAGACCGAAAAAGAGGTGGGAGGACAACATTCGAGAATGGACTGGTTTGACACTGAGCGAAGCCATCAGGGCTGCTGAGGACAGAGAAAGATGGAGTATGCTGGTTAAGCGATATCTGTGGTGCCCCCTACGACCTCCGGGTTATGGGGCAGGATAGGATAGGATAGGATCTTATTTCTAAAAATCTCAGTTGCGTGATGAAACTTGGAAACAATTTTCTTTAAACAGCTTATTGTGTTATCAGCAGCTTCAAATGGCTGTAAAACTCACAGTATCTAGATAGAGCAAATCTGCTTAATTTCGCTTAGTTATCAATCTCCCCGCTCATTTCATCTTCCTTTTGCGTGGCCATGATGTAAAACTTCAGCAACACACAGAATGATAGTTACGCGTTTTAAAATTCGTCTAAAATCAGCCAAAGGATTCGAGTCGCTTACAGTTATATATGGGAACTTCCTGATTTTAAAAAAGTTCAAGAAATAGGATACTTGTAATTTAGAATATCATAGTTCAAATTTTCGAAAAACGGTGCGATGCTCTCACTCTCTTGCTGGCGAAAGTCAAAAGTGCATGTGGCTACCACTGATCTACTTTTTTTGTGCATAAAAACGGAATGGGACAGAATGTTGAAAATGCAAAATTAGAATCTTGACTGTGGCCAGAGCATGTAGAACAAATTTGATGAAAAGAATCCTCCCCCAAAATTAGTTAATTTGATATAAAATGTTGTCGCCGTAATAGCGGTATTTACGGAAGTCGTCCTAATGCTCATAAAATTGAAGGGCATATTTCTCCAATATAATGTATCTAAGAACAGTTCCAAATTGCTTCCCGCCTAGTTCATGGGAAGGGGTTATCGATGGCGCGGTGGATAGGGGAATATCAATGCAAGGGAAGAAACTGTGTGCCAAAATCATAGGGCGCAGTACAGAATTTCCATACATTAGGGCGACAAAAAGTCGCCCTAAATCGCATTTGTTCTTATAGATATATAGATATATAGATATATATATATACAATTTGATATAATCTATCATGATATAATCTAACGTCGTTTTAATTGGGTATTCTTTATGAACATTTGAGTTGGAGGGCAGGCATTATTAACAACTTTTAAAAATAAACGATCTTAATGATGTTCGTTCTCGTGCATGGGTAAATTGCGGTTGTGTATGAACGTGGGGATATCTATCTATATAACCGATTTCCAGAGCACAGTGACTCAACCAAAGCTTTTTAGATTTTGAGGTTAGGTCAGCCAGGCTAGCTATAAGTAGCTTCGCCGATGCTTCCTTTCACTGGAAGGGAGGGTGCAGGCAAGCTATAAATAGCCCGCAGCAAGCAAAATGTAGAGGCACTAAACAGTGCTGCTCTCATAGGAATTGAGCTGGTGTGGGATGTCATGGCTAAACTGTGGAGGGGCAATGGGTGACCATTTCTTTCAACGGACAGTACAATGGTCAAGCCAAACTGTGAGAGTACAGAAAGGGCAGGTTTGTTTTTCACTAAACGGTACAATAACATGATGTTATTGTCGAGTGTGGGTCAAGGAATTAGATAATAGATTATACAATTTAGCACGTGCTGGCAGCAAGGGCATGTTTGTGCCAATTCTGTGGACCAATCATTAGGCTCAGTTTGGTTGCACAAACGCAGTAAAGTTGCTGGAACAATTCATTCGTTGTCGAGATTTGGAGGCAAGCGGGTCGTTAGAGAGGTGCAGGGAACAAAGCCAAGAGGGAGACATTAAGCTGGTAACCGGATTGTGGTCAAGTTGAAGACACCCGGGAGGCTAATGGGGTATCGAGAGCTAGGTAGCTGTCACCCATTTAGGGAGCGTCATCGGACGTGATCCATGTGATGTCGTCAAAGAGAAATCTCTTATCATAAGTCGGTAAGTGAGATTCGACCTCTGGAACCTTGTCTCTAGCGATCGTCGAAGAGAGAATGGGGAAGAACCTATTTAGGGAGGGCTGGTAGCAAAAAGGTGTGAATGAGAATGTATAACGTGAAATTGTGCGTCATTAAACTTTTATAAAATATGTTAATTATTGTGCTATTGTGTTTAGAAATGTTTTATGTTGAAACGTATTTTTTGGGTTGTTGTAAATAATAAAATGATGACGAGTGGAGGCAGTTAGCCAGTCTCAAAAGAAGGGAGGTGAAGAGAAAATTGTATATGCAAGATAAAAAACGGCACCAATGTATGTTAAATATGTGAAATTTGTATGATGATTGTATTGTGTAAAAATCGTATAAATGTAACGAAGTGGAAAATAAAGTGTGAACATATGCATTAGAGAAATTATAACCATGTAATCTTCTTCAGGAGGCGAGCAGACCAGTGTAGTTTAAAAGTAATAGACAGAGAAGTAAAAGTTATGCCAGAATAGTAGCCTGTACCATTATTGATTTCAGGTTGGACTTATTGTTGGACCTATCGTCGACGTTATTGTTGGACGTGTCGTCAACGTACGTGTTGATGTTATCCGACTCGTTGTAGTCGTCTCTGCAGCGGTGGTGGCTGCAGTGGTTATTCCTCGGTCATCCGTGGAAGTGGGGGTTACTGTCGTGAGAGGGCGGTGCTGCTGTAGAAGTCATCTGAGGTGGGGGAGAGAGGCAGTGAAGGAGGAGGGGAGAAATCAACGGAACTAAGGGGCCGTCTGGCAAGCAGACCGTTAGTATAGAAGGAGCCACGCGTCCGTCGATAGTATAGCATAGAAAGAACAGCATCATATTAGTTTAGAAATAAATTCGCATTTTTGGACACATGGACAAATGAAGACTTATTATTCAGTGACTCTAGATAATACTGTGTGAAATTCTACATGGACAACTCCTACATCCACATTGGATTGTTGAACTGTGTGTGTGAAAACCTTAGTTAGGGAAATTGAAAGAGAAGTACACAGTCGGACCTTATCATCTACGGCTGTGCACACAGCTTGTATATATAAGACTGAACTGGGCATCAAAGGGGGGCTTATATTGTTATTTAATTTATCATTGTGTACATAATATCTTTTGTGTGTGTTTAAATTAGAAACGACCAGGTGAGAGAGTGATTTTTATGATTCATATATATAAAGGTGTTGATTGTGTATGGTTTTGAACTGTTTTATGTTTTAAATTTTGTTTTATACTTTTCTTTGGTTTTATTTTTTTGTTTCTTAATTGGGTTTTTAATTACATGTTTTATTTAATAAATGTTATATTGTATTTTACACCTTATTTTGCTAGTTGCGTTTTTTAGTTTAGTTTAGTGGGAGAAAGGACGCTCGCACACGCATCACCCACCCCTATCTACCCTATCACTCCTTGCTTGAAGGACTAGTCACCTACTTTAAACACCAGAGGGAGGAAGTAGGCCTAACATGGGAGCGATGCGACCACTTTGGTCAGAAGTAACTCACTGACGGCGCTTAACCGATCGAACCCACAGTGTTTTAATGTAACGGCAAGACGCCATGGATGTTTTGACATTTCTCTTCTTTCTCTTTTGGATCTTTCGGCCGCTTTTGATACCATCGATAACGAAATTCTTTTGAACAGACTTAAAATTTCTTTTGGTATCTCTGACTCTGCCCTCTCATGGTTTCACTCCTATCTCTTTGATCGCTCTTGCTCCATTTCGGTCTGTGGCCTGTCTTCCTATCCTTCTCCACTACGTTTTGGTGTGCCCCAAGGCTCTGTCCTGGGGCCAATCCTTTTCGTTCTCTATACTCAACCCATTGCTTCTATTGTACAACGTCATTCTCTCTCCCATCACAGTTTCTCGGATGACAACCAGCTGTATGCTTCTGGACCCCTCACCAATCTTAGTTTTCCTTTTTCTACCACTCAGGCCTGCGTCTCTGAGCTTAAGGTTTGGATGACGCAGAACAAGCTCAAACTTAACGAGGATAAAACTGAACTTATCATCATTGCTCCTCAAAAAATCTTTTAATCTTCTTCCTTACCTTGTTCTGTTTCACTCTGCGACACCAACATTTCTCTATCAACCTCTGTCCTCAATCTCGGAAGATGGAGATGACAAGGGAGTGCAGCAGTCTTACTTTGTGGCGCGCCCAAACCCAACCTACCTAACATTAGATGTCTTATTTTAAAAATAAATTTCACATTTTTCCCGGGGGAGCGAATCGGAGTACCCGGAGAAAACCTCCGAGACGTTGCCCGAGTCGAAAGTAAATAATATTCGGAGAAACATAACGCCCAGATGCTGGCTCGATCCCACACCTGTGAGGCGCCATTGGTTTCTGGCTTGTGGACAAGGCAAGTTAGTCCCGCCTTAGCCCACTTGGCCGCAATGCTCACCTCATTTGAGGAGTGACTATTGTTTCAATTATTCACCACTGACCTAACTGTATATAGTTGTGTGTTAAAAACAAATTTTTAAATTTTATTTTAAAAAGCTGCAGTGTTTACATAATTTTTTGGGGGGGTCAGGGGTCATTGTGTGCTTTTATCTGTGCTCCTTTATGTGTCTACTTTGTGTTGTTTTTGCGCACTTTGTGACGGTGGGTGTTACTGGCTAGACGTCAGCATGGTGAGGTCACTGCCTACCTGAGCCAGCGTCAGCATATACACGCTTAGCCCACAATTGGCTTGCGTCATCTGCTGTACATCGACTTTAATTTACATAGGCTACAGCAGGCTGAACTATTTAAGGCGAGAAGCCGTAGTGCTGGGTTAAACTGGTCCTCTTGCGACAGGCTCCCTCAACTGAAAAAAGGCGATGACTACTGGATTCGACCTTTTTCTACTACAGAGCCTAGTTTAACACTGCACTATCTTAAGGTCATTGGATCCGTCCTGTGACGTATCTGCTCTCTAGTTCTATCCAGGCTATCGGGCAAGTGGTCGTCGGTTTCGTCAAGTCTGCCCCTTGTAGTTCAACTGTCTTGTCCGTCAAGTCCGCGCGCGATACAAGAGACTCGCAAACTATCGCGTCGTATGATAGCCCGGTGCCATATAGACAGTTCGCTTCTTTACCGTTGATCTTGACCGTGTCTGTCACCGGTGGGTGATCTTCGATGGGGTGTGGATTTGTACCGCTGCTTTAGTTAGTACTCTATGAGCTGGCCGGCTTTCGCGCTCGTCTTTACGTTGTGCTGCCAACTTGAAACATTCCGCGGTGGAGTGATTACTTTTGTTGCAGAACGAGCAATACCGTCTCTGTTCTGCGGGACCTCTTTTCCCGAATTCCGCGATGGGTCCTCTATTTTGGCCAGGTCTGGGGTGAGTCGGCCGATTCGCGGTGCGCTCGTTCCGATGAGGGCTTCCTTTCGGTACCTCTTTCCCGTTAGGCCGTGGGCGGCAACGTACCTATCTGCGACCTTGACCAGATCATCCAGCCTTTCCGCGCCCTGCTCTACTGAGAATGTTTTCAGCTCGAGGGACATGGTCTCTCGTACCTATTCCCACACTAATAGTTCGGTCAGTCCGTCCTATGTCTTAGCAGTGGCTGAGTGGCTAACCCACTTATCCAGCATAGTGGACAGGCGATCTGAAAACTGCGCGTAACTTTCTCCTTTCATTCTCCGATTGGTGTGAAATTTTTGTCGGTAGCATTCTCCTGTGAGTTCGAATCCAGTTAGGAGTGCTTCTTTGACTCTGTCATAGTCAGTCGCTCTGTCAGTCGGTAGATTACTGTAGATGTCATATGGCTTTCCTCTAAGCCCTTGACTAAGCTTAAAAGCCCAATGGGTGTGTTATTATTATTGAGGATTTTTTTATAGCGCACTTATCTCGCCGTACTAGACCAGACTCTAGGCGCTGGCCGATACAGGATCTAACTCAAACCGCCCGAGACGCCATGTGTTCCAGCTTGCACTCTGTTACTAGGCGCTCGAACCTAGTCAGATAGAGATTTAGACCTTCTTCTCTTTCGTTGAATGGCCCCAGTGGAAACGACATACCTAGTATGGGGTTGGGGGCTAAATCTAGTTGATCTGAGTGGGGAGGGGTTGTGGCCGAACTTGAGGGGCCTAATCTCCTCAATTCCAACTCACGCTGTCTGTCTCGTTCTTTTTCTTCTCTTTTTCTTTCTTTTTCTGCCCGCTCAAATTCCAATCTCCTAAGTTCTGCTTCTAATCGCCTACCTTCTGCTTCTCTCTCTGCTGCTTTCATTGCCGCTTTCTCTGCCGCTTTTAGCTTCTTCTGTTCTCTCTCTGCTGCTCTCTCTGTCTTAGCTTCCTGCTTCTCTACTTCTTCATTGATATACGCAATTAAATCCGCTCCTACTAAGTGTAATGCTTCTCCTAGTTCCTTGAAGCGCAATCTCAAGGCTACTGGGTCTGACATTGTCAAAAGTGTCTATGATCAACCTCTGACTCACATAGAATACAAACATACTAGCAATATGGCAGTTCAATATAAATAATGTAAAGACAACAAAATTCGTAATGAATAATAGAATAAAACAAGAAGTCAAATGGCATACAATAGTTACTTAAACAAACCTGCAAAAGGACCATGCAACTTACCAGCACAAAAAGACTTGAAGCGAAAAACAGTTTTTAGAAAATATGGTGCACCAACACTGTCTTCTTCCTACACTTACAACTATTCTAAGTTATTCTCCACTACTATTATTTTTATCCTATCCTATTATACACGGATCCAGTTATACCCAGTTCCTATTATACACAGATCATGGCAGGCTCGCCAATTAAGATGTGACGGTGGGTGTTACTGGCTAAACGTCAGCATGGTGAGGTCACTGCTTACCTGAGCCAGCGTCAGCATACACACGCTTAGCCCACAATTGACTTGAGTCATCTGCTGTACATCGACTTTAATTTACCTAGGCTACAGCAGGCTGAACTATTTAAGGCGGGAAGCCGTAGTGCTGTGTTAAACTGGTCCTCTTGCGACACACTTCGAGCATGATCTTCGTGGATTGCGCTCAATACAAGTCTCTTTCATCATCATCATCATCATCATCATCATCATCATCATCATCATCATCATCATCATCATCACAATCACCATCATCATCATCGTCGTCGTGGTCATCATCATCATTATCGTCAACAGCATCCGTATTTATTTTAGTGACGAAAGTAAAATCAAATCGTGTTTTCATGATCGAGATCGTGAATAAATTATGTATTTTGTATTCTTTTGTATTTACAGGACTACTAGATGGCCAAGGTATCTGTAGCAACAACGATTTCTGTACTTCCGGCGGCGAGTGTACTAGTGCCAGCGTCTGCAAATGCAAGGAAACACATTTTGTTACCTCAGTAAAAACATGCGCACCGCGTAAGTTTGGCTATTAGTTTACTAATTTCCATTTAAAACAAGATGGCAAGACACTCACACACGTCGCCGAAACATTAGCATTTTCAAAAGTGTAAATTTTCTTGGCAGTGTTGTGACTGGACTTTATCCTAACGAAGCCCAATGAAAACATGGTATGATAGTTGTGACTGGACTTTATCCTAACGAAGCCCCATGGAAAACATGGAATGATAGTTGTGACTGGACTTTATCCTAACGAAGCCCATGGAAAACATGGAATGATAGTTGTGACTGGACTTTATCCTCACGAAGCCCATGGAAAACATGGTATGATAGTTGTGACTGGACTTTATCCTCACGAAGCCCATGGAAAACATGGAATGATAGTTGTGACTGGACTTTATCCTAACGAAGCCCCATGGAAAACATGGTATGATAGTTGTGACTGGACTTTATCCTAACGAAGCCCCATGGAAAACATGGTATGATAGTTGTGACTGGACTTTATCCTAAGGAAGCCCATGGAAAACATGGTATGATAGTTGTGACTGGACTTTATCCTAACGAAGCCCATGGAAAACATGGAATGATAGTTGTGACTGGACTTTATCCTAACGAAGCCCCATGGAAAACATGGTATGATAGTTGTGACTGGACTTTATCCTAACGAAGCCCATGGAAAACATGGAATGATAGTTGTGACTGGACTTTATCCTCACGAAGCCCATGGAAAACATGGAATGATAGTTGTGACTGGACTTTATCCTAACGAAGCCCATGGAAAACATGGAATGATAGTTGTGACTGGACTTTATCCTAACGAAGCCCATGGAAAACATGGAATGATAGTTGTGACTGGACTTTATCCTCACGAAGCCCATGGAAAACATGGTATGATAGTTGTGACTGGACTTTATCCTCACGAAGCCCATGGAAAACATGGAATGATAGTTGTGACTGGACTTTATCCTAACGAAGCCCCATGGAAAACATGGTATGATAGTTGTGACTGGACTTTATCCTAACGAAGCCCCATGGAAAACATGGTATGATAGTTGTGACTGGACTTTATCCTAACGAAGCCCCATGGAAAACATGGTATGATAGTTGTGACTGGACTTTATCCTAAGGAAGCCCATGGAAAACATGGTATGATAGTTGTGACTGGACTTTATCCTAACGAAGCCCATGGAAAACATGGAATGATAGTTGTGACTGGACTTTATCCTAACGAAGCCCCATGGAAAACATGGTATGATAGTTGTGACTGGACTTTATCCTAACGAAGCCCATGGAAAACATGGAATGATAGTTGTGACTGGACTTTATCCTCACGAAGCCCATGGAAAACATGGAATGATAGTTGTGACTGGACCTTATCCTAACGAAGCCCATGGAAAACATGGAATGATAGTTGTGACTGGACTTTATCCTAACGAAGCCCATGGAAAACATGGAATGATAGTTGTGACTGGACTTTATCCTCACGAAGCCCATGGAAAACATGGTATGATAGTTGTGACTGGACTTTATCCTCACGAAGCCCCATGGAAAACATGGAATGATAGTTGTGACTGGACTTTATCCTAACGAAGCCCCATGGAAAACATGGTATGATAGTTGTGACTGGACTTTATCCTAACGAAGCCCCATGGAAAACATGGTATGATAGTTGTGACTGGACTTTATCCTAACGAAGCCCCATGGAAAACATGGTATGATAGTTGTGACTGGACTTTATCCTAAGGAAGCCCATGGAAAACATGGTATGATAGTTGTGACTGGACTTTATCCTAACGAAGCCCATGGAAAACATGGAATGATAGTTGTGACTGGACTTTATCCTAACGAAGCCCCATGGAAAACATGGTATGATAGTTGTGACTGGACTTTATCCTAACGAAGCCCATGGGAAACATGGAATGATAGTTGTGACTGGACTTTATCCTCACGAAGCCCATGGAAAACATGGAATGATAGTTGTGACTGGACTTTATCCTAACGAAGCCCATGGAAAACATGGAATGATAGTTGTGACTGGACTTTATCCTAACGAAGCCCCATGGAAAACATGGAATGATAGTTGTGACTGGACTTTATCCTAACGAAGCCCCATGGAAAACATGGAATGATAGTTGTGACTGGACTTTATCCTCACGAAGCCCATGGAAAACATGGAATGATAGTTGTGACTGGACTTTATCCTAACGAAGCCCATGGAAAACATGGAATGATAGTTGTGACTGCACTTTATCCTAACGAAGCCCCATGGAAAACATGGAATGATAGTTGTGACTGGACTTTATCCTAACGAAGCCCAAGGAAAACATGGAATGATAGTTGTGACTGGACTTTATCCTCACAAAGCCCATGGAAAACATGGAATGATAGTTGTGACTGGACTTTATCCTAACGAAGCCCCATGGAAAACATGGAATGATAGTTGTGACTGGACTTTATCCTAACGAAGCCCCATGGAAAACATGGAATGATAGTTGTGACTGGACTTTATCCTAACGAAGCCCCATGGAAAACATGGAATGATAGTTGTGACTGGACTTTATCCTAACGAAGCCCATGGAAAACATGGAATGATAGTTGTGACTGGACTTTATCCTCACGAAGCCCATGGAAAACATGGAATGATAGTTGTGACTGGACTTTATCCTCACGAAGCCCATGGAAAACATGGAATGATAGTTGTGACTGGACTTTATCCTAACGAAGCCCCATGGAAAACATGGAATGATAGTTGTGACTGGACTTTATCCTCACGAAGCCCATGGAAAACATGGAATGATAGTTGTGACTGGACTTTATCCTAACGAAGCCCCATGGAAAACATGGAATGATAGTTGTGACTGGACTTTATCCTAACGAAGCCCATGGAAAACATGGAATGATAGTTGTGACTGGACTTTATCCTAACGAAGCCCAAGGAAAACATGGAATGATAGTTGTGACTGGACTTTATCCTAACGAAGCCCCATGGAAAACATGGAATGATAGTTGTGACTGGACTTTATCCTAAGGAAGCCCATGGAAAACATGGAATGATAGTTGTGACTGGACTTTATCCTAACGAAGCCCATGGAAAACATGGAATGATAGTTGTGACTGGACTTTATCCTCACGAAGCCCCATGGAAAACATGGAATGATAGTTGTGACTGGACTTTATCCTAACGAAGCCCCATGGAAAACATGGAATGATAGTTGTGACTGGACTTTATCCTAACGAAGCCCAATGGAAAACATGGAATGATAGTTGTGACTGGACTTTATCCTAAGGAAGCCCATGGAAAACATGGTATGATAGTTGTGACTGGACTTTATCCTTACGAAGCCCATGGAAAACATGGAATGATAGTTGTGACTGGACTTTATCCTAACGAAGCCCATGGAAAACATGGAATGATAGTTGTGACTGGACTTTATCCTAACGAAGCCCATGGAAAACATGGTATGATAGTTGTGACTGGACTTTATCCTAACGAAGCCCATGGAAAACATGGAATGATAGTTGTGACTGGACTTTATCCTAACGAAGCCCCATGGAAAACATGGAATGATAGTTGTGACTGGACTTTATCCTAACGAAGCCCATGGAAAACATGGAATGATAGACCACTATCCCAACTATCTGGAAACCAAAAGTTATAAAACCAATCAACATACAAGGTACATTTGGTCAGCCTCGCTGCAAGGTCGATTGTACTGGAGCTGTCCAAAGTTGCCTCATATAGATACTTTGAAGTTGCCTTGACCTTAGGCTATGAGAGATAAAAACAAATCCAAACTTATAGGTTGAGATCATAGTTGATCTTTCATATGTTTGATGTTTTTGTGTTCATCTTGAAGGTCAAGGTAATTTTAGGTCTCACAAATTTTTTTTAGTGTAATCGTACAGTGGAATGGCTTTGGATTTGACCAGCAACACTGGGTTATTTTATCATACACGAGCATCAGAGGTCATATGAAGGTCAAGGTCATCCTAATGTGGGAGGAGGGTATCAAAAACCAAGATGACGCCAATCTCACTGCTTTTTGACATAATACAACGTATGCTATAACAGGATAACGGGGATAACAGGAATTTATTTCGCCAATTGACATATAATAGATACAACAATCAGAATATTATTTGGTGTTGGACAATGGAAAAATGTTTTATATTTAACATCTCTCTCTTTCTTTCTCTCTCTCTTAAACACACGCACGCATACACACATACCTACATACACAAATACACACATGCATGCACAACCAAACACACTCGCACAAACATACCCAAAGGCTCGCACACAGTCATTGCCTGTACTAATACTTAACACACACACATTCACACACACACACACACACACACACACACACACACACACAGCCGAGGTTACGCAGTATTATCATGACTTTCCCGAAACGCCACCTACGTTGTGCTGACAATGGGTCATATTTCGTCCCCATTTTTAAGTACTTTGCAGTGTTCGAACCCTAACCCAAACCCTAACCCTAACCCAGCCCTAACCCTTACGGATCATTGCTCTGACGTCAAAACAAGTAGGCCTGTCAATACAAGTTATTTAGATATTCACTGATTTGTCCAGATAATACTGTGTAAACAAGGACACACACACACACACTTCCTCTAACAGTGAGAGCATCATTATTACATGGTATTCCGTAGCATACTGAAATGCATAAACAGATAGATACAGTAAAACACAAATGATTAGTCTAAAGTGATCACAAAAACATTCTGGATTATAACAGTCGCTGTAGTATCTACATTGTAGATGTATGTAGGGAGGAGCAGGGCGTGCGCACGGCAAGGGGATCAGCAGTGGGAGGAGGATGCGGCGTTTAGAGATCTTATTACAGTCTGAGGGTAAAAGGAAACTTTAAAGCGGTCTTATTCATGAGTATCGTGTAAAGTACACGCCGTGGACAGCGAAGTCATGACTGGAAAGTGCCCGCCAACCCAAGGAGCTCAGTCGGTATGCACGGGTGACGACTTGACCGCCGACTTTTAGGTTGCCGTGCAAAGCAAGTTCACGTTTGCGTCATCATTCAAGCCCGGGGAATTCCCGTGGAATACCTTCCATTACGCATGCGCGGAGGCCGTGTACTTCTTTCCTCTATTGCATGCTTTGACTTTTGGTTTATTAAAATGGAGATTAAAAGTTCGAAAAACCCCAATGTTACGACGAGAGCAAGTTCAGTTTTGCTGGAGGAGGTAGCACTGCACAAGGACTTAATCCATAGCAAGCACAAAAGCGGTGTTACTCAGAAGAAAAAACGGGCAGTGTGGGAAGCGATCGCAAGTAATAATAGAGCCTAAGTCAGTAGGTGCCTGTGTCGTCTGTTGTAGGTTTTGATCAGTGTCAATGTATTGCCTGTGGGTTTTACGATCTGTTTCCTTTTTTACGAAAAATTAACAGGCTGTCCTAAAACCTTTTTAATATCATAATGATTATAAATTCAAAGAAATGTATTTTTTGTGGAACTTGTAGCTGTAAGCTGCTTGTTGTTTGATTACATTGTCTGCATTAATTGCATGAGAAAAAGGGCTGAAGTGTAACAACTGTTTACGCCATTACCCACCCCATTTCAACTGAGTGTATGTTTATGTCTTGATGATTAAAGATGGGGTTTCAAATTAATCCATTGAATTTTGTTCTTATCATTATTTAGCCGCCTCACATCAAATGAGCGACACAGCGCACCTCAGTGACAGTCACTTTCACAAACTTGCAATGTTAGAAGTATTAGTATTTATCCCAGAGTACGTTCTGTCTCGAAATACTCAATGGCGACGAAAACTTGTCGATTATGGTGTCGAAAAGCAATGAAAAGCGGCCATTTTGATTTCCTGTAGTCGGCGACTGACTCGTTTACACGACCTCCGCAGGACGTCTAAATTTAGTCGCCAGTTTAGGCGGCACAAGCGTGTAGTCGTCACTCGTGCATACCGTGTACCTCGCGTAGTCGGCGACCTCTGTTTGCACGCCGCCTATACGTTTAGTCGTCATTCATAAATAACACCCCAGAGGGGAGAAGTTCGAACAGGGGGTGGGCAGGATTGGAAGGGTCAGAGATGATCTTGTCGGCTTTTTTGCGAGAACGGGTCAAGTAGATGGAGGCCAGAGAGGGGAGCTCACAGCCTACAATCCTGCCTGCCATGCGCACGATCCGCTCCAGCCGGTCTTTGTCGAGCTGCGTTGCTGTTCCGAACCAGACAGTGATGGAAAACTTTAGGACGCTCTCCACCACGGCCCGGTAGAACTGGAGGAGAATGTCTTTGGAAAGGCCAAACTTCCTTAGCTGTCTGAGGAAGTACAGTCGTTGATGGGCCCGCTTCACGATGGTATCAATGTTGGCACCCAAGCTGAGGTCGTTGGAGATAAGGGAACCCAGGAACTTGAACGAGTCCACTGTCTTGATTGCTTGTCCATTGATGAGCAGTGGATCTTTGGGGTCCTGGTTCCTGCCTATCCTATCCTATCCTGTCCCGTAACCCGGAGGTCGTAGTGGCACCACAGATGATCATTTAACCAGCATACTCCATCATTCTCTGTCCTCAGCAGCCCTGATGGCTTCGCTCAGTGTCAAACCAGTCCATTCTCGAATGTTGTCCTCCCACCTCTTTTTCGGTCTCCCTCTTCTTCTACCTCCTTGCACTGTGCCTTGCAGAATGGTCTTTGCAAGGCCTGATGATCTGTTGACTTGGCCATACCATCGGAGTTTCCGTTTCTTCACCAATGTGAACAGGTCATCGTGTTGTCCAATGGCTTGTGTGATGGTCTGTTGGACTTCGTCGTTGGTGATGTGTTGGGTATAGAAAATGCCCAGAAGTCTTCTGTAGCACCTCATCTCCATGCTTTGTATTCTTCATTGTAAATCTGCTGTGAGGGTCCATGCTTCGCAAGCATATAGGAAGATGGAGATGACAAGGGAGCGCAGCAGTCTTACTTTGGAATGTAGACTGATGGTCCTGTCTTTCCAAATGGGCTTCAACCTTGTCAGGGCAGCAGTTGTTTGTGCGATCCTGGAGAGGACTTCCTGTCGGGACCCATTGTCTGATACAATGGCTCCTAAATATTTGAAGCTATGCACTGTGTTGAGGGATTGGCCTTGGACTTTGATATCCGTGTTGATGTCATTGGTGTTGTTCCTGCGGTTGTCCACAATCATCTCGACAATCTTGGAGGTGTTCAGTTCGAGGGTGTTGTCTTCGTTCCACGACACCAAGCGGTCGACTTCTCGGCGGTATGTTGTTTCGTCGCTGTTGGAGATGATGTCCTCGATCGTGGTGTCGTCGGTGAACTTCACGAGCTGAACACTGTCAGCATGGGACACACAGTCATCGGTGAAGAGGCAGTAGAGGAGAGGCGAGAGGACACAACCTTGCGGCGTGCCCGTGTTGAGAATAAGGGTTTTGGAAAGGTTGGCGCCGATCTTGACAGTCTGAGGGCGGTAGAGAAGAAAGTTCAAGAGCCAGTGACAGGTGGAGAGAGGAAGATCGAGGAGCCGAGCTTGTCGAAGAGTTTCTGGGGGATGACGGTGTTGAAGGCACTGCTGAAGTCGATAAACAGAAGTCGAGCGTAGCGGTCGGGGGACTCGAGGTGTTGGAGGACGAAGTGCAGAGCCAAAGCGACGGCGTCGTCCACATACCGGTTGGTGCGATAGCCGAACTGTTAAGGGTCCATCTTCTCCGTGGTGAGAGCCTGCAGGTGCCGGAGGACTATTCGTTCCAGCACTTTCATCACCAAGGTGGTCATAGCCACCGGTCTGTAGTCGTTGAGGGACGCCACCTTGGCCTTCTTCGGGACGGGGATGATGTTAGAAGTCTTGAAGCAGAGGGGGACAGTGGACAGTTCAAGAGAGGATGATAGTAGCAGTCTTGAAGCAGAGGGGGACAGTTCGAGAGAGGAGACGAAGAGGAAAGAATATGATTTATTTGGTCAAGGCGAGCCACACTATATTCGTGGATTTCGGCTGTGGCCAACAGACTGAAGAGGATTGGGCACCGCCTGGTCTTTTTGCACAAGACACACTACATGATGAAGCTATCCAGTAATTCCATACCGGATCGGTCGTCGCCCGGCACAAGGACCGCGCCTTCCGTTGGCCACCAGGACGGAGGTGATAAGTATGCTACTGATGGACAAATTAACGAGATCCGCACGAGAAGCAACATCGTCATAGGAACCTGGAATGTCAGGACCCTAACTGCGGAAGGAAAATTGGAAGAACTGGCCCACGAGCTGGACCACTATCGATGGAACGTTCTAGGTATCAGCGAACTGCGCTGGAAAGGCCTAGGTGAAACAACGACCGACAAAGGCCACAAGCTCTATTTCAGCGGTAGAGATGACAGGCACGAACACGGCGTTGGATTCTTGGTCCACAAGAACATTCTAGCCACTGTCATGGGTTGCCGCCCAGTCTCCAGTAGACTCATTACCATCCGTCTGAGAGCAGCCCCTTTCAACATCACCATCATCCAGGCCTATGCCCCAACATCAGACTATGACGACAGCGATGTGGAGGACTTTTATGAAAATCTACAAGCGGTCCTTGACCAAGTGCCGAAGAAGGACATAGTCATAGTGCAAGGCGACTAGAATGCCAAGGTTGGCCAAGATGCGCACCACAACTGGGGAGACACATGTGGACCCCACTGCAACAACGAGACAAATGACAAGGGTCTGAGATTCTTGGAGTTTGCCAGATACAACAATCTGGTACTGGCAAACACGCTTGGTCTCCACAAAAACTCCAGACGATGGACATGGCACAGTCCCGGCGGGGAGCATCACAACCAGATCGACTACATCATGGTCAAGAGAAGCTTCAAATCAAGCATCAACATTGGCAGGACACGCACTTTTCCAGGAGCAGACTTTGGAAGTGACCACGATCTCGTGATGTCTTTCCGTCTCCACTTGAAGAGAGTAAACACAGCAAAGTGCACTAGACTGAAGTTCGACCTGGACAAACTGCAAGACCCGGAGGTGGCAGAACTATTTCAGGCCACAATTGGAGGGAAATTTGCACCACTGCTCATTTTGGGGGCGGGTGAAGTAGATGTCAACACCATGACCACCACCTTCAACTCAGCTGTGACAGATGCCGCCACTGAGATCCTTGGCAAGCACCGACCAAAGAAGAAGCCGTGGATTACACCTGAACTTTTGGATCTGTGTGATAAACGAAGAGAGATAAAAAAAAAAAAAAAAAGAACACCTCACAGGGAGCTGTGTCTACCGAAAAATGACACCCGAAAAGGCATGCGCACAGCAAAGGAGAACTGGATAGAAGATTAATGCCAGGAAATAGAGAACAGTCTGAACAAGAACAACAGCAAGAAGGCCTACCAGACTGTGAAGCGGCTGACAAGTGTTAAACAGCCCAAAGTCTCCACGATCCAAAGCAAGTCTGGCATATGCCTTACAGAAGAACAAGAATGCTTGGACAGATGGACAGAGTACTGCTGTGACCTTTACAACCACACACCAAATGGAGACCCATCGGTTCTAGCATGTCCCGAGAACATAGAGGAAGAAGAAATCCTCCCAATTCTCCGGGAAGATGTTGAGGCAGCAGTGCAATGGCTGAAGAAAGGGAAGTCATCGGGAGTGGACAACATACCCGCGGAACTGCTACAAGCAGGAGGAGAAGCGATGATTGATTGATTACCTCACCATTATCTATAACAAGATCTGGTAGAGTGGGGAATGGCCTACACCATGGACCCAGTCGCTTGTCATCACTCTTCCCCAAAAAGGTAACCTTCAGGAGTGTGAAAATTACCGCACCATCAGCCTCATCAGCCATCCCAGCAAGGTCCTCCTGAAAATAATACTCAACAGGTTGAAACCCCAAGCTGAACAAATCATAGCTGAAGAACAAGCAGGATTCAGGGCAGGGCGATGTACCACTGAACAGATTTTCAACCTATAATAATAATCTGTGAGAAATACATACAGCACCAACAACATCTATATCATGTGTTCATAGACTTCAAGAAGGTGTTTGACCGAGTCTGGCATGCAGCTCTATGGGCAACAATGAAAGTGTACAACATCAGCCCTAAAATTATTGAAGTCATCAAAAGCCTGTATAACAAAGCTACAAGTGCAGTCCTCCATAACCGCGTCATCGGGAAGTGGTTCAGAACATCAATCGGTGTGCGTCAAGGATGCCTACTCTCTCCAACACTCTTCAACATCTTCCATGTCAGATGCTCTTGCAGATCGCGAAGGCACAGTCAGCATAGGGGGTAGAGCAACCTCCAATCTTCGTTTTGCGGATGACATTGATGGATTGGCTGGAGAGGAACAAGAACTTGAACAGCTGGTACAGAGGCTTGACACCACCTCCAGAGCTTATGGAATGGGATTAAGTGCAGAGAAGACCAAAATGATGACCAACAACACCAATGGCATCAACACGGACATCAAAGTCCAAGGCCAATCCCTCAACACAGTGCATAGCTTCAAATATTTAGGAGCCATTGTGTCAGACATAGGGTCCCGACAGGACGTCCTCTCCAGGATCGCACAAACAACTGCTGCCCTGACAAGGTTGAAGCCCATTTGGAAAGACAGGACCATCAGTCTACATTCCAAAGTAAGACTGCTGCGCTCCCTTGTCATCTCCATCTTCCTATATGCTTGCCAAGCATGGACCCTCACAGCAGATCTACAACGAAGAATACAAAGCATGGAGATGAGGTGCTACAGAATACTTCTGGGCATTTCCTATACCCAACGCATCACCAATGACGAAGTCCGACAGACCATCACACAAGCCATTGGACAACACGATGACCTGCTCACAGTGGTGAAGAAACGGAAACTCCGATGGCATGGCCACGTCACCTGATCATCAGGCCTAGCAAAGACCATTCTGCATGGCACAGTGCAAGGAGGTAGAAGAAGAGGGAGACCGAAAAAGAGGTGGGAGGACAACATTCGAGAATGGACTGGTTTGACACTGAGCGAAGCCATCAGGGCTGCTGAGGACAGAGAAAGATGGAGTATGCTGGTTAAACGATTATTTGTGGTGCCCCTACGACCTCCAGGTTACGGGACAGGATAGGATAGGACATGAGTGTTTATTTGAAACCGGAAATCAAGATCATCTTAAGGTCAAGATCATCATAAGATCAAAGTCAGTATTTGCCTTTCGATGCCACCGGGTTTTGTTTGTTTGTTTTTTGTTTTCTTATGTGGACAAACATTTTCATGTAGAATATTGTATGTTCGTTCCAAAAGGAGCATGTGAGTCATATGGGCTTTGCCCTTCTATTTTAAATTCTTTAATTCTATAAACCTTAATAATGTCCCTGCATTCTGCGGACTTTCTTTGACTGATCCATTATTTTAAATTTTTTTTTCAGGACTTCCAGAGGGAGGTCGCTGTCAGGAAAACTTCCAGTGTGTTAAACACGCAGAATGCTCTGATACGTATTCATGTAAATGCTTATACGATTATTATAGCGCTGATGTCCGGTGCGACAAACGTAAGTTCTTACTTCCTTTTATTTTATTTTATTTTTATTTTTGTGGTCTTCATGTATGTGTTGCCTGTGAAATCACTGCACCTTTTCACTAGCATTGCACAATATCACTCGCATCCGTTATACAATAAACTTGTAAACAAAACTCATTTGCTGACTGACTTTTATGAGTTCAGCGCTTGAAGTGGTAACCAAGTCTGGACTACCTCAACCAATTTCAGTGAACAGTTTTATATTTGAAGGTATTCTGGAGACTTCAGCTTGTCAGCAATCATAACACACCGATCATGGAAAATCTAGTGAGATCATGTCATGAGCCCAACACCATTCTGTGAACGGGGTAGGAACCTTCAGATACCTACTGTGACCCTTGGACTCGCCTTACAACCTCAAAGAACATGCAGAGATAGCAATTATGGGCCTTGAACGCCCAAAGCTCAAAGAGTTTCTAAAGGAGGCCTTTTATTGCAATATAATGGCTGTTTTATGAGCTTTTTAAAACAGCGCGCCAAAGCACTCTGGGAATCCGGCATTTGTTAAATGTAATATATATTCGTATATCTTGCGTCTTTGGTCTCCCCATCAACTCCAAAACATAACACTATAATTGCCAGTTATTTAGTTATTAGTCAAAACTGATTAAAAACTTAGAAACATAGAAAACTTAGAAAAAATACCTTATTTAGAAAGTAGAACTGGAATTGGAAATTTTTACAAAAACCGGTGGTAGCACTTCCCGCTTGGACTCTCTCCCTAACTTGGTGGAGTGGGAGATGCGTGCAAAAGGTCGAGGGGTCCGTCCCACTCCACCAAGTGAGCCAAACGTTGTGGCATGTGCTGTCTGTCATCAAACCCCCAAATGGGGAATCTCTACGAGACGAAATTAGAGAAACCCACGGAGGTTTGCTCCTAGTCAAAGGAGGAGACTGAACTTTGGCTGCGAGCTGGACAGTTGGATTAAGTAGGAGGCTCCCAGGACATTGCGCGCATCCTCCAGTCTTACCCAATGTCATGCAACCATTCGTTCTTGCATTCAATATCTGTTTACTTGTTGCCTGAGGATTGACAATTGGATTAAGTAGGAAGGGATCGAGAGTTAGCGTGCACCTTCCAGTCTTATCCATTGTCATGGCAATTTTCAACATGTATCCAAGCCACTTGCCACTTTGTACACAGTGTCTATTATTGCAATAGGACAGACATTTGGCCTTAATGTCTTCGCAAATTCAACACATGCCACAGAAGTGACTAACCACACTGAAAATCTATATTTACTTTTTCTTTATATCCCCAACCAGATCGCTCATAAAAGAAGATTGAGCTTGGGAAATTACATACAACAAACCAGCATTAATATTCATTATTCTAAATGTACAATTCTAAATAATACACTATTAAGTGCAGCAATTTTTATTACATATTGTTCATATTAATTTAAAAAGTGTAACAACTACATAAATAAATATACATTTATATTAAACATGTATTAAGCATGTGATTCAGTTGGCAGGCTAAACCAAGGGAAATAAAAATTGCATACAGGGGACATAATTGCATACAGGGAGATAATTGCATACAGGAATAACAAAGCATAGTGGCAGTGCAAAAGCAATAGAGGCAGACAAACTGAGCAACAAATCAATACCATTAACCTTGTGCTGTCATTAACACACCTAGTGACTAGGAGCAAACATTATTGACTACATTGCCTTCCTCACTTTTAGATTATGAATCCATTATAAAACAAACCAACCCCCTTTTTCTTTTCCTTCCCCTGTTGTAATTGCGAAGGGTTAAAAACTCAATAACTCCGACCTTGCTTTGCCTGCGCTGTAATCCTAGGCAATGTTATGGTACTCTTAAATGTAATTTAGTTATAAGATAGTCAGCCTTCTCAGTTGTGCCTTTGCCGTGTATTTTGTTTTGAGAATGTTGCTACTGTACTGTATTTATGTAATCGGTTGTTGACTGTTATCTGTGTATAAGCGAATGTAGAATGTTCTGTCATGCATCTGACTACAAACTATTTACACCAAACACACTCGCACATACACCCATACAAACATGCAAGTAAATTAATTTTACAACAACAAAAAAAGTAATGGCACAATACAGAATCGAACCCACTCCTCTACAATTACAAGTCCGCTGTACTACCTCACATCCATTAACACTAGTTCCTTATAATGCGAACATTAATCAATATAAGTCCCAGTCGGTTAAGGGAAGTAATAAAAACACTACTACGCATTCATAAGTAAAGTTGCGGTTGCTTCCCTTTGACTGTATCTGTCCGCTCGAATGCAATTCCCCAGTTAATTACTTTTTTAAGCTTAAAAACCAGTTTTAAATAATTATTTTTTTAATTTAAAGTTTTGTTATCAGTATAAAAATGACGGACACAAAAAGTCTTTCGCAATCTCCTTTGTTTAAAGACATCTTTCAAACTTTACAACTTACAATTCTTGACAGTCAAAATGTTATTAAATCTGTTTATAATAATTACGAATTTGTACTTAACAATTTTAATTTCAAATCTCCCGTTAAAATACGCATCCATGCTCAGTTAACTTTTATTAAACCCGGCAGTATTGATGAAACGATGACTGTGTGGGTTTCTTCAAGTCAAATTGAAGTGTTAAAATCTTCAGACCTAGACAATGCTTATAACAACATCTTGATCAATCAGTTACAAGGCAGTATAGAGCGCGCAACTATGAAAGGGTCCGGGTGGGCAGAAGGAACTTTAGAATCATTAGAACTGAACATTGTAAAGTATAACCCAATCAAAGGAAAATCTTATATCCCTCTTCCCAAAGAAATTCTTGACAAGAAGGCTGTATTGAATATTAAGAACACGGACGACAAATGTTTTATGTGGTGTGTTCTGGCTAAATTATATCCTATTCAGTCGAAAGAACATCCCGAAAGGGTGGCACTGTACAAAGATAAAGTAACAAACTTAAATCTCAAAGACATTAATTTTCCTATTAGCCTTGACGCCATTGACAAATTTGAATCCCAGAACTCTCCTATAACAGTCAATGTATATGTTTAGGACCCTGAATCAAAACTTATGCCTTTAAGAATCTCTCCTAATGCCCCATCGTTTTCAGACCACAATCACCATGTCGATCTTTTACTAATAACAGACACACAAAATCCTAGCATGCAACATTATACTCTGATACGAAACATTTCTAGATTATTAGGACACACTTCAAAACATCATGGCAAACAATATTTGTGCAGACGCTGTTTAACCAGAGTATCTAATCTCCAAGCTGCTGACAAGCATTGTAAGATATGCAAAAGCATGACAGACACCCAAACCCGCCTTGTGCTACCAAAGCCAGGTTCTCAAGTATATTTTAAAAACATCAACAAACAATTCAAGCAGCCTTATATAGTTTATGCTGACTTCGAATCATTGATTTTAAAATACCAAGGCCCGCAAGGATTTAGTATGCCTAACTCATTCCTCACACACCTTCACGAAGTCTGCAGTTTCGGGTATGTAGTTGTTAGAGCCGACGGACAACATACAGAGCCTGTTATTTACAGAGGGCCTGAGGCAGCTCGGAAGTTCTTAGATGAGATGAACAAAATATACAAATTGTGTTTACTGCAGCTAGATAATCCGGCGCTTATGATATTTACTGAATCTGACTCCCATAATTTTAAAGAAGCTACACATTGCCACATTTGTAATAATGAGTTTGACCCGAAGGACACGAAGTCCCAAAGAGTGAGAGATCATTGTCATATAACAGGGGCATTTAGAGGTGCAGCTCATCAGAAATGCAACTTAGACTATGGAATCAAACATTTCTCTCTCCCTATTTTCATTCACAATCTTCGAAATTACGACTCCCACTTAATCATGCAGGCTGTGACGAACGCATACAGAGTGTCATGTATTGCCGAGACAGAAGAAAAATATAAAACTTTCACTCTGAATAAATTAAAGTTTTACGACAGCTTTCAACATTTGTCTTCCAGTTTAGAAACGCTAGCTAAGAACTTACCCAGCTATCATATCACTAGTAAATATTTTCCAGACGTTACACTTATTCGGAAAGGTGTGTATCCTTATGAATACATGGATTCTTGGGAAGTGTTTGAAGAATTGGAATTACCCCCTAAAGAAAACTTATATTCCTCACTCAATAAAACGTTCATAACTGATACCGATTACCAGCATGCGCAGAATGTCTGGAATGCACTCCTCGGTGACTACCACGACATATATTTAAAAGCTGACGTCTGTTTGTTGGCCGATCGCGATGTGTTTGAAAAATACAGAGAAACGAGTTTACATCATTACTCCCTCGACCCTTCTCATTATATTTCTTCGCCCGGAATGAGTTGGGATGCTTTCTTAAAACTTAGCGGTTCTAAAATTGATCTCATAACTGACCAGGTAATGATGACAATGATTGAGTCGGGCATTCGTGGAGGAATAAGTGTGGCAGCTCATAATTATTGCAAAGCCAACAATAAATACCTGAAGCACTATGACCCCTCGCAGAAAACTAATTATATAATGTACTTTGACGCCAACAATTTATACGGTTGGGCAATGAGTGAGCTTTTACCGGTTTCAGATTTCAAATTACATGTTAATCCAAACCCCGCAAACTTGACGTGGTTAAACAGTATTTTAAATCACCCTAAAGATCATACTATAGGGTTTATTGTCGAAGTCGACCTAGAGTACCCCAATGCCTTACACGATCTACATAATGATTACCCATTAGCACCAGAAAGAATGCATGGTACAGACAAGCAACTTAAACTTATTCCCAACCTCTATAATAAATCAAATTACGTCTGTCACTACAGAAACCTGCAGTTCTACATCAGACACGGCATGAAGTGCACAGCGATTCATAAGCTTTTATTCTTTAAACAAACGAAGGTCTTGGCCGGGTACATCAATAAAAACACAGAGCTCAGAAAACAAGCGCAATCTACGTTTGAAAAAGATTTCTTTAAGCTGCTGAATAACAGCTGTTTTGGTAAAACTATGGAGAACCCATACAAACGAACAGACGTCAGGCTAATTACATCACCCAATCAAGCAATTAAATTAACATCTAAGCCTCAATACCTTGGTTACAAAGAGTTTCATGACTCCCTGTATGCAGTTACCATGAAAACCACGCAAGTTAATCTAGATAAACCGGTGTTCATGGGGATGACTATTCTTGACCTTTCTAAATTACTAATGTTCGAATTTTACTACGATTACTTTAAACCTAAATACCCAGAGGCCAGAGTTTTATACACAGACACAGACTCCCTTATACTAGACATCCCTACTGAAGACATTTATAAAGACTAAGAATCGGAACTACAACATTACGATACTAGTAACTACCCTGAAACTCACCCTTTGTACAGCAAAACAAACCAAAAGAAAATAGGTTTGATGAAAGATGAAATGAACGGGAAACTAATAGAAGAATACGCAGGACTGAGATCTAAGCAGTACAGTATTAAACACAAATCTGGAGAATCTTCAAAAGCAAAAGGCACCCAAAAAGCTGCAATAAAAAACAGAGATATCAGACACGAAAACTACCTGGAAGCCTTAGATGGGAAAGAAGTTAAACCATACCCTAACACAACTATAAAGTCTAAAAACCATGTAGTGTCCACTGCAGTGACGACCAAAAAAACATTGTGCGCCAATGACACAAAGAGAATAAGAATAACTAAGGAGTTCGCATACGCTCTATCCTATCCTATCCTATCCTATCCTGTCCCATAACCCGAAGGTCGTAGGGGCACCACAGATGATCACTTAACCAGCATACTCCATCTTTCTCTGTCCTCAGCAGCCCTCATGGCTTCGCTCAGTGTCAAACCAGTCCATTCTCGAATGTTGTCCTCCCACCTCTTTTTCGGTCTCCCCCTTCTTCTACCTCCTTGCACTGTGCCTTGCAGAATGGTCTTTGCAAGGCCTGATGATCTGGTGACGTGGCCATACCATCGGAGTTTCCGTTTCTTCACCACTGTGAGCAGGTCATCGTGTTGTCCAATGGCTTGTGTGATGGTCTGTCGGACTTCAACGTTGGTGATGTGTTGGGTATAGGAAATGCACAGAAGTCTTCTGTAGCACCTCATCTCCATGCTTTGTATTCTTCGTTGGAGATCTGCTGTGAGGGTCCATGCTTCGCAAGCATACAGGAAGATGGAGATGACCAGAGAGCGCAGCAGTCTTACTTTGGAATGTAGACTGATGGTTCTGTCTTTCCAAATGGGCTTCAACCTTGTCAGGGCAGCAGTTGTTTGTGCGATCCTGGAGAGGACTTCCTGTCGAGACCCATTGTCTGACACAATGGCTCCTAAATATTTGAAGCTGTGCACTGTGTTGAGGGATTGGCCTTGTACTTTGATGTCCGTGTTGATGCCATTGGTGTTGTTGGTCATCATTTTGGTCTTCTCCGCACTTATTTCCATTCCATAAGCTCTGGAGGTGGTGTCAAGCCTCTGTACAAGCTGTTCAAGTTCTTGTTCCTCTCCAGCCAATCCATCAATATCATCCGCAAAACGAAGATTGGAGATTGCTCTGCCCCCTATACTGACTGTGCCTTCGTGATCTGCAAGAGCATCTGACATGATGTGCTCTAGGAAGATGTTGAAGAGTGTTGGAGAGAGTAGGCATCCTTGACGCACACCGATTGTTGTTCTGAACCAGTTCCCGATGACGCTGTTATGGAGGACTGCACTGGTAGCCTTGTCATACAGGCTTTTGATGACTTCTATAATTTTAGGGCTGATGTTGTACACTTTCATGGTTGCCCATAGAGCTGCATGCCAGACTCGGTCAAAAGCCTTCTTGAAGTCTATGAACACATGATATAGATGTTGTTGGTGCTGTAGGTATTTCTCACAGATTATTCTGAGATTGAAAATCTGTTCAGTGGTACTTCGCCCTGCCATGAATCCTGCTTGTTCTTCAGCTATGATTTGTTCAGCTTGTGGTTTCAACCTGTTGAGTATTATTTTCAGGAGGACCTTGCTGGGATGGCTGATGAGGCTGATGGTGCGGTAATTTTCACACTCCTGAAGGTTACCTTTTTTGGGAAGAGTGATGACAAGCGACTGGGTCCATGGTGTAGGCCATTCCCCACTCTGCCAGATCTTGTTGCAGATAATGGTGAGAGCATCAGTCATCGCTTCTCCTCCTGCTTGTAGCAGTTCCGCTGGTATGTTGTCCACTCCCGCTGACTTCCCTTTCTTCAGCGATTGCACTGCTGCCTCAACTTCTTCCCGGAGAATTGGGAGGATTTCTTCTTCTTCTCTGCTCTCGGGACATGCTAGAACTGATGGGTCTCCATTTGGTGTATGGTTGTAAAGGTCAGAGCAGTACTCTGTCCATCTGTCCAAGACTTCTTGTTCTTCTGTAAGGCAAATGCCAGACTTGCTTTGGATAGTGGAGACTTTGGGCTGTTTAACACTTGTCAGCCGCTTCACAGTCTGGTAGGCCTTCTTGCTGTTGTTCTTGTTCAGATTGTTCTCTATTTCCTGGCATTGATCTTCTATCCAGTTCTCCTTTGCTGTGCGCATGCCTTTTCGGATGTCATTGTTGATTTTTCGGTAGACATCAGCTCCCTGTGAGGTGTTCTTTTTCTTTTTTAACTCTCTTCGTTTATCACACAGATCCAAAAGTTCAGGTGTGATCCACGGCTTCTTCTTTGGTCGGTGCTTGCCAAGGATCTCAGTGGCGGCATCTGTTACAGCTGAGTTGAAGGTATTGGTCATGGTGTTGACATCTACTTCGCCTGCCCCCAAAATAAGCAGTGGTGCAAATTTCCCTCCAATTGTGGCCTGAAATATTTTTGCCACCTCCGGGTCTTGCAGTTTGTCCAGGTCGAACTTCAGCCTAGTGCACTTTGCTGTATTTACTCTCTTCAAATGGAGCCGGAAAGACATCATCACGAGATCGTGGTCACTTCCAAAGTCTGCTCCTGGAAAAGTGCGTGTCCTGCCAATGTTGATGCTTGATCTGAAGCGTTTCTTGACCATGATGTAGTCGATCTGGTTGTGATGTTCCCCGCCGGGACTGTGCCATGTCCATCGTCTGGATTTTTTGTGGAGACCAAGCGTGTTTGCCAGTACCAGATTGTTGTATCTGGCAAACTCCAATAGCCTCAGACCCCTGTCATTTGTCTCGTTGTTGCAGTGGGGTCCGCATGTGTCTCCCCAGTTGTGGTGCGCATCTTGGCCAACCTTGGCATTCCAGTCGCCTTGCACTATGACTATGTCCTTCTTCGGCACTTGGTCAAGGACCGCCTGTATATTTTCATAAAAATCCTCCACTTCGCTGTCTTCATAGTCTGATGTTGGGGCATAGGCCTGGATGATGGTAATGTTGAAAGGGGTTGCTCTCAGACGGATGGTAATGAGTCTACTGGAGACTGGGCGGCAACCCATGACAGTGGCTAGAATGTTCTTGTGGACCAAGAATCCAACGCCGTGTTCGTGCCTGTCATCTCTACCGCTGAAATAGAGCTTGTGGCCTTTGTCATTCGTTGTTTCACCTAGGCCTTTCCAGCGCAGTTCGCTGATACCTAGAACGTTCCATCGATAGTGGTCCAGCTCGTGGGCCAGTTCTTCTAATTTTCCTTCCGCAGTTAGGGTCCTGACATTCCAGGTTCCTATGACGATGTTGTTTCTCGTGCGGATCTTGCTAGTTTGTCCATCAGTAGCATACTTTTCACCTCCGTCCTGGTGGCCAACGGAAGGCGCGGTCCTTGTGTAGCCGGGCGACGACCGATCCGGCATGGAATTAGTGGATAGCCTCATCATGTGTTGTGTCTTGGGCAAAAAAAAGACCTGGCAGGGCCCAATCCTCTCCAGGCTGTTGGCCACAGCCGAAATCCACGAATACAGTGTGGCTCGCCTTGGCCCTGAGCACGTGGTCGTTGAACCTGTAGTAACGTGAGGTTCCTCTGCCCTGGCCGGTGACTTCTGTGTAGAAGACTTTCGCCCAGTGATGCCGTGCTAACATCACCCCTGTTAGTCGCCTCTTACGACACGCCGGGAAACGTTGGGTCTATTCTATTTGCCCGAACCCACATAAATTACAGGTAGAAACTACGACTGCGGCTACGACTGCGACTATGAATATGAATAAGGAGGAAGACCTGGAAAACCCGTAAGGCCCGTAAAGCTTGAGTAAATGTTAACTGTATTTATTCTGAAGCACCGAGCTTTTTCTTCAAAGCATCTAGTTGCTCCTTCCGCCCCAGTAGTCTCCCTTCTTCTATTAATTTTTTTTTAATTTCTTCAACATTAACAGATACAGACCTAGATTTAGATTGTATGTCGTGCTTCAACTTTTTATATTCTTCAAAATCTCGCTGGATAATTACAAACTCTTGGTCTGTAATCTGAGTATCTTCTAGAGCTTTTGAAATTATTAAGTTCATGCTAGTAAGTTTAGCTATCGCCAGGCTAGAAATGAGGTCGTGTTTTTCTAGTTTCTTAGATACTTTAGTATTAATTACACCAAGTAGAACTGACATCACTGAAGATAATGCGGCAGCAACCCCTAATCCAATACTAATTGGTATACCAATTCCAGTCACCAATAATCCCACGCTGATAGCAGCTTCCGCTGCATTAATAACATTTAGACCAGTAGACACGTAATTTATTCCGTTATAAGCGCCGGAATACCGTCGTCTGCATCTAGAGTACTTTTGGATATCTGATTCAATTTGAGTCCTAACTTTTCTTATTTCTTCCAGCCTGAACGTTTGAACGGCACTTAAGTCTAACGTTGGAGCACTGGGTTGCATTGGTTGTTCATCCACTACTGCTTCCACTATAGCAGGATACAATTTTGTCGCCATATTTTTAGTGTGAAAAAAAGGCTTTTTATTAATTAACAATAATTAACTTGATTTTAGTTTATTAGCAAAATATTCTATTTGACTATCAGAAAATATCTGATCGCTGAAATAAAATGCTAACAGATCTACGTTGTCTAGGTTAATTTGCGTTATTCTGTCAACAGGATTTGGAACAGGCGTAAAAGTTATCTTGGGCGAGGAAACAAATACAGAGTACTGATTTTCATTTTATATTTTTTTTCATAAATACTGTAATTCGTCTGGGATTCTCATCTAAATCGGCCCAACTTAGAGTAACATGCGGAATTACATCAACATTTCTCTGTGTAGGTTTGTGAGCAATTATGTCCAGTACTATCATAGCTGCACTACCTAGCTGTAAAGGAGGCTGCAGAACAACTCTAACATTTTCCCCTGCGGTTTCACGCTTATGTAAAACATACATAGTTTTTTTGTAGGCTTTGATTTCTATGTTTTCTCGGTTATTTTCATCCGGCACTAGACTAACTAACATAGGCCCGGCATTGATAATTTTTTTAAATTTATTGTCTGGTCCCATAAAAGTGTAAGGGCTTTGACACTTGAATTTAATAAGCCAATCTAATTCTGTGTCTACCGGTGTTAAAGACCAGGTATTTTCTCGTTTAGTAATAGCATACTTAAAAGCAGGATCTACTTTACCGGCATTAAAATCCTTTAGCTGATCGATAGATGGTTTTTCTGGCACTGACGGCGGCACTGCCGGCGGCACTGCCGGTACTAGCGTTCGTTTATAATATCCAGTTGGTGTAAATTCTAAACCGTAAATAGACCCAACATTAGCATTTGCATCAAAGTCAATTGTGTCTGCTAAGTCTTTCAGTTCAATGGTAGGACAGGTTACTGGAATTATAGGGCCGTTCGACATAGTATTTTAAAATTAAACTTTATTTTATCTCAAGAATAATTGTAAGATCTTCAAAGTCTACAATTTCGTTGTTTTGGTTAGTTATTTTGAAGCAGAAACTAGTATGATAGTCCTGACTTAAGTAGCGTTTTTGAGGCAGAAATTTTAATGAAACTGGATCGCAGTAAGATTCTCTCTGAGTTGAAATTATCCTTAGCAATGTACTAGGAGTTCCATTTACTAAGTTTTCCGATGTCTTCAGTTGATGAAGGTACACAAACAATCTATTATTAATTAACAAATTCATAGGTTTTGATCCAATAAATCTTGCATAACTGCCGACGAGTGCGCTGGGGTTAAAAGTTAATTCATTGCCATGGAAACCGGTAATGTCTTTATGCGGGGTTTTATGGAAAGTTAAAGTTACTATCAAGTTTGCAGGGTTCATTTTTACTTCAATCGAATGAGGTTTAAACAATTCTTCAGTAAGTCTGCAGAAGTCATAATAGCCGGCATGAATAAAGTGCCTTTTTTTATTAATCGCTATCCAGTTGTTGTTTAGATCATGACTAATATTTACCCATTTAACCGTGTAGAATATTTCATGTAGGATTACGCCTACTTTAAGGTCGCTGTTTGCGTTGTCAATAGGATGCCGAAGTTCAATGGGCACGCCTGATTTTACAGATTCGAAAGTTACAAACATATTTTTTAATATAATAAAAATGTATGCGCCTTATAAATATAACAAAGCTGCAAAGTATACTACAGGGCCTTATTATTATGAAAAAGCAGTCGACCTAACCAAGCTGACAATAGCTGTGGCAGCCCAGGCTCATTTCGAAACTATCCCCCATAATATTTTTGATCATTACCTCAACCCAGATATTACGAGCGACTTTTTAGCTAACCAATGGCTAAACAATGGGGGTATGCAGTTCTTTCAGAATCAAATTAATTTTGCCGTGTCATGCGCTACAACTGGTTGCGGAGTTTCTTACGTTCATCACCTTAATCACCCAGATCCTATGTTGAAGTCTATTTATCTGTTCCATTTGTATTATCAAGTGAGACGGGTGTTGTCTGAACTTCAGGTTCCGCTACCTACAGACAAAAACTTTAATCCCTTTAACAACGGCTTTGACAAGAAAGCGTATCAAAGGTTGTGCAATGAATTCGGAATTGATACTAAAACAGACTTCAGACAAAAACTAGACCTCAATCATGGAATGGGAACTTTATTTAGATACGCTGTAGGTAATTTATACACGGGGCCTTACGTACCTGGATTTACATCATTTAACCACAACAGCCAGGTTCCTTTACTTTATATCAGACAAAAACAAAGTGCAGCATACAGCACTTTTATATTGGACACATCAAACGGATTTACCCAAAGTGGGGTGGAAAGGCTGAATGAATCTATTCGCACGTATGCGTGGTGCATTCTGGGGTCTCAAGCGGAAACACGAAGTAATATCATTGGGAAGGGAACTAGCTTCGATGCACAAAAGCAGTTTCTAGCCAACATAGAAGATTCTATTAATTCGGAAGTAGATTTGCCCGCGAGTATTAAAAGATATCAAGACACTTTTAAGTATGCTAGATCGAAAGTAGATTACGTAATAGGTTTAGGACTGTATATGTTGCCTTCAGACCTTCGCTTAGGATAGGAACTATATCAAACTACAACAACAATATAGTGATTGCCGACCCTCAATTTCAAATAGGCTACAATCCTACAATAAATACATTGAATGCGTCGAACACAACGAATACAGTGAACAGAGTGAATACAGCGAATACGGTATTTACTACTAATAATGAACCTTTAAGTTCACCACCATTATCTCCACCGCTTCCGAGCTTGCCGAGCTTGCCAAGCCTACCAAGCTTGCCGGACCTGCCATTAATTGATCACGGGATTTCACGTCTAGCGCTTACAGGTGGTTTATTGTTTGCTGGGTTAATTGGGATTTACTATTTTAAGTAGCCAGAGTAATATTATTATAAACAAAGACCACAGATGCTCCGACGCCCAAACCACAACTTTAGAAGCAGTATTAAATATCCATGAAAATACAGAACCTAATATTCCAGGAAGTGATTCTACAAGTTTGTCACCTAGGCGTTTCAATAAGTCAGCTATGTTTTGTAACGTCTTCTTAATCCATTCTTTAACCGGACTACCGCCAGGTCCGCCAGGGCCGCCAGGGCCGCCACCAATGCCTACGGTTCTAGTCAGTGCTAAGACTAGAGTGCTTATTGTCATCCCAACAGCTGTAAGAATGCTAAATATTGTAACACCTTGCTCTCTGAACAGTGTTTGAATTCTTTCTGCAAGTGTAGTGTCTTCATGCAAAATTTTATGCACCGTTTCTTTTATTCTAGCGAAATTAGTTATTAATTTTTCTCTGTTTATGGATAAGGCTTCTAGCCTTGCCGCACGTTCTGTGTAAAGGTCTGCGAGCCTCTTTTGGATCATCTGTTTTACCTCAATGCTTAAGTTCGCGTCATCAGCTTCTGCTAGTTTATTTTTTTGTTTTTCTATATGTTTGTCGAGCTCGCCGAGCTTGGCTAAATTCATCATTGTCTCCCCTCTCACAGATTGTAAAGCTTTATCTAAGCCTTGAAGTTCGCGCAGTGGCAATAATGGTGGGTCATTGATAGTTTCCATAACCTGATCAATATTAGTGTCCTCATTTGTTTGTAAGGTTTTTAAGGTTGTTAAGGTTGTTAACTCTGTATTTAGTTGTAATGCAGAACTAGTTAAGTCAGTTAAGTCAGTTAAGTCTTGTAGTTCTATTTCTGAATTTGGTAACGATGCATCTATTCGTTGAAGTGAAGCTACTGCTTGGCGATGCAACGCTTGCGATGCTTGCAATACTCTATTATCGGAAAGCCCCAATGATCGTATTACAGTCACTGGGAGTTTAGTTTTCAAAGTAGACCACGCATAAAATTTATCAGGATTCTTTGACATAGTTAACTGTACTCTCACTTTTTTACCGGATACAATAGTGTTTATAAACAAGTGATTATTTTTGTCTAGTTCGAAGTCGCTGGAACTAACATAGTCCGGTAGCTCGCGCCCGATGTAATTGTAAAATTTATTGATTTTTCTGGCTTTTTGGGTTTCAGTTACTTGAGTAATTCTTCTCCTATACTTGGTCTTGTTTGGCTCATGTCATCTCCTACCATTGAAAGCAGTGTAACGTCGTGGTCTTCATTAGGTTCATCAGGTTTAAACACTTCATCCGGAGCTTCACCGCCTTCTGCCATTTTAAATATAATTTTTTTTATCACATTAAAAATGCAAACCTACGGAAACTTGTTAGACCCTACACGTCGATTGAGGACGCCTTTAGGCATCAAAGGTGAGAAAAGCACAATAATCATTACAAACAATCCAAGCAGCATAGAGCCTAATCAGCTACTAACCATAAGATTTCCAAATTTAGGTCCTGATGATGTAATAGTTCCGGGCAGTCCTAAATTGGGATTTAAAATTAGTCTGGATTCTGACGAAGATCCTAACAGAACCATAGTCAACAATCTAGGTAGAGCTATAATTAAAAGAATGGTTATTAAACTTGATGGGCGAGAAATCCAAAGTATCGATGACGCCGGTGTTTTGTTTTGTTACACAGATCTGTGGCTGAGTAAATATGAAAGGGAAGATTTAGTTGGTCAGGGGATTCAAGCCGCCAATGTGGCGAAACTTCGAATCAAAACTGGCGATGCTATCACTTCTAACAAAGGTGACAATGCATTAGCTGCTGTATACAAAAACAGGTTTTATTTTCCACTCGATTTTGAACTGCTACACAGTCATCTGCCATTTCATCAGGGTTCATTTAATGACAGGCTTTCTTACGAAATTATTTTCAATGATTATTCTCAAGTAGTAATTAGCTCTGACAACGATGCTAGCTATACAATTACTGACATCACGCTTGAATATGAAGTGGTCACTCAAGCTGAACTCAGTAGGATGATCAGGGGCAATATGACAAACTAGCAATTTATTATGATAGGATCGTTCGCTACAGACAATTTAATAAAGATTTATTAGATGCACTCTGGACCATCAACATAAATTCACCTGCTCGAAGTTTTAACTCTTTCCCTGCCAATCGACGATATATCGTCGATCTGAGCCGCCATGTTTGTGCCAATCAACGATATATCGTCGATTTCAGTATTCCGTTTCGTTCCAGTTTTTTGCGCAGTCCAATCCAAGTTTTATTTTAACCAAAGAGAGATAACTCTTTCTACTTTCGTTCGCGATCGACAGGCGCGTTTTTTCTTCAAATTGATTCGTTTTTAGAGTGTTTATTGTGCATTTTACTAAGCATAGTGATGGGCACAATCGACAGTGTGTCAAGCTCTGTGCTAATAATCAATATAATTTCAAACTGTAAAGTGTATTTTGATCCTAAATAAATTTTCTTTCTGGTGTGTGAAGCTGATTCAGTGATTGGAATTATTCCTCCAGATTTGTTTTATCACTGTGGTATGTAGAAATATTTTTATTTTATTTTATCATTTCAAAAAGATCAACATGCTTTCAAAACACATATTTCAATAACATAATCAAATTAACATTTTTGTGGTTTGTGTTCTTATTCTTCACTCTTTTACCTTTAATTTGATATGAAATATGTCTATTTGACAACTATTATTGAAAGAACAGTAGCTTAAATGCCTAAGGTACTGAACTTTCTTTCCGGTGCCAGAGAAATGTCTGGCACAAACGTGGAAACATGCCTGGCAGGGAAAGAGTTAAAGGTGTACTGTTGTTGTTACTGAAAGAATCTAATTATAATTGTGACAGTGAAAATTTTATCAATCCTAATATTTCAAAAGCGTCTGTCGTGATTGAAGGTAAGCCTAATCAATTATTCGCTAATGGAATGATGGGGTTTCAACAGTTTGATGAGATTAGGAAAATCTTGGGTGGAGGTAGATTACGGACTGACACTGTGGATTTGATTTCTAAAGATCTTCATTTGCATGATACAAGACTGCAAGATTATCTGGTGAATAAGTTTGCATTGTGGTTAGACTTTCGAACCATACCCACCAATGAACTTCATGGATCTGGAAGAAGAATTGAAAACGGAACAGATGGTATAACAATTGAATTGCATAGGGAAGCAAGTGCTAGCCCTAGATCAGAAGCAGTTACAGTATACATGTATATAATTATGGATGCTCAGCTAAACATTGAAAATGGAAGATTAAAAGATTTAGTTTATTAAAAATGACGTCCTTGTTATGTCGTGATCCTCATTGTGGAATGATCGTTGGCATGACGTCATGCAGAAAGACTGTCTTTGTTCTGGATTTGTTAGAGAAATATTACGCAGGACACTTTGATTATATAGTAATTTTTTGCCCCACTATTCAATATAATAAAACGTACTTAGAAAGGTCATTTATCTGGACAGATGAAAATATCTTTGTTGTTAATCCCAATAACAAGCTCACTGAGTATTTAACCTATTTTTATAACCTGTTTGAAAATGAGGGTAATATATTATTTTTAATCGATGATTGCAGTGCAGAAAAAGATATTGTATTAAAACGGAATGTATTGAGCAAGCTAGCTTTCAGTGGGCGTCATGTGGGAATAAATGTGTGGTTAATAACTCAGAAATACAACTCGATTTTAAAGGATTTTAGGGAACAAGTGAAATTTGTTTGCCTGTTTTATTGTAAAGACCGTGACAGCTTTGATAACTGTTTAAAAGAAAATGACGTAATTGAATCAAAAGAGGAAAGAATTAAATTAAAAGAGCAACTAAAAAAAGGCAGACATTTTAAACTATTATTAAAAACTGACCAACCAACTGGCTATAAAATACTTACGTATGTAAGTAAGTTCTTTTATAATTTAATTATTGTAAGTTATAAGTTCTTTTAAAAGTCCACTTAATTAAGTTAGATGTAAGTCGCTAGTTTCCATGTACATGTAATGGGAAGTCAAAAAAAAGGTTGAAGGGAAGTAATAGTGGCGATGATTATAGTTCATTTTAAGTTCTTTTATAATTCAGTTAAAGTTGAACCTTGCGGATCTTACAAATAAAATTTCCCCACAATCTTTCAAAGTAAAATGTATATGGTAGTAAAAGGGTTTTATTATAATTTCCACACTCAACAATTCTATTAAAATGTTTTTCAAATTCTATTTCACTTGCAAATTTGAATTCTTTATTAATTTGGTGTTGTTTAGTATAGTTTTATACATAAATATGTATTTTGTAGGTAAGCCGGTGAAAAAGGTGGTCCAATATTCATCATTCAATATTGCAAACATTGGTGAAAGGTCCTCTAATATACTTGGCAAGCTCCTTACTGTGTCCGTCATTTTTAGACATTTTTATTTTCTTAATTAGAAAATCTTAATGGCTCTGTGTCTGGTGGAACAATCTGAAGTTCTTCTTTTACAAAATTTCTTTGCGGTGTTCTACGATCGCTTTTCGGTCTTAAATAATATACAGGTGGATCAGTAGATAATGCTCTGTCAACTTCATAAACGCTTAATGACCAAATTGGGTCTGTAGCTCTTCTTCTAGTGTCATTAGCAACTTCTCCAGGCTGATAAAGGTATCTAACAGTTTTGTTTATCAAAGTTAGATCCGGCTGACCAGGCCTTGAAACGGTAAAAACGGTCTGTTTCTTTTTAATAGCCTCAGCTGGTTTTAATCCTGTAACTCTGGTTGGTTCTGAATTCATTTCCTGTAAAACTCGAGGTAGCCTAATAACCCATTCTGTATTAGTGGTTTCAGTAAACAACTCTTTTGAATACTGATAAGTAAATAACCTTTCTGCCAGTTGCCGATTAAAGTTTTCTACAATACCCTGTGATCTGTGTAATCCAACAACTCCTCTTCTAACAGTTACATTATGTTTTAACAAAAGCTGGTTAACAGCTCCTTTGAATTCAGACCCTTCATCGCATTGAATAAGTCTAGGGAACCTTAGAGGCCCTCTTGAATAATTCGCATTTAAGGCTTGAGCGACCTCAGCAGAATTTTTAGTCCTAAGAGCATGAGCGTCCTTAAACCTGGTAGCTATATCAATAACAGTAAGGGCATACCTGTATTTCTTTCTATGTATTTTGTCGTGGGGAAGATATAACAAATCTATTTGATGCGTGTCATTTGGTCTGGAGTTTTCAAATTTTGGTCTTATTATTTTCTTCGGGGGTGGAAGATAGATTTGCCATACAGCTTGCTTTGATAACCATTGTTTAACTACGTTTGCTGACAAGCCAGTCTTTTCTACTAGTTTATTAACTGCCATCATCCCTTTCCAATATCCGAATTGAGAATAATATAATCTAGACAAACGTGAAGTCATATTTTATTTAGATTTATATTTTTGTTTAACGAGGTAATAAACTACTGTTATTCCAAACACAATTAAAATTAATTCCCCGGTTTCTGACATTGTAGGTGCAATGTTAGGCGTGTAGTAGTCAGATAACACAGGCTGTTTTAATGAAGGTAGTGTCGTGCCAGTGAATAAATAATATTGGTGCAAAGCTTCATCAACGTCTTCGAATGTTTTATCAGCATGACCTTCTTCTTTCAATCTTTTATTAACAAAATCAAGCTGCGTTAGTCTGTTTTTCTCGTATTCAGCCTGATCTTGTTGTAATTTTTCCATTGCTAAGTTATGCTGTTTTGATTCTTCTTTACTGTCCAGTTTTGAAAACAAATAATTTGATCCTGAAAAGGCTAAGGCGTTGACAGCAGCAGAACTGAGGACCATTGCAGCACCAGCCATTTTTTAATTTAGTTTTTTAAATTGTATTTGTATTTAAAATGAATTGCGATGACTTGTTAATGCAAGAAGCTATTAATGTTACAGCTACAGGTGTTGACAACGAGAAAAGAGACAGGCTGGTTGCATTAGTAGCTTCCGGAAAGTCAAAGTATTATCTCGGTGTTGACTTAACAGCTGAACAAGTACAAAGACTGAGGCCCGAAGAGATCATTATATTACATAATAAATATGATAAAGTTCTCGGCGCTTTAATGGTTAAAAGTTTAGGGCGTTCAATTGTAAAATTATATACCAAAGCTGTGTCGACCTTTGTTACTTTAGATTGTGAGAATGATTTATTTGATGATTTGATTCAAGATCCTGTTATTGTCAATGGGATTAGTGAGGTATCAAGAAATCTATATTATAAGTTTGGAAGCTTGTTGGCACCATTTTCAGCCGGGTTAATTACTTTTCAACACATAAATTTCTCTGCTATTAAAAATGGACTCTTCCAATCCGGAGATGGAGATGGAGACAGAGACGGAGGTGAAGAATTCGGAGACCCAACAGAACCCAGTGACAGTCACTAAACAAAAGAGCCTAGGAAGAATTGCAGCTGGAAAGAAGTTAGCAGAATTTAACAAGTTACATAGATGGAACAGACAAACAAAAGCAAACATATTAAGAAAAAAGGAATCACCAAAAGAAGAAGCAATACCGCAACAAACATTAACAACAAATAAAGAAGAACCTGTACAACCAGTACAACCAGTACAATCTTCAAATAAGATATATTATTTATGTATAGCCGGTGTAGTAGGTGCAAGTGGGTACATAATATATAAATACTGCCAAGGAAAAAAGAAACAGAAACCCCCAAAACCACTTGTAGAAAAAGAAATTGAATCATCTCCATCATTGAAGCCATCATTAGATTTGTTTTCAATGCAGTAATAATTTATTATTATTTTTTTTATTATATATAAAAATGAGTGTACCATATGAACATACAATTGTGAATCTTGGATACCATAGTGTTGTCTTAGTGGGCTTAAATACAGCTTAAGCTATGATTGCAAAATCTCTTTTAAAAATGAAACCTATTGAATTGGGAAAAATGGATCTTTCAGATGCTGGTAAACTGGTTGGTATCTTTTTATTATCGTTATTTACTCGGGACTATCTTGTTAAACAAAAGATAATTCCAGCGGATATTAATGTGTAATGTTATACAACCATAATGTAGTGTATTTTTTAAAAAAGAAGGGTTGTAATTTTTTTGTTTTAACCAAAGACTCAAGATATACGAATATATGTTATATTTAGCAAATGCCGGATTCCCAGAGTGTGTCGCAAACCTGGGTGTTACTGGGTGATCACTACTGATGAAGGACTACCTTGACTTTCATGACTTACCCCAGAACATGGTTTTATTTCAATAAAAAAACCTAAGGTACACCATTTACTTCCAACACTTCACAAACACATAACACGTTTTTCCAAGTTCGATTATTTTATTATATTCCGTTCATTTTTTTCTTCGAAATCGGAACGATAATTTGGCGATACTTTTCCGTCGTGGTTACCGAAAATGTTTGTTTGGGTTTTTACTTAACTTTCTATTTTCGTCCTCGTTGAAATCGTTGTTAACAAATGAAGAAACCAGTCTTTAGATGAGTTGTAGAAAAGTTAATAGAAGCTGGAACTTGACGTCGATGTCGCCGTTAGATCTAAAGGCTGTCCATGACCCACCAGTGACTTCTGTAGCCCTCGTTAACGCACAGTTCCATCTTAGAATCAGTCACTCCGATCATAAGCCAGACGTCAGTGAAGATTCCAGTGCCAGTCTCAAAGATGACATCGTCACAGATATCCCAGACGGATAATACCACAAGATAAAAAACACCTGCCGAACAAAACTAGTCTTAGAAATCTGCATGAAAATTATTTTCATACAAACTTAAACTCCTTCAGGTCCGGCTCTGCTTGGAAAAACATGTTACGATTAATCAACACATCAGTCCCCTGAAAACCAACTGCATTCAGACGAACCAACTATTTTTCTCTGGAAAAGAAATGCATTCAAACAAACAAACTATTTGTCTCCTCTGGAAAACAAATGCATTCACTGAACAAACTATCTCACTACTCTGAAAAACAAATGCATTCAATGAACAAACTATTTTTCTCCTCTGAAAAATACATATATTCAATGAACAAATCATCACACTTTTCAATCTTCTTGGGAAATGATCTTGAATGAAGAAAAATCTAAATATTTACCCTACGGTGCCAGAATTTCAGCTAAAGCTGATCAAACGTCGAGGAACAACTATCTTCTTGGCCCAACCACATCGGACATCATTCAGCCTCCAGCTAAACTGCCGTTGGCACCCCACAGAATAAGTTGCCTCGGAGCTTGGGTAGAATCCTCCCTGTCCAGTCTAGATCTCTTTCCCAACTGATTGACAGTTTTCCTAACCGATTTTGCCTCTGTTTCATTTTACTAAGGTTACCATACTTTTATCATTAAAACAACCAATGAAAATTTCCCAACGCAAACAAATGACCTATCACCTCAAATATTCTATTTTATAAAATTAATAATTCACAACCTCTTTTCTTTTCCTAAAATTTTATTATTGGCATTAATCATAAACTTTCACACAAAAGAATCATCGATAAAAATCGTCCATTTTATTCTTTTCCAGGAATACACAAAATGGCGATTGACACGCAGCAAAATTGACGTCATATTTCTAAATCTAGCACAGGCACTCTATAAAACAATTTGCACTTGGAAAATAAAAATTCTCGCGAGCGTTTCGTTTCGCGACATTACGCCCCTCTTCTTGAGCTGAAACATCCATGTTTAAGCTATTCTTTTACAAGTGCAATCGACTCAAATAGTCTGCGCCAACGTTGTCTTTCCCTTTGATAACTTTGACTGTGAAAGAATACTGTTGCAGCTGGAGAGCCCACCTCATTAGCCGACCATTCTCAGTCTTGGTTTTCTGCAAATATGTGAGTGGTTGGTGGTCCGTCTCCAAAGTGAAATGTGTTGAGTACAGGTACTGTTCAAACTTCTTGACAGCCCATACCACTCCCAAACACTCCTTTTCGATGGTCGAGTAGTTTTTCTCTGCACGGTTAAGCTTCTTGCTTGCATAGGCTACTGGCTGTAACCCTTGCCCTTGATCTTGCAGTAAAACTGCTCCCACTGCAACATCTGATGCGTCACTCCTCAGAGTAAATGGCTTGCTGACGTCAGGTAGCAACAACACTGGTTTGCTTACCAAGCAATCTTTGAGTTTAACGAATGCTGCTTCACATTTTTCATCCCAGGCCACTTTTTCTGGTAGACCTTTCTTTGTCAAATCAGTCAACGGAGCGCTGATTTCCGCATAGTTGCTGATGTATTTCCTGTAGAACCCCACTAGTCCTAGGAATGCTCTGACTTCCTTCTTTGTGATCGGTCTGCTGGCTGACCTGATTTTCTCTGTTTTATCATCATCAGGCATGACTGTGCCTCCACCCACATGATGACCCAAATAGTCTAACTCCCCGAAACCAAAGTAGCACTTTGAGGGTTTCGCTGTAAGACCTGCCTCCTCCAACCTTTTCAACACAGCATCAATGGCCTCTACATGCTGTTCCCATGTTTCAGTGGCAATGATGATGTCATCAATGAAATGTTCAATATCATCACGCTTCAGAGGTTCAAGTAACTTGCGCATCATTCGAGTGAAAATAGAACTCGCAGTCTTGATCCCGAACGGCAGATAAGCGAAACAGTACTGTCCCATGGGTGTACTAAACGCCGTTTTCGGTTTATCCTCTTCTTTGACTGGTATTTGCCAATACCCTTTCGTCAAGTCTATCTTTGACAAATAACGTGCTTTCTGCAATTTTGCAAAGATTTGTGGCACATCAGGAATAGGTTCCGAATCGAACTCTACCTGCTTGTTGAGGCTTCTATAGTCAATACAGAAACGTATTTCACCATCCTTCTTCTTCGCCAACACAATCGGACTATTGTAAGGCGACACTGTTGGTTCTATGACCCCTTAATGAGTCTCCTCTCTGAAAATCCTTACCGGGAAGAGAGGGGACTATAAACTGATTAAATAAATAAATCTATGACCCCCAACTCCAACATGTCAATGACCTCTTTCTTCACTGTTTCTACCTGCGCAAATGGTAGCGGGTATTGCCTCACATGCACTGGCTCTTGTGATGTAAGTTTGAATTCACATTCTTCGATTTTGCATCTCCCTGGTATATCTTTAAGCACATTTTCTCTCTTGTCGCAAATAGACAAGATTTCAGCCTGTTTGTGCTCGTCCAACTCAGGGTTGATCTTCACGTCTCTGGGACCTTCTTTTGCACGCAATGTAAGCATGGGAAAACGATCTATGCCTAGTGCTCCCATCTCTTCATCGCACACATCGTCAACCACAACGCTCACTTCCTCCTCATATGTCTCCATGACCACCGCGTTTGGCTGTGCTTCATCCGTTCCTGTTTGCTTTCCGTCACGTTCGACGTACAATTTCAGCAAATTCGCATGTAGCAGTTTTTCATGTCCCCTTATCTTGATCCTGTAGTTGCAGCTGCCCACTTTCTCCACAACTGGATAAGGACCTTTCCACGTTAGCTGCAGCTTGTTGTGTTTTGCTGGCAACAAAAGCAAAACTTTGTCCCCGACCTCAAATTTTCTGTCTTTGGCCTTCTTGTCATACGCCCTTGTGTACCTGACCGCTGCCTTGCTGAGGTTGTTCTTGGCAATCTCACAAGTTTTCTCGATTTTGTTCGTGAGATCCGTGATATGACTAATCGTGGATCGCACTTCCTCTCCTGCATCTTCGTTTGTCCACACCTGACGTAGAACCTGCATAGGCCCTCGTACTTCACGCCCATACAACAGTTCAAAAGGCGAAAATTGCAAGCTTTCTTGCGGTACCTCCCTGTAGGCAAATAATAAGGCTGGCAAAAACTTGTCCCAGTCTTTGGGCTGTTCTTGACAAAGTCTCTTCATCATGTCCTTGAGTGTAGCATTGAACTTCTCTGTCAAACCATTTGTTTGCGGATGAAAGGGTGTAGTATGAATCCCCTTTATGTTGAGAAGCTTGTTCACTCTCTCCATGATTTCGCTTGTGAATTGGGTACCCCTATCTGTGATCACTTCCTTAGGAATTCCCATCCTGGTCCAATAGATCCCCAACGCCTCGCTCACTGTCTCTGCTCTAATATCCTTCAGAGGTGTCGCTTCTACATACCGCGTGGCATAGTCAACCATGGTCAATATGTATCGATGACCCCTGCTGGACGCTGGTAGTATCGGACCAATGATATCTACCCCAACTCGCTCGAAAGGTGTGCTGATAAGCGGCATGCTTTTCATCGGAACCTTCCTTGTTGCTCCCTTCCTCGTGCTCCTCTGACACACGTCACATGACGCACAATAACGTTTGACGTCACCACAAATACCCGGCCAATAAAAATCACGCCATATCCGGTCGCGAGTTCGACGTACTCCTTGATGTCCTGCCATCGGTGTATCATGAGCCAATTTAAGCACATCTGATCGGTACCGTTCTGGTACTACCACTTGTCTACATGGTTTACCTTCACTCATGTAAACTCTGTACAAAATGTCTTTCTTCCACTCGTAGTGGGTTTCTTGCTTGAGCCCTAGCTCTGCCCTTTCCCGAATCTTTCCTAAAGTCGGGTCTGCCTTCTGTTCCCTAGATAGATCTTCAGGACGTACTTGCCCTAAGTCAATCTGCTTAGGAATCCATGGCTTGGCTTGTGCTTGTTGCTTCTCCTGCAACCTGGTTTGTACCGGTGCTACAACTTGTTCCTCCGGTTGCTCTACCAACGGAAACAATGGAACTTTGACCTCAGTCCCGTCTGTCATCTTTCTGCTATTTCCTATAAGAACTTGATGTACCAGTGTCTTCAAAACCAAAACACGCGTTTCGCCAACGAAAAACGGAGTTTCCAAATTCACCACAGCAATGGGCACTTTCTTTCGCTTGGATGAATCTGCAAGTGTCACGTTCTGATACTCGCCCGTATACTTGCTTGGGGAAACTAAACTTGAATCCACCAGTATGCTACTGGCCCCTGTATCCCTAATACCTTGAGCCTTTACTCCATCCACTTTCAATTCACAGTTCGGTTCATAGCCGTCTTCACTACATCGATTACACGATTTCTGTTCCTGGGTCACGTTGACCGCATTCACAACAGCTGACGCTAGGTTTGAGTTTGGTCTGTTTCTATTCACATTTGCCTTTTGGCAATCCCTCATCAAATGTGGGCCTCCGCATCGAAAACATCCCTTGAAGTTTTGCTGAGACTTGTTTATTCCTGACGCACCCGCGTTACCAGGACCTGTCGCTTGACCACTCACCCCTCCATTACGTCGTTGTCCCATGTTCGAATTCTGCGTTTGCTGGTTAACCCTGGGACGGTTATCCATTCTAGCACTGGGTCCAATGGGCCGCCTCGTTGCTATCGGACCTCCAGCATTCTGCGCATCTTCATACGTTTGAGCGTGGACCACCACTTCGTCCACACACGTAGGGTTTCTCTCCCTAATGAATCTTGCCTCCTCTTGAGACACTATCTCCAACATTTTGTCCATGAGAATTAAATCTTTCAACTCACCTGATTTTCCTTCTTTCTCAGACAAATCCACCCATCTGTCCAAATACATCCCCATCCTGTTCCTACACTCCCTGCTGCCTTCATGACTGCCCCGCTTGAATTCCTTGAACCTTTTTCGATATGTTTCAGCGGTCAGTTGGAAACGCCTCATGATCGCAGCCTTGACCATGTCGTAATCCATAATCTCCTCATCAGACATCTCAGTGTAGACCTGCCGTGCTTGGCCTCGTAGTTGACCAGACAGTCTTATCGCCCACTCATCCTTGTTCCAACCTGACAACGTAGCGATACGCTCAAACTGTTTCAGGTAGACCTCTACATCGTCCTTATCATCCAAATAAGGCACATTCACATTCAAACAGCTCCTCGCTGTTCTCGGCTCAGGATAAAAATTTTGATTTTGGTCCCCATCATCTGCAGTCCACTCTTGCGCCTTTCTCAACTCAAACTCGTTCTGCATGGCCATTTGTTCCAATTTTGCCTTGGCCTCCCTTTCTTCTCTCATAATGCGCTCTTCTCGTTCTTCACGTCGGAGCTGGTCCTCCCGTTGCTCCTGCCGTATCTTTTCCGCTTTCTCTTCCTCTCTTATCCTCTCCGCTTTCTCTTCCTCCCTTATCCTCTCCGCTTTCTCTTCCTTCCTTATCCTCTCCGCTTTCTCTTCCGCTTCTTTCCTTCTATTTTCCACATACTCTGCCAGATCCTTATCTGTCAGACCCAGGATGATCCCATCCTGCTTGTAGGCTAGCAGCGGAGACTCAGTCTCCATCTGAACTGGTTGCTGCCTCGGCATCCTCCTAGCCAAACTTTCCCTAAACTAATCCTGTTTTACTACACGTAACCCTGGTAGATAAAACCACAGACTATTTAGGCCTCAAACGTACTCGCCTTTCCAAAGGTTAAAGTACTTACAACGGATACGCCTGCGCTCTAGCCCCAAACGGCTATTCTATCACAGCTATCCTTACGTGAACGCTTATACACTAATAACACGATCACTGACGATAATCCACTACCTTTCAGATTATCATCCACGCTTAGTCCCCTGGTTAAGTAAAACGTCTAACTAGACCCACATTTACTAACCAGCACTACCAATTACCACAACTGGTTAAACTGTCAATCGGACACTACCGAATCTGACTTTCAGACCCTCAACTAGAAATAATTCTTGGTTAGAGGTTTGACCAGACTAAGCAACACAGAGCTAATTAGGTTGACCCCTCACCGATCAATACCTAACCTCTAGCCTGTCTTCGAACAACACTGAAACTATACAATGTTTTCGGAACATCCAACTTACTTAAAGTTTAAGCTGGAAAACTTACTTTCAAACTATGACCGATACTTTACCCTACATATTCCTTCAGGATAATAAACGTCATAGGTTGCAGAAACTGTTCAGTCTAAGTATACCTTCGACCAAAACACTAGTACCTACGTACAACAGCTATTGCAAACTCTGCAATTCAAGGTTCGAAATTTTGGAAAAGTAAAACTTATACCCAAAATATCTTTAATCCTACTACGGATAATACCGGTCTTCACTGTTCAACCGCCAGAATAAATAATTTCAAACGAGATGATTTCCCTGAAGATACTTGCACAGCTGGGCTCTCAGACAATATGTACCCACTGATGCACTAACATGTTAGCAGACATAATGCACATTTTATGTAAGCAATGACTAGCAACAACATAAAACAATATCTTACCTATACTGCTCTCTAATCATGCTCATGCAGACGTGCAACAATTACATCAAGGTAACCACAACTTGAAGCAAGAACTTATTGTTATGGAAAAAATTATGAAAACTCGCTGAAGTGTTGAATTTGTAAAGTATTGGATTAATGGTGCACCTCTGACATTAAAAAAAATGAATGGCTCGTTACCCCCTAGAATTTTCCAGAAATTCTAATCCCGGACGATGAACCCAGAATGTCGCAAACCTGGGTGTTACTGGGTGATCACTACTGATGAAGGACTACCTTGACTTTCATGACTTACCCCAGAACATGGTTTTATTTCAATAAAAAAACCTAAGGTACACCATTTACTTCCAACACTTCACAAACACATAACACGTTTTTCCAAGTTCGATTATTTTATTATATTCCGTTCATTTTTTTCTTCGAAATCGGAACGATAATTTGGCGATACTTTTCCGTCGTGGTTACCGAAAATGTTTGTTTGGGTTTTTACTTAACTTTCTATTTTCGTCCTCGTTGAAATCGTTGTTAACAAATGAAGAAACCAGTCTTTAGATGAGTTGTAGAAAAGTTAATAGAAGCTGGAACTTGACGTCGATGTCGCCGTTAGATCTAAAGGCTGTCCATGACCCACCAGTGACTTCTGTAGCCCTCGTTAACGCACAGTTCCATCTTAGAATCAGTCACTCCGATCATAAGCCAGACGTCAGTGAAGATTCCAGTGCCAGTCTCAAAGATGACATCGTCACAGATATCCCAGACGGATAATACCACAAGATAAAAAACACCTGCCGAACAAAACTAGTCTTAGAAATCTGCATGAAAATTATTTTCATACAAACTTAAACTCCTTCAGGTCCGGCTCTGCTTGGAAAAACATGTTACGATTAATCAACACATCAGTCCCCTGAAAACCAACTGCATTCAGACGAACCAACTATTTTTCTCTGGAAAAGAAATGCATTCAAACAAACAAACTATTTGTCTCCTCTGGAAAACAAATGCATTCACTGAACAAACTATCTCACTACTCTGAAAAACAAATGCATTCAATGAACAAACTATTTTTCTCCTCTGAAAAATACATATATTCAATGAACAAATCATCACACTTTTCAATCTTCTTGGGAAATGATCTTGAATGAAGAAAAATCTAAATATTTACCCTACGGTGCCAGAATTTCAGCTAAAGCTGATCAAACGTCGAGGAACAACTATCTTCTTGGCCCAACCACATCGGACATCATTCAGCCTCCAGCTAAACTGCCGTTGGCACCCCACAGAATAAGTTGCCTCGGAGCTTGGGTAGAATCCTCCCTGTCCAGTCTAGATCTCTTTCCCAACTGATTGACAGTTTTCCTAACCGATTTTGCCTCTGTTTCATTTTACTAAGGTTACCATACTTTTATCATTAAAACAACCAATGAAAATTTCCCAACGCAAACAAATGACCTATCACCTCAAATATTCTATTTTATAAAATTAATAATTCACAACCTCTTTTCTTTTCCTAAAATTTTATTATTGGCATTAATCATAAACTTTCACACAAAAGAATCATCGATAAAAATCGTCCATTTTATTCTTTTCCAGGAATACACAAAATGGCGATTGACACGCAGCAAAATTGACGTCATATTTCTAAATCTAGCACAGGCACTCTATAAAACAATTTGCACTTGGAAAATAAAAATTCTCGCGAGCGTTTCGTTTCGCGACAGAGTGCTTTGGCGCGCTGTTTTAAAAAGCTCATAAAACAGCCATTATATTGCAATAAAAGGCCTCCTATAGAAACTCTTTGAGCTTTGGGCGTTCAAGGCCCATAATTGCTATCTCTCATGCACAGGGATGCGCTCTAGCACAAATAAAATCTCATTACATTTGGAAGGTCTCACAAGAAATGAATGATGATTTTATGTTGTATTTATTATTTCCGTCCTCGTACTAGACACCGACCTTACTTAAAGGGATGCTGTACAAAATGGCGGACTGTATTTCCAGTTTCCTTGCGCACATGTTCATGCAAAGAAAACCATAAGTATGACAGCCTACTAGCACCAAAACCGAGAGTTACCATTATCATGAGATACTTGAAATTAACACGTGTTTTATGTAATTTACAGAGATACCGGTAATCCACAGTGTTAATTAATAATTATCAGTATTTGCCACGCCTTCCTAGCGCCAAAACCTTATAATTACACATTTTTCAATGATAATTGTAATTACCTCTCAATACTTGTAATTATCCCATGATATTTGTAATTATCTTATGATATTTGTAATTATCAGGTTTTGGCGCTAGTAGGCCGTCATACAAGAGGGAACGGTTCTTGTCAGTAGTTTGAATAGTGAGAGATTAAAATTTGCCTCTTTTTTATTCTTTTTTATTTTCTATTTATTTTTCCTTTTTAGTGGGGTAGGGGGAGGGGAAGAGTATGAGGAACAATCTTGTTTAACGGAGAGCGGGTCATGGGCTGTCATCAAGAACTGTAACCCTAGTGCATCCCTACCAACTTCCGGGAACAATCGTGTTTTGGGATTAAGAAGTATGCCCCAATTAACCTTTTAAGAATAGGAGAAGATTCCTGATACCAAATTTTGGGTAATCATCTAAGAAAGGGGACTAACTCATAAGATTTACCATCAAAAGTTGACAATATCCTCTTTTTATATTTGTTGTTCCCGAGATGAGAGCTCTGGAGCTATTGTTTTTGACTTTGTCCGTCAGAGCCTACGGAGGTAACATTTGCGCACTTAAAAAAAATACTAATGGACGGATTTCTGTAAAACTTGGTATTTAGTTAGGAAATAGTAACCCTACCAGAGAACCAAAAAGTGTGTGTACCGGTGAGTCATCATGATAGGAATTTGATTCAGGTTTGGTATGCACTTAGACTTCAACTATACCTCCAAGGTAAAATCTATGCAAATCGAGTGACATATTCATGGTGCCCTCAATTTTTAAAAGAATATATATATAAAATAACATTTTAAATTTATTTAAACTTCTGTAGAAGTTTCTGAATTTTAAAGCAAACATCCTGAGAATACATAAACTGCAAAACAAAACAAAAAGTATATCACGCCGTGCTACCTTTCAAGTTAGAGCATAATTTATGTGAGGAAAGTAGTATAATAATTAAAATTAAAAGTGGAAATCAAATGAAGATTTGAACATGACAACCACCAGCAAGGTAGAAGTATGGCCTGAATCTGCCTAGAGTCCTCAGGTGACAATAACTTGTGCGTGGTTGATGTGTGCAGCCATGTCCAACCTGGCATCAGTAATCAGACCAAGATCTCTCACAGACTGTGACAGTTTGATGTTGGCGTCACCAATGCTTAGGGATACGCTGGATAACGGTGTCGACTATCTGCTGTTTGAATGCCATGCAACACACAATTGCCTCGGTCTTTTCATCATTCTACTTTATTTTGTTTAGGATCATCCAGGGCTTGACGCTTTGGCAGCTATATTCGATGTTCTGGACTGCGGCCTTGGCTGAAGCATCATCACAATCAAAGCATCGTCACAATCAAAAGATGATTGCAGCTGCCTATCATTCGCAAAATGTTGACGAGGAACACCAAACCTGTCGATGATTGTTCCAAGCTATCATGTATAGATGGTGAACATTATGGGACCCAGAACAGATCCCTGCAGGAACGCCACACTGATGCTGGCAGTCCAATGATCTTTCAAGGCTAACTCTCATATGCTGGTAGCGCTCCGATAAATGCGAAACAAACCACTGCAGTGCCACTGATCCCGTTCTAAGCTCCAGGCGCTTGAGAAGTAGAACATGATCTACAGTGTCAAACGCAGCACTAAGATCGAGGAGCACAATAAGCACCAAACTGCTTGCGTTCACGCCACACAACAGATCGTTCATCACACGTACCAAAGCTGTCTCTGAGCTAAAGGCAATATACAGATTGACGATTTTCTAAGAGATCATTTCCAGCAAGGTCAGCAACCAGCTGATCTACCACCACATGCTCCAGCAACTTGGATATGTAGGACAGATTTGTCACGGGTCGGTAGTTACTCAGGGTGTTCGGCTCCAGGTTGGGCTTCTTCAAGAATGGTTTAATTACCGCTACCTTAAAGCAAGATGGTACTGTTCCAAACCACAAGCGGAGGTTTATTATTTGAACAATAACTTGTAACAGCATATCCAGAAATTCCAGGTCCAGCCAAGTAGGAATGGGATCAACAGCTGAAGACGTTACTTTAGACTTCCTGATCATGCGTTGAATTTCTTCCTCAGTTACAGGCTTGAAGTACTTCAAATAATGTCCGTAGAATTCGGCTGTTGCAGGCAGACTAACACTAGTATTGGACGCCTCCAGAGAGTCTGTGATTTTTCGAATCTTTCCAATGAAAAACTCGGAAAAGTAGTTTGCTGCGGTTCTGTCATCCACGTCTGGAAGAACAGCAGCAGGCTTTGCTTTACCAAGGAGTTTATTCAAAACTCCAAATATCCTCCTGTTCTCCAGTCGCCTCCTCCAAATGTGACTTTGTCTTTGCTTTCTTGGATTTGTCAACTATTTTTGTGTACGCTGTGCGACATTCGTTTGTACAGCTGACCATGAACTTCCAGCCCCGTTCTTCTCCACTGCCTTTCAGCTCTGCGTTTTGCCTGCTTTGCGGCCCTTACCTCTGGACAGAACCACACTGCATCAGGTCTGGATGGCACAACCTTTGTCTTGATTGGAGCATTCTTGTCGCGAGGTTATTATGTAATGGAGCAAGCTCCTCAACAATTAGTGGTGGGTTCTGAAAGGTAAGGCTGCTGCGCTCCCTTGTCATCTCCATCTTCCTATACGCTTGCGAAACATGGACCATCACAGCAGATCTTCAACGAAGGAACAAAGCATGGAGATGAAGTGCTACAGAAGACTTCTGGGCATTTCATATAACCAGCACATCACCAACGACGAAGTCCGACAGACAATCACACAAGCCATTGGACAACACGATGACCTCCTCACAGTGGTGAAGAAACGGAAACTCCGATGGTATGGCCACGTCACCAGATCATCAGACCTTGCAAAGACCATCCTGCAAGGCACAGTGGAATGAGGTAGAAAAAGAGGGAGACCAAAAAAGAGGTGGGAGGACAACATTCGAGAATGGACTGGCTTGACACTGAGCGAAGCCATGCATTATCCACGCATCTCTGATTCCTGCACGGAATCTCTACCCTAGATGGAGTACGCCCGTGGAATTTAGTGAAAAGACTTATGAGGTAGTGATCACTCAGTCAATTATTTATGACTTATACAGACCTGAACAATGCAGCGGTAGACGATTGGATATCGCCCAGTCTAGGACATTGCCCTTTCTGTGGCTAGGCTCACGCAAAAGCTGCATCAGGCTAGAAGAATCCAGTAGGAGTTTTGAAGTGTCTTGTAAGACCGTCATTTGCATTGTTGTAGAGGACATTAAAGTCACCAAGGAACTTCACATACTCACAAGCTGTAAGAGTCCCCGCAACCAGCGTTGAAAAGTAATCCATAAAAAGAGAACCTGGTATGTTGTTTATTTTATATAGTGGAGGGCGATAGATTCAAACCAACCTGACCGACAATTCACCCACTGACAGCAATACTGAATGACATTCAAATTATGAGAACTGCTTCTGTTGTGACTATCCTATCCTATCCCGTAACTCAGAGGTCGTCGGTGCACCAGCGTACTCCATCTTTCTCTGTCCTTGGCAACCCTCATGGGTTTGGTCAGTGTCAAGCCAGTCAATTCTCGAATGTTGTCCTCCCTCCTCTTTTTCTGTCTCCCTCTTCTTCTGCCTCCTTGCACCGGGCCTTGCAGGATGGTCTTTGCAAGGCCTGATGCTCTGGTGACGTGGCCATACCCTCGGAATTTCCGTTTCTTCACCACTGTGAGCATGTCATCGTGTTGTCCAATGGCTTGTGTGATGGTCTGTCTGACTTCGTTGTTGGTAATGTGCTGTGTATAGGAAATGCCCAGATGTCATCTGTAGCACCTCATCTCCATGCTTTGTATTTTTTGTTGTAGATTTGCTGTGAGGGTTCATGTTTCGCAAGCATATAGGAAGATAGACTTCAGACTTCAAGAATTTATTCAAATATAAGGCCTACGCCCCTGATTGAAGGGGAGTGTACAAAGGTACATATCATGCAAATGTTCAACGTAATGCCAGAGAACAAAACATAAACAAAACAAAGACAAAATTGTCATTCCATTGCAGTTTCTCGCGCCTTGAATGCTTTATACAGAAATATACATACTTTTCTAACGCACTCTTCATTACCCGACGCCATCAACATGGAAAAACGAGACATGTTGGGTATTCTACAATATTTATGCGGAATAAATTGGTTTCGTAGATCTTCAAAGAAAGGACAACACAGCAAAAAATGAATTTCGTTTTCTACAGAATCTTTACACAATGTACATAACAAATTGCGAGGTTCATAATTCCTATATCTATAGAAATGTACAAACAAATCAGAAATTCCAAAACGAAATTTAGTCATCGGATATCTCAAATGGTTATCCATATTCATTCGTAAATAAGTAGGTATGCATCGTATCGCAGTAGGGTCACAAAACCTTCTATACACACTAAATCTGTCACTATTCTCAATATGATCATTCCACTCTTGCCATCTACAGTCAATTAACCGAGTCTTGAACGCTCGCAAAAATTCATTCACTCTACCAACTCCTTGGTTTAACCAAACAAAACCAAATCCATAACGATACAAGTATATGCGAACATTTGACACCCAATTTATTTTACCCCTACAATCCAAATTATGCAACATTAAATATGCTTTCTTAGGTAATCTCTCTTCATCCATCTGCAAAACTTTCAACCAATAACGAATACATTTCACAGCAAAATTAATGGTGATTGGGAATCTATTCATTTCTCTATATACCAAATCGTTAGGTGTGCGCATTTCCACATGTAAGAATTTCTTAAGAGCAAACAAATGAACTTTTTCACAATGTTGTACTGCTTTGTCCAAGCCCCATATCTCACAACCATAACTCATAACAGGCTGCACTTGTGCATCAAAAAGCTTTAGAAAAACGTCAACAGAGTAATTATTAAACATACGCAGTCTTTGCATAATACACAGAAGAGCTTTTTTAGCCCTACTTGCAAGATCTCTGCATGTTGCAACATAACTTAGTCTAGTAGAAAAACAAACACCCAAGTAGTTGTTTGTGCGATCCTGAAGAGGACTTCTGTCGGAACCCATTGTCTGATACAATGGCTCCAAAATATTTTGAAGCCATTCACTGTGTTGAGGGATTGGTCTTGGTTTTTTTATGTCCATGTTGGTGCCATTGGTGTTGCTGGTCATCATTTTGGTCTTCTCTGCACTTATTTCCATTCCATAGGCTCTGTAGGTGGTGTCTGTTCCAGCTGTTCAAGTTCTTGTTCCTCTCCAGCCAATACATCAATGTCATCCGCAAAACGGAGGTTGAAGATTTCTTTACCCCCTATGCTGACAGTGCCTTCGTGATCTGCAAGGGCATCTGACATGATGCGCTCGAGGAAGATGTTGAAGAGTGTTGGAGAGAGTAGGCATCATTGACGCACATTGATTGTTGTTGTGATGTTTTGTTGTGACAGAGACTTTAATTTCAATTCTAACCTGAAGACAATTTACAGCCATGCCACCCATAGAAAGACCTTCTGTCCTGGGTGAGTTGATTGATGGTCAAACTACTGAGCTTTGACAGGCATCGGCCATCAAAGAATGTCAAAAGCAGTACTCATTTCCTAAATTCAGCTATAACGTTAAATGAATTATTGACTACATTAACATCTTTCCATAACAATAAAACTGCAGTTGGCGCTGATGGTTTATCCTATCAAATGTTGGTTCATATGCCTTTAAATTGAAAAAAGATATTACTTTCATTTTACCAAAACATTTGGCGAAATGAAACTTTTCCTTTACTTTGGACAAAGTCAGTGGTAGTACCTATTCTTAAAGAAGGCAAGCCAAGATCTTGTATAAATAGTTATAGACCGATTTCGCTAACCTCTCATGTTGGTAAAGTAATAGAGAAAATGATAAATAAACGTTTATTTCACTACTGCAAAGAGAACAACATAATACCAATTAATCAAGCTGGATTTAGAAAAGGCAGAAATACCTGTGACCATCTTGTTAAATTAACAAATCAAATAAAATAGCAATTTGCAAGAAGAAAGAGTATTTTAGCAACACTTTTTGATGTTAAAAAGGCATATAAGATAATATAAGATAATAAGATAAGATAAGATAAGACAACTTTATACAAGAAATTACATTGTGGTGTACAATTACAATAAACAAGGAATAAACATCACATTTATAATAACAACAATCATAATGACAATGAGGATAAAACTGCACAGTCACACATGAATATAATTACACTTATGCATGCTAACATTAAACGACAGCAAATGTTAAATGAAATTATTTTGGGTAAACACACACAAACTCACACACACACACACACACACACCCACACACACACACACACACACGTCATTTAATAAGTAATGAGACAGCCTTTGGGATAAAACTGTTTTTCGTTCTGAGAGTTCTGACCCTTGGTGTTTGGTAGCGTCTTCCAGAAGGCAGGAGCTGGAAGTGGTGCGCAAGCACATGAGTGCTATCCAGCACAATGCAACTGGCTTTCCGCACAACATGCTTTTCATACAACACCTGCAGACTCTCTTGTTTCACTCCCACAACCTTCCCACTGACTTTAACCACTCGATGTCATTGATTGTGATATTGTAATCACATATAATTGTGTATGGACGTCTCGTTTATTATTGAAATTAAAAAACATTGGCGCCACAGGGTCTATGTTTCAGTTCATAAAAAAACTTTTTATCAAATAGATCTATATGTATCAGAATAGGTAAGACTTATCCCGACTATAAGAAGGTAGATTTGAGGATTCCACAAGGATCGACAATTGCTTCCATGTTATTTAATTTGCTAATTCATGACTTGCCCAAAGCATTATGAAATCATACAAATGTTGTACAATATGCCGATGATATTGCTATATGGATTAAAACATCTATAAGAAAACATACAAACAAAATAACTGTACATTACATCTAGAAATTATATCAAAATGAATTAAATTTGATATCAAAGTATATGAAATAAAATGGACTAGAACTATCTGGAGAAAAAACGTATTTAATGTTATTTAATAATGGTCAGAATCCAAAATGGCTACCAAAATTAGAATTGGATGGTATTCAATTACAATATACAAAAAGTATTAAGTTTTTAGGAGTATATTTGACGTCAAAACTAAACTGGCGAACTCACATTGAATATTTAATTACCAAAGCAAGAAAGCGAAAAAATCTTCTGAAAATTGTAAGTGCATACTCATGGGGAAATAATACAAAAACATTACTTCATTTAGCTATTTGTCTTATTAGATCTATATTATTATATGGTCAAGAAGTGCATTTTGCTGCTTCAAAAACATATACCAAGAAACTTCAAAGCTTAGATTGCAAAGCAGTACAATTAGCTCTTGGGATTCCAGTAAGTACAAATGCTATTAAATGTTATAAGGAAGCAGGAATAGTATCTTTAAATGAACAAAGACAGTTGTCATGCTCCAAATATGTCATTCGAAGTTTATCAGTGAATAATTCAACATCTAAAGAAATCTTGTTTGAGTCTAAGGAATATCCAAAATGTTCAGAAAATATTCCTTACATTCAGCCAATTAAAAATTATGTAAATCAAACAATGTAATATTGATATTTTAAATATACATATTTTACCATTAATTCCTCATATACCATTTTGGGAACATTTATCTGCAAATTTTGATATAGATTATTCTAACTTGACTAAAGGGGAAAATATTAATGTTCTTGTAAGTGAAGTAAAAGAACACTTAGAACAAAAATATCCATTTCATCTAAAAATATTTACAGATGGGTCCTTTGACAGTGGATCAGGATTTTTTATACCCGATCTAAAAGTAGAAAAATCGTATTACATTGGAAAAGGTTTTTCAATTTTACTTGTGAATTATATGCTGTGTTAATGGCATTACAATACATTGTTGAGACATCTATGGATTTCTTTAATATATTAGTTTGTGTTGATTCACAATCGGTTCTACAGTCCTTACAAAATTGGGAGACTAATACTAGATCAGATTTAGTATTTGATATTTGATACTTAATACCTGATATTATTAACAGAGGTATCGGTGTTGATTTTTGTTGGGTTCCATCTCATTCTGGATTGTACTGGAATGAACAGTCAGACAAACTTGCAAAAAGAGGAGCTACAAAGCTCAAATCAATAAACAATTCTAACCTTAAATTATCTAGTCACGAACTCATTTCATTAGTGGAAAGACATTTTTTTTAAAATTACTAAATACGCAAAATATTATGTCCTGCTCAAGAAATATTTCAAGAGTTATATACAAAATGCGCTTGGATTCGTGGATTACAAAATATGTCAAAGGCATTACTTGTATATGCCAGCAACTAATTAATATAAAACATTTATTATTTGAGTGTTCATCATTGTTGCCATTATACACAGAAAAAGAATTAATGCTAAAAAACACTGATGAAATAATAATATATTGTACAACAAGATAATAGTAGAAAAAATAGCCAGCATTATTCTTAGTACTGATTTAAGAAACATTTTTTAACATTTCGTTGTGCATACGTGTATGTGTATGTGTTTATATAATTATTATGTATATTTATGTATGTGTGTGTGTGTATGTGTGTTTGTGTGTGTGCGAGTTTGCTTTTGATTACGTGTTTGTAATTTTGTGAATGTCTAAAATCATTGAACAAATGAATAGACGTTAAGTAAAAGAATTGAAATGTCAAAAGCTGTAATTGCACATTCTTTATTTTATTTTTTTATTTTTATTTTTTTTGGGGGGGGGAGGGATAGGGGGTGGGGGCGGGAAGGAAGGGGGGAATGGGAAGAGATTTATTAACGAGAGATTTTCCTGCACATCTATATATCTTTATTCATTTCTGGCCCCTATGCGGTGATCGTCTATACTCTATTGGGTCATTTTATTTTATTTTATTTTATTTATTATGTTTTTGGAGGGCGTTGGGTGGATACATAGACTCATATTGCTATGCATGTAAGTCAAAAACGGATTAAATCTTGAATCGTATCTTCGGCGGTCTTTTTGGAATTCTTTCCTCTACTATTCTCCGCTTTATGTAGCAAGACCACTGCTGCATGAGAGACAAATTTGTGACAGCGGTTTGGACTGAGGACCCAGTGTCCCTGACTAAGAACGAAATGAGCAGCTGCCGAGTGTTTGCTTTCAGGTCTGGTGCCTGGTGAGCAGTGCATTGAAGAAAGAGAAACGCAGTGCATCCAAGACGCATCATGTCAAGATGGAAAGTGTAAATGCTCCCCAGGAACATACGAGACTAACCACATGTGCAAAAGACGTAGGTGATCTCTCACTGTGTCTGTCTGTCTGTCTGTCTGTCTGTCTGTCTGTCTGCCTCTCTCTCTCTCTCTCTCTCTCTCTCTCTCTTTCTCTCTCTCTCTCTCTCTCTCTCTCTCTCTCTCTCTCTCTCTCTCTCTCTCTCTCTCTCTCTCTCTCTCTCTCTCTCTCTCTCTCTCTCTCTCTCTTATCCCAAACATTTTCCTTCTAAAACCTCTGCTTGTAGCCACCTCTGCTTTCTATCCTCGTCTTCGTATTGTCCACTCTGGCTTTTCTCTACAGTTCCACGCCTCTGACCTTCCTCCCATCTCTTCCCGTTCCACCCGCCGCACTCTGCTTTCCTCCTCCCGCCTTCTTATGTCCGACGTCATTCACCACCGCACAAGAAACATCGCCAGCACTAGTCACAAGATCACACAGCTCAGATCTCAACTCCTCAACCTTTGCAGCAGCCACATAACAGGATAACAGGAATTTATTTCGCCAATTGACATGTAATAGATACAACAATCGGAATATTATTTGGTGTTGGACAATGGCAGATTGTTTTATATTTAACATCTCTCTCTCTTTCTCTCTCTATCTCTTACACCCACGCACGTATACACACATACCTACATACACAAATACACACATGCATGCACAACCACACACACTCACACAAACATACCCAAAGGCTCGCACACAGTCATTGCCTGTACTAACACTTAACGAACACACTCACACACACTTCCTCTCACAGTGAGAGCATCATTATTACCTGGTATTCTATTGCATGCTGAAATGCATAAACAGATAAATATAGAAAAACAAATAACCAGTCTAACGTGATCACAAAAACATTCTTGATTATAACAGTCGCCGTACAATCTAGATGTAAGCAGGGCGTGCGCACGGCACGGGGATCAGCGGTGGGAGAAGGATGCGGCGTTTAGAGATCTTACAGTTTGAGGGTAAAATGAATCTTTAAAGCGGGAAGTGTGGGATCTGAAGGATCGAAAGCGGCGGCCAGAGGGGAGAAGTTCGAACAGGGGGTGGGCAGGGTGGGAAGGATCAAAGGGGATCTTGTCGGCTCTTTTCAGAGAACGGGTCGAGTAGATGGAGGCCAGAAAGGGGAGCTCGCAGCCGACAATCCTGCCTGCCATGCGCACGACCCGCTCCAGCGGGTCTTTGTCGAGCTGCGTTGCTGTTCCGAAACAGACATTGATGGAAAATGTTAGGACGCTCTCCACCACGGCCCGGTAGAACTGGAGAAGAATGTCTTTGGAAAGGCCAAACTTCCTCAGCTGTCTGAGGAAGTACAGTCGTTGATGGGCCCGCTTCACGATGGTGTCAATGTTGACACCCCAGCTGAGGTCGTCGGAGATGAGGGAACCCAGAAACTTGAACGAGTCCACTGTGTCGATGGCTTGTCCATTGATTAGCAATGGATCTTTGGGGTCCTGGTTCCTGCGGTAGTCCACAATCATTTCGACAGTCTTGGAGGTGTTCAGTTCGAGGTTGTTGTCTTCACACCACGACACCAAGCGGACGACTTTCTGGCGGTATGTTGTTTCGTCGCTGTTGGAGATGATGCCCTCAACCGTGGTCTCGTCGGGAAACTTCACGAGCTGAACACTGTCAGCATGGGACACACAGTCATTGGTGAAGAGGCAGTAGAGGAGAGGCGAGAGGACACAACCTTGCGGCGTGCCCGTGTTGAGAATAAGGGTTTTGGAAAGGTTGGAGCCGATCTTGACAGTCTGAGGGCGGTAGAGAAGAAAGTTCAGGAGCCAGTGACAGGTGGAGAGAGGAAGATCGAAGGAGCAGAGCTTGTCGAAGAGTTTCTGGGGGATGACGGTGTTGAAGGCACTGCTGATTTCGATAAACAGAAGTCGGGCGTATCGGTCGGGGGACTCGAGGTGTTGGAGGACGAAGTGCAGAACCAAGGCGACGGCATCGTCCACAGACCGGTTGGCGCGATAAGCGAACTGTAGAGGGTCCATCTTCTCCGTGGTGAGAGCCTGCAGGTGCCGGAGGACCAGTCGTTCCAGCACCTTCATCACCACGGAGGTCAGCGCCACCGGTCTGTAGTCGTTGAGGGACGCCACCTTGGCCTTCTTCGGGACGGGGATGATGTTAGAAGTCTTGAAGCAGAGGGGGACAGTGGACAGTTCGAGAGAGGAGTTGAAGAGGGAGGTGAAGATGGGGGCAAGTTGATGGGAGCAGTGGCGGAGGGTGGAACACGATACCCCGTCGGGGCCAGCCGCCTTCCTGCAGTTCTGCCGGCTAAACAGCCGCCGCACCTCCGATTCTTCAATGACGAAGGGCGGGGGCAATGAAGAGGCAGGGTCGGGGGGGGGGGGGGGGGGGGAAGGGGGGGGCGTGACGGTGACGGGGGTGGTGTTATGCCGATCGAACAGAGCGTAGAACTCGTTGAGCTGGTCAGGGAAGTCTTTGTTGTCTGCGTCAGCAGGAGGGGCCTTTTTCTTGATGTTGGTGATGGTCTGCAGGCCCTACCAGACTGCACGAGCGCTGCCGGACTGGAATTGTACTTCCAGCTTCTGGCGATACTGCCACTTGGCCGCGCGGATTGCTTTCTGCAGTTCACGCTTGGCGTGTCGGTAGGCCCTCTGGTCTCCGCTCCTGTGTGCCTCCTTCTTGGCCTTCACCTTTGCCTTGAGGGCGCCGTTGAACCAGGGCTTGTGGTTGGGCCACACCCTGACCTGCTTGGGGGATGCAGGATTCCTCGCAGATACGCTGTTATCACATCAGCTCGCTCGTCGAAGTTGGCGCAGGTGTCTGTTAGCGCGTCCCAGTCCGTGCAGTCAAGGCAGCCCTGCAGTTGTTCAATGGAATCCTGGTCCCAGCGCTTGATGGTACATTGCTGGGGTTTGGCAGACTTTAGTTTCTGTCGATAGAAGGGGAGGAGGTGGATAACGTTGTGGTCGGAGTTGCCGAGAGGGGGGGGGCGTGCAACGGCGCTGTAGGCGCCACTGATGGTACTGTAGCACAGGTCGAGGGTTGTCTCATACATTGTTTTGCATTTGACATGCTGCTTGTAGCGGGGTAGAGGCTTACTGAGAGAGTTGTGATTAAAATCACCAAGGACGATGACATGGGCGTCGGGGTCTGAATTCTCAATGGCAGTGATTTGTTTGGATAGTTCACTGAGGGCGTTGGTGGGGTTTGCAGCGGGGTGGATGTAGACTCCCACTAGCACAATGGAGGAGAATTCACGGGGGAGATAGAAGGGGCGGCACTTGAGGAAGATATTTTGAAGGTGGGGTGAGCAGAAGGTGGAGAGAACAGTGTTGTCGGTGCATCAGCGATCGTTAATCATGAAGCAGACGCCGCCTCCGTCCATCTTTCCAGATAGTACGAGGTTGCGGTCGCCACGGAAGATGGAGAAGCCTTGGGGTTGAAAAGCAGCATCGGGGTGGGAGGGTTGAAGCCAGGTTTCAGTGAGGCATACAACAGAACAGTCGCGAAAGTTGCGTTGAGTACGGAATAGATATAATAGTTCGTCGAACTTGTTGGTCAGCTTACGGACGTTGGAGAGAAGGATGCAGGGGAGAGAAGGACGTAGAGAGCGACGGCGAAAGCGAACAAGCAGCCCGCCGCGCTTATCTCGCTTGCGCGTAGGCTTATCGCGTGGTAGCGTCATGCGTTGGGAACCTATGCCTTCGTTCATCGCGCGGGAAAGAATGTCAGATTCAGCGATGGAAATCAACAAATCTGAAGTGTACTTGCCGTTCATACTTTCACGAATGCGAAGAAGTTCCTCACTCGAGTACGCTTGCACACACACAACTCTTTCTACACTCAAACACACAAGGAACATCAGTATAAACAAGGAGCCTAGCACCGTGTCGCCATAGTTCGGCGCCATCTTGGATGCATATATCCATTATGCCAAAGCCATCTTGGATGCATATATCCATTATGCCAAAGCCAATAAAACTCCACTCTCTGCTTTCTGCTCAACACCCTGACTTTCTGCTTCCTCCACTTCCCTGACTTGTCCTTATAACACATCAGTACCGAGGACCTTCCCTTGACCTTCCCGAACGGCAGCTCTTGGCGCGGGGCCTCAAGTGTGTCCCTTTAAAACCACGAGCCAATCAACTGCAGACCATGTACCAGATACAAAGGGTTTTTTTGTTGTTTGAAGACTGCGTTTCCTGGCCCATTTTGCTAGTTCTCCCCATTCTGGCCCATTTTGCTAGTTCTTCCTCTCACTTTGTGGACTTTGACCCCATCAATGACGCTGACCTCTAGCTCGCCTTTCCCCCGCCCGCCTGGAACCCGGCCCTCGGGCGATTTTTACGTCCAAGAATGCACTAGATAAATTTATTCCATCATCCGCAAGAATCTCCATTACGCTAATCTCTCGCCCCTCGAGTTGGCTGCCTTGCGCAGCCGGAACGACATTGTCATCAAGCCGACCGACAAAGGTTGTTCTGTGGTGGTGTGGCTAAGGATCTATGCTTGGCAGAATCCAACCGCCAACTATCCGATCACAATTCCTACACCCCGCATTCTGTCTAAAGCTACCCAGAAGTCCGACAACACCGCCATCGCAAACCATCAATAACGCAATATCTTCCGGTGTTCTGCCCTGTGAGGCTCGTAGCCTCATCCTAACTTAAACTGAATTCTCTTAATCAAAATTCCACCTTCTGCCTAAGATACACATAGTCAATACCTTCGGTCGGCCCATTGTCTCAGCTTTATGATGCCCCACTGAACTTATTTCTCAATACCGCTGGACCCTATAAACAATGACTGACTAACTAACCTTGATCGGATCTTCCAACCCATTGTTGCCAGACTCCCATCTTATGTTAAAGAGGCTAACCACACTGTGTGCGCTGCATTTTCATACCCCACTCTGAGGGTCTCTTGGCAATAAAACATTTTCTGTCTAAGGACTCCCGCCCACTTCATGTCACCACCATTCTCTGCCTTGCTGAACTCATCATCACCCTCATCTGTTTGCAGTTCAACAACTTGCACTACCTTCAGACCTGTGGCGATGGGCACTCGCAAGGGCCATAACTACGTTTGCCTTTGTATCATTTTTTGGGGGGGAGATTATATATTTCAGCAGTAAAAGGACGTCCTTCTTGATCTGTATAAACGATTAATTGACGACTGCTTTGGCATTCCCACCTGCACTAAACCTCACTTCAGTCTCTTCATTCAGTTTGTATCTGACTTCCTGTCCATCCTGCCATCAAATTCACTTTCACCATCTCTGACCCCAGTCTGTCCTTCCTGGATCTCCAGGCCACCATAATCCCCGGTTTCACCCACCTCAGGCCACTACAAGCCCACTGACTCTCACTCCTACCCCCATTTCTCCTCGAGCCATCCCCTCCTCCTCCATGTCCAGTATCCTCTTTTCCCAGCTACTTCGTCTCCGCCGCATTTATAGATGGAACTGGGATTTCCTGTCCCAAGCCTGCACTATGATCACCCTTTTTGCAAACAAGGGCTACCCTAACGCCTTGTGCCAAGACGCGCTGATGAAGGCGTCTGTCATCTTCAGCTCCCAGACTCTCGCACTGTTCCGTCCTCCTCCACTTCTGACCGCCCCATCTTGGTCCTTACTTACCATCCCCACAACCTCGCAGTCAAGAACATTCTTCTCAAACAATTTCATCTCCAGACTGCCCCTACTCTTCGTGACGCCAACTGGGACTGGGTCGTGTCATCTAGGATTATGTCCTCTGTTCCCTCTGCTCCTGGAATCACCGACTATGGTCAGCGCAGATGCAGTTGTTGCTCTCACAGTTTCAATCCTACCTTCTTTCAGGGTCCTAATGGCCAGTTCACTGCCCTCTCCACTTTCAGCTGTGTACATCATAAACTGTACTCTCTGCTATAAGCTCTATATCTGAAAGACCAACGGGACGCTCAAGTAAAGGTTCACCGAACAGCTGACTTCTGTCCGCCACGCTACCAGCAATCCGTCCCAGGTTGGCGACCACTTCAATCTTCCTGGCCGGTCTCCTTTCCATCTCTGAGTCTACGGTAGGCGGCAGACTCGCACCTTCTGGCTGTTCCGAAAGTGTATGAACACCCGCTTCATTGATACCCATGGGACCCTTCAGCCCTCAGGCATGAACATATGTAAATGAGGTTGTCCCACCCCCCCCTCCTCCCGCCCTATTCTCTCTTTCTACTAACCCACTCCCACCTCCTCGTTTGTTAATCTGTATATGCAATTAGTCTACTGAAGGAGTTTTCTACGAAGGCCAGGTTTTATCTACTTTCATCAAACCGTGTTAGCACATCACAGCCTTTTCAAACGGCCAGTTTTCTTGCTCGTTTAGGACATGCTTTAAGACTAAGATTTTGAGACTAAACCTTTTATCATTACAGATTCGAATGTTTAGTCTCTCTCTCTCTCTCTCTCTCTCTCTCTCTCTCTCTCTCTCTCTCTCTCTCTCTCTCTCTCTCTCTCTCTCTTTCTCTTTCTCTCTCTCTTTCTGTGTGTGCTGTGTAGATGTGAGTGCCATTGGGTATCACCAACACGGTGCTTTGCTGTTGCCATCTGCTACAGCAGTTACTCTCTCTTGGCTGAACAATAACAGTGTCTGATTGTGTGTTCTGGTTTTCTTTCAGAACTACTTGTTGGAGAGCCTTGTGCCCACGATATTGACTGTACGGGTGGCGCAACGTGTAATGGAAGTTGCCAATGCAAGCCATCGTACTACATTACTCCTCAACAAACGTGCACATTCCGTAAGTGAGGTCACTATAATATTTATTTTAGCACAAGGCAGTATATACATTTCAAACAGAAGTGTTGGTAGATGCTCGAACGACGCAAGAGCTCTAAACAGATATACTAGGACACTTTGTGAGAATAAAGAAGACAACAAGATGACCGCACTGGGTATGTTAGATTAACGGTGCTGTTGTTAGGTCAGGGGAATCGCCCAGCTACTGGTACAATGACGTCCACTAAGATCTGCCGAATCTCGGGCTAAAGGAGGATGAAGAAGAAAAAGAAGAACAAAAAAGATGAGAATGAATATTTGTTATTTTTTCCCCATTTGGAAACTCGATGATTGAACGTTTAATAACACAAACACTAAATTTTGTATCTTCCATTAAGTCAAATAGCTCATGCAGTGAAAGAGTAAGCTGATGTTTCAAATAAGTTGATGGGTACATTTCAAAGCGAAAGTGGTACGCAAAGGAACGAAATCTAAACTGATGTTCGAGGGCGAGGCAGCACAGAGGTGCACGAGAACGTGTTGAATGCACATTGCAATGCTACAAGATAGAAGAGGATGAATTGTCCGTATTTAAAGAAGAATGACATTTGACCACAATGAGTTAAGAGAACGAGTGAACATTTACTCTCAAACGAAACCCAACGATACCCTTATTTGGATTCATTTTTTAAAACTGTGTTAAATGTGTCAGTGTGGCCGCCTGTGTGTGTATGGGTGTGAATCCGTGTGTGTACTTTTCTTTTAAGTTTTACGTTCTATACCTAGATGTGATGTTTGTCATTATTTGTTTGCGTTTCATGTTTCACCTGTTTTTTTTCAGAAATGATATTATTGTGTCATATTTCTAAAATATTTATCATTGCCAGTGTACGTTCATGTATGCGTGCGAACGCTTAGAACGAGCTTTATATTTTGCTTTTGTGCTTTAGATAATTTATTATTATTAGTCTTATTACATGTTTTATTATTATTATTATTATTATTATTATTATTATTATTATTATTATTATTATTATTATTATTATTATTATTATTATTATTATTATTATAACGCTCGGTTGCTGGATTTGGCTCCAGCATCTGAAGTCATTCCTTTTACTCACTCATCATACTTTGGTGATTTCAGGCAAGCCGCCAGATGGAACATCTGAATGCAAGGGTGACTTTGAGTGTGCTGAGAACGCCATGTGCCTTTTTCATAAATGCGTTTGCAAGTCTGGTTTTTATCTCGACCTTGGAAAGTGTGTTCCGCGTAAGTGCTTTGTTAAAATGTATTGTTTTCATATATGTGTATGTTCCTATTACATAAGATAAGATTAGATTGGATTAGATTGGATTGGATTAGATTAGATTAGATTAGATTAGATTAGATTTAGATTAGATTAGATTAGATTAGATTAGATTAGATTAGATTAGATTAGTTTAGATTAGATTAGATTAGATTAGATTAGATTAGATTAGATTAGATAGATAGATAGATAGATAGATAGATAGATAGATAGATGTTCCCGGATCCAAGTTAAGTTTCAAAATGCCAGAAAATGTCAGTTTCGTCTCCTATAGGGGACGACTTGGGTCAAACTGTACTTTTAATAGGTCCCTTGTCTTTTTCGAACAGTTTGAGAATGTTTTCGCCGGATGTTGTCCTCACTTGGTTTCCTACCATTTAAGAATCCAAGAAGGCACCTGGGTTTTGATACGGATAGAGCGCAGACTTGTCGAGCAACAAACATTCTATATATATGCACACGTATGCTCTTTCCGTCATTCAGGAACGGGATTTTAAGCATGTCCTCAGAAACAGGAGCGTGTTCCGCTAAATATTTTATGTCGCCTCTAATTCGCCTCTAACGCAAAGACAGTTATTTATTATCAGTATAAATTCGTTTTAAAAACAACTGTCTTTGCGTTAACGCAAAGACAGTTTTTATTAGCAGTATAGACAGTTTTTTTTAGCAGTATATATTTGTTTTAAACACGAACTGTCTTTGCGTTAGAGGCGACATGATTCCGATTGGTAAGACAGTATGTAAATTAAAATGAACAAACTGCAAGAACTAAGATAAAATATATTGAAATGTACAGTGTACTTGATTTCATTTATTATATCGTTCTAAAAATACCGGTTTTCCAGCTTAGGACCTGCTCAAGGCGCTGGCCGATACAGGATATAACTCAAGCCGCCCCGGGCGCCCACTTGCAGCCTTTGGGCGCATAGTCTGACGCCCAGACAACTGAGCACAGTCCTGGGCGACCACTTATGGGGAGGATGGGGGAGGGAATTGACACAGTGCTCACCCGTCTAGAACATGAGAGTCAAGATCTTTAAAGTCCGTGCGATGTAATGCGTGCGTTCACAGGCTAGCCTCGGTTTATACTCTCATCCGAAGGTAAAGAAAACGTGCAACCTGAACTTGGAATATCAATAAGCTATAGAAAAACATTAATCATGGCAAGTTATGTTGCATGGTCATTGCTAGGTTCTCGTGCTAGGTTCTCGTTAGTATTATAATTATTAGTAGTATTAGTATTAGTATTAGTATTATTAGTATTAGTATTAGTATTATTGTGTCCTGCCAATATTGATGCCTGATCTGAAGCGTTTCTTGACCATGATGTAGTCGATCTAATTGTGATGCACCCCGCCGGGACTTTGCCATGTCCATCGTCTGGGTTTTTTGTGGAGACCAAGCGTGTTTGCCAGTATCAGATTGTTGTATCTGGCAAACTCCAAGAGTCTCAGACCCTTGTCATTTGTCTCGTTGTTGCAGTGGGGTCCACATGTGTCTCCCCAGTTGTGGTGCGCATCTTGACCAACCTTGGCATTCCAATCGCCTTGCACTATGACTATGTCCTTCTTCGGCACTTGGTCAAGGACAGCCTGTAGAATATCATAGAAATCCTCCACTTCGCTGTCCTCAAAGTCTGATGTTGGGGCATAGGCCTGGATGATGGAGATGTTGAAAGGGGCTGCTCTCAGACGGATCGTAATGAGTCTACTGGAGACTGGGCGGCAATCCATAACAGTGGCTAGAATGTTCTTGTGGACCAAGAATCCAAATCCGTGTTCGTGCCTGTCATCTCTACCGCTGAAATAAAGCTTGTGGCCTTTGTCGATCGTTGTTTCACCTATGCCTTTCCAGCGCAGTTCGCTGATCCCTAAAACGTTCCATCGATAGTGGTCCATCTCGCGGGCCAGTTCTTCTAATTTTCCCTCCGCATTTAGGGTCCTGACATTCCAGGTTCCTATGACGATGTTATTTCTGGTGCGGATCTTGCTAAGTTGTCCATCAGTAGCACGCTTATCGCCTCCGTCCTGGTGGCCAACGGAAGGCGCGGTTCTTGTTGACCCGGGTGACGACCGATCCGGTATGGAGTAAATGGTTTTATTCATCATGCAGTGTGTCTTAGGCAAGAAAGGCCTGGCAGGGCCCAATCCTCTTTAGGCTGTTGGCCATAGCCGATATCCACGAATACAGTGTGGCTCGCCTTGGCCCCGAGCACGTGGTCGTTGAACCTGTAGTAACATGAGGTTCCTCCTTCCTGGCCGGTGACTTCTGTGTAGAAGACTTTCGCCCAGTGATGCCGTGCTGACATCACCCCTTTTAGTCGCTTCTTACGACACGTCGGGAAACGTTGTGTCTATTTTGATCAGTGCCTGAACCCACAGAGCAGACATCGGAAGTGACCACGATCTCGTGCTGTTTTTCCGGCTTCACTTGAAGAGAGTAAACATAGCAAAGTGCACTAGACTGAAGTTTGACCTGGACAAACTGCAAGACCATGAGGTGGCAGAAACATTTCAGGCCACAATTGGAGGGAAATTTGCACCACTGCCCATTGTGGGAGCTGGTGAAGTCGATGTCAACACCATGATCACCACCTTCAACCTAGCTGTGACAGATGCCGCCACGGAGATCCTTGGAAAGCACCGGCCAAAGAAGAAGCTGTGGACCGCACCTGAACTTTCGGACCTGTTTGATAAACAAGGAGAGATGAAAAAGAAAAAGAACAACTCACAGGGATCTGATGCCTACCGAAAAATCAACAATGACATCCGAGAAGGCAAAGGAGAACTGGATAGAAGATAAATGCCAGGAAATAGAAAACAGTCTAAACAAGAACAACAGCAAGATGGCCTACCAGATTGTGAAGCGGCTGACAAGTGTTAAACAACCCGAGGTCTCCACGATCCAAAGCAAGTCTGGCATATGCCTTACAGAAGAACAAGGAATCTTGGACAGATGGACAGAGTACTGCTCTGACCTTTACAACCAAACACCAAACGGAGACCCATTAGTTCTAGCATGTCCAGAGAACAGAAAAGAAGAAGAAATCCTCCCAATTCTCCGAGAAGAAATTGAGGCAACAGTGCAATTGCTGAAGAAGGGGAAGTCAGCTGGAGTGGACTACATACCCGCGGAACTGCTTCAAGCAGGAGGAGAAGCGATGACTGACGCACTCAACATTATCTGTAACAAGATCTGGCAGAGTGGGTAGTTGCCTACTCATTGGAACCAGTCGTTTTTCATCACTCTTCCCCAAAAAGGTAACCTTCAGGAATGTGAAAATTACCGCACCATCAGCCTCATTAGCCATCCCAGCAAGGTCCTCCTGAAAATAATACTCAACAGGTTGAAACCCCAAGCTGAACAAATCATAGCTGAAGAGCAAGCAGGAATCAGGGCAGGGCGAAGTACCACTGAACAGATTTTCAACCTCAGAATAATCTGCGAGAAATACCTACAGCACCAACAACATCTATATCATGTGTTCCTTTGACCGAGTCTGGCATGCAGCTCTGTGGGCTACCTTGAGAGTGTACAACATCAGCCCTAAAATTATTGAAGTCATCAAAAGCCCGTATGACAAGGCTACCAGTGCAGTCCTCCATAACAGCGGCATCGGAAACTGGTTCAGATTAACAATCGATGTGCGTCAGGGATGCCTACTCTCTCCAACACTCCTCAACATCTTCCTAGATCGCATCATGTGAGAAGCCCTTGCAGATCACGAAGGCACAGTCATCATAGAGGGAAGAGCAACCTCCAACCTTCGTTTTGCGGATGACATTGATGGATTGGCTGGAGAGGAACAAGAACTTGAACAGCTGGTACAGAGGCTTGACACCACCTCCAGAGCCTATGGAATATAAATAAGTGCAGAGAAGACCAAAATGATGACCAACAACACCAGTGGCATCAACACGGACATCAAAGTCCATGGCCAATCCCTCTCAACACAGTGCATAGCTTCAAATATTTAGGAGCCATTGTATCAGACAATGTGTCCCGACAAGAAGTTCTCTCAAGGATCGCACAATCAACTGGTGCCCTGGCGAGGTTGAAGCCAATTTGGAAAGACAGGACCATCAGTCTACATTCCAAGGTAAGACTGCTGCGCTCCCTTGTCATCTCCATCTTCCTATATGCTTGCGAAACATGGACCCTCACAGGAGATCTCCAACGAAGAATACAAAGCATGGGGTGCTGTAGAAGACTTCTGAGCATTTCCTATATACAGCACATCACCAACGACGAAGTCCGACAGACCATCACACAAGCCATTGGACAACACGATGACCTGCTCACAGTGGTGAAGAAAGAAACGGAAACTCCGATGGTATGGCAACGTCACCAGATCATCAGGTTTTCCAAAGACCATCCAGCAAGGCACAGTGCAAGGAGGTAGAAGAAGAGAGAGACCGAAAAAGAGGTGGGAGGACAACATTCGAGAATGGACTGGTTTGACACTGAGCGAAACAATCAGGGTTGCTGTGGACAGGGAATGAAGGAGTACGCTGGTTCAACTATCATCTGTAGTGCCCCTACGACCTCCGAGTTACGGGATAGGATCTAGGATAGGATAGGATAGGATTATTATTAGTAGTAGTATTAGTATTATTAGTATTATTTGTGTTAATTTTATTTTTTATTCTTTAAATTCAGTTCATTTTATGTATATATTATTTTTGTTTTATTTTACTATTAGTAGTAATTTGTTTATTAAATTTTATTTGTTTCCCCCATTTTTTTTAAAATTATTTTTGATTTCTTTATTTTATTTAATAAACTTTAAAGAAACATTTTACAACTTATTTCATTAACTTTATTTTTATTCTTCTTTGTTGTCCAAAATCACCTGGTCCTGATTTGGCTCGGAAGAGTCCGCTGGACCTAAAGCAATAATCATGTAATGTAATGTAATGCCTAAAATCACATTGTTGTGAACAGACGTGAAATTAAAATATTGATTTGACTTGAAATATTGAATTCCCGTCTATTGTGGATATTTGAAAACCGAAGTACCCGGAAAAACTCCTCAGAGTCCTGAAAAGTATCATACTTAAGTTTTGTAAGTTCGCCCCATGAGGGGTTCGAACCCGCTACCTTCAGCATAAGAAACCATCTCACTGTCCAATATGTTACCTTCATCATAATAAACCATCTCACTGTCCACTATGTTACTTTCAGCATAAGAAATCATCTCTGTCCAATATGTTACCTTCAGCATAAGAAACCATCTCACTGTCCAATATGTTACCTTCAGCATAAGAAATCATCTCACTGTCCAATATGTTACCTTCAGTATAAGAAACCATCTCCACTGTCCAATATGCTACCTTCAGCATAAGAAACCATTTCACTGTCCAATATGTTACCTTCAGCATAATAAACCATCTCACTGTCCAATATGTTACCTTCAGCATAAGAAACCATCTCACTGTCCAATATGTTACCTTCAGCATAAGAAACCATCTCACTGTCCAATATGTTACCTTTAGCATAAGAAACCATCTCCACTGTCCAATATGTTATCTTCAGCATAAGAAACCATCTCACTGTCCAATATGTTACCTTTAGCATAAGAAACCATCTCCACTGTCCAATATGTTACCTTCAGCATAAGAAACCATCTCACTGTCCAATATGCTACCTTCAGCATAAGAAATCATCTCACTGTCCACTATGTCACCTTCAGTATAAGAAACCATCTCACTGTCCAATATGTTACCTTCAGCATAAGAAACCATCTCACTGTCCACTATGTTACCTTCAGCATAAGAAACCATCTCACTGTCCACTATGTTACCTTCAGCATAAGAAACCATCTTACTGTCCAATATGCTACATTCAGTAGAAGAAACCATCTCACTGTCCAATATGTTACCTTCAGCATAAGAAACCATCTCACTGTCCACTATGTTACCTTCAGCATAAGAAACCATCTCACTGTCCACTATGTGACCTTCAGCATAAGAAACCATCTCACTGTCCAATATGTGACCTTCAGCATAAGAAACCATCTCACTGTCCACTATGCTACATTCAGCATAAGAAACCATCTCACTGTCCACTATGTTACCTTCAGCATAAGAAACCATCTCACTGTCCACTATGTTACCTTCAGCATAAGAAACCATCTCACTGTCCACTATGTTACCTTCAGCATAAGAAACCATCTCACTGTCCACTATGTTAGGGTTAGGCATAAGAAGCCATCTCACTGTCCAATTATGCTACCATGACACCACACACCGTTGGCCCGCGACCTTCAGCATAAGAAACCATCTCGCTGTCCAATATGCTACCAGGACACCACACCGTGGGTCAATTATGTAAACGTTCCAGACAGTGGTAACGATGTCACGATCATAAGGACCGTGTTACACTCCGTTTGATGATGGTGTTTTTCTTTATCAGTATTTGATTCAGCCCCGATGCTGAAGTCCTGATAAGGTGTAACTCAGATTCGTTTATTCACACAGCCCGTCCAAACAGCATACAAGTCACAAAGTCGAAGTATGAAGTTTTCCACTTTTATTCAGCACACATCAACAACTGCATACAATTCTCAACTCAACTCAACAACTTTCACAGCAACTCTCCAAATCACTATCAACAACTTTACTCTCTCAACAGCGACTCGGCACACGATTAAATAACCTCTCTCTTTTCTGGAACAATATGGTACATGGTAGAAATGACGTACTGCCACCAATCGAACTAAAGATCGTCATCACTGGCTTACGTCATTACACATTTTCTCTACTTCCGGGAACATTCACGACCTTCGATATCCATCCGGAAATTTCTATCAAGAGTAAACACGTAGATCCAGAAACTTCGCAAATTATCAACGTTATACAAAGCCTCTCCTAACAACAATGCAAACTCAAATCAAAGGTAAATAAACTCCATTATTGAATACTTTGCAAATCGAAACGATTAGATCTATCGTGCGCGCTTTAGACACACTTTCGTTCGTTTCAACGTAACATAACCCCCCACTCAAGAAGAAATTTACTTAATTTCTTTCAACAACGTTGAAACGTAATGCACAAACAAAGTACAGAATTAAGACTTATTTCAGTCTGCCTGAGTACTGTCAGTGTTCACAGTTCATTCACACAGAGTCAAAGTTTCTCATCTGCAAGTCTTTCTGGATACTGTCAATGTTCACATATCATTTACCCAGTCAACGTTTTTCATTTTCAAGTCTGTCATTACCAATATTTTTAGTTCATCCACACAGTCAATGTTCTTTCATTCGCAAGGAAACGACGCCCTCGTCAGTTGCAGTCGTCATCGGCCCAGGGTCAAAGACGATGATCACGTGGGCTTCCCTGGAATCAGTGCGTCCTCTGTTGTGTCCTTCTTCCATCGGATGTCCGACGCAGTCGACGTTGTCAGCTCCCAGGATGCATTCGCTGGGTCTTACGGTCAGGTTGGCTTCTGCGGGACGGTGGAACAGCTCCCTCAAGGTCTGCAGATGCTCCTTCCAGGTCTGGGTGTGGACTTCATGTTCGACCAAAGTCGTAGAGCCTGGGACATCATTGAAGTTATGGGGAAACTCGCCCATAAGGTCCTTGAGCTCCATCTTTTGACCTTCCGTCAAGCTTGGTCCTAGCTTAATATCATCAATGCCTTCTTTGCTGTGGAAGTCTCCCAGTTCCAACAGTTCTTCGCTGTCAAAGCTGTCGTCGGTCACAGCTGCTGTGGCTGCGTGCACAGTCTCTGATGGCCTTTCTACGTACAGCTTAAGGAGGTTGGCGTGGTATATCTTGGAATGCTGGCCGACCTTCACCTTGTAGTCGTTGATACCCACCACGGTCTCCACTTCGTACGGGCCTTTCCACTGCATCAGCAACTTATTATGATCGGTAGGTAGCAGCACCAGCACTTTGTTGCCAGGTTTAAACTTCCTGTTCACAGCCCTACGGTCATAGTAGTGCTTTCCACAGTCCTGGGACTTCTTCAGGTTTTCTCTGGCTATCTCGAGAGTCTGCTCCAGCTTCTCCCGTAGCTCAAACACGTACTGGTAGCTGTTCTTCACCTCTGGGGTGTCTACTTCTTTCGTCCACAGTTCTTTCAGGATGTGCATCGGCCCTCGGATGGTTCTTCCGTACAGCAGCTCGAACGGAGAAAAGCCGGTGGACTCCTGCGGTACTTCTCTGTAGGCGAAAAGTAGGGCGTTGATGTAGCGATGCCATTGTCTGGGCTGCTCGCTGCACAGTTTCTTCAGGGTGGACTTCAGCGTAGCATTGAACTTTTCGACGAGCCCGTTGCACATTGGATGGTAGGGTGTCGTAGTCAAATGCCGGATGCTCAGCAGTCTGTTGACCTCCTTCATGCAGTCAGAGACGAACTGCGTCCCGAGGTCTGTCAGAATTTCTTCAGGCACTCCAAGTCTACTGAACATGTCCACCAGTGCCTCTGCCACAGTTTCAGTGTCAATCTTCTTCAGTGGCACTGCTTCTGGGTACCGAGTCGCATAGTCCACTAAAGTCAGTACCCACCGATGACCTTCTTCACTCGGAGGTCTTATTTCGCCGATTAAGTCTAAGGCCACCCTCTTGAAAGGTCGGTCGATCAGAGGCATCCTCTGCATAGGCACTTTCGGGACCCTTCCTCGAGGTATGGTCTTCTGGCAAATGTCACATGATCGGCAGAAACGGCTGACGTCCGCATGAAGCCCTGGCCAGTAGAACACCGCCTGGATTCTGTCTGACGTCTTCCTGATGCCTAGGTGACCTCCCATAATTGAGTCATGCGCTACTTCCATCACCTGGCGCCTTAAGGGTAATGGTACCAGTACTTGACGTAGTGGTTTACCTCCGTTGACCCTCGGGTGCTGGAAGATTCTGTACAGGATCTTGGCCTTCACCTCAAAATAGACCGTGCCATTGCCCTTGGTCACGTGGTCTTGGCGGTTCCTGTACTTGTTTAAAGTGCTATCAGCTTCCTGGAGCTGGATCAGCTTATCTCTGTCCACGATGGCAGCTTTGGAGTTGTCGGCGACCTTCAGTGGCGTAGACATCTTGTCTCTCTTGGCCTGGGCCCTGGTAGTAACAGCACTGACGATCTCTGGTCGGCAGGGCTGAGCCGGAGTAACCACATTGTCCCGTAGCAGCTCTGTAAGGTCTCCATCGGGAAACGGCAATGGATCCTCCTCCACAACTTCGACGTGTTGGGTTGAGGCAGGACTCCATTCTGGATCGGGGTCGTCGGGTCGTCTCGCGCCGTCGATATTCCCGATCATCAAATCATACAGCGGCTTCTTCAGGCAAACCGCTTCGACTTCGCCTATGTAGAAAGGGGTGTTGACATGAATTTTCGCAACTGGCGCTCTCACACATTTGCTGTCGGCCATGAGTGTCCATTTTGAATCGCCAGTGAACTGTTCTTTAGCGATTAGGTCTTCTCTGACGATGACCCCACTGCAGCCAGAGTCTCTTAAAACAGTCACTTCATGATTTCCGACGCGTCCCTTCGAAACTGGCATGTTCTGGACGGTCACAGCTGCGCTGGCGACGACGGGGATGGATTTCCCGTTGGCAAGGAGGAGTTGGCCATCAGTCATGCACTCTTGCACGTCCGCAGGGGTAGCTGTGCGCTCGGTCTCACTCGGAAGAATGACGCTCCCGCCGCACACTTGATGGTCAGATCTACTGGTTTGCCGTTGATTGGAGAACCGCCTCTGCCGGTTGCCCGCCGCTGAATTGTCCGTACTGCTCCGCTGTCCGCTACTTTTGTTTTGAGGACAGTTAGAAGCTCTGTGGTCTGTAGCGTTGCAGGTGAAACAGCCCCTTGAATGCCCTTCCCTGGGAGGAGGCGTGGAGTCTGTCTGTCTCTGGCTCGTCTGGCTTCCCTGGATCTGGTTCACATGGTTTCCAGTCTTCTGAAAATGTTTCGTCGCGCTGGGTAGCCCCAGGGTTTTCCCATGAGCGATGAGATATCTTTCAGCAGCCTCAGTCACATCTTTAAGCGTCTGCAGCTTTTGTTCTTCTAAGTGGGTCGCTAGGTCCTTGTGACAGGCATTGAGAAATTGTTCTTTCACAATCAGGTCATGGAGACTGTCGTAAGACTTCATTTCGCCTGATAACTCCACCCACTTGTGTAGATATGACGACAGGCGCTCCACAAACTGCTTTGGCGTCTCGTCTGACTTAGGCCGGCATTCACGGAAGCGTTTACGGTAGCCCTTCTCTGTAAAGTTGTAGCACTGCAACAGGGCCTCTTTCAAGACGTCGTAGTTTTTGGCGTCATCGTTCGACAGTCTGGTGTAAACTTCGAGAGCTTGCCCCGTCAGAAGTGCACTCAGTCGAATTGCCCAGTCTTGAGGTTGCCAGTTAGAGCTTTCAGCGAACCTTTCGAATCTCGCCAGATAACTGTCAATCTGGTCCTTCCCGTCGACGAAAGCTGGCAATTTTGGAGCCGTGTTGTCACTGATAACTTGTGGCGCATGCTGTTGTTGCTGGATGCGCGCCAACTCTAGTTGGAACTGCCGATCAGCTTCTCTTTCCTCACGCCTGCGCTCATCTTCTCTTTCTTGCCGCTGCTGTTCAATTTCCAGACGCTTCAGTTCAAATTCTCTTTCTTCACGGCGACGCTGCTCTTCTACTTCTAGACGCTTCTGTTCTAGTTCTATTTCTTTTTCTAGACGCTTCTCTTCCAATTCTCTTTCTTCGCGGCGACGCTGCTCTTCTAATTCTCGTTCTTGTATTCTCTCCTGGGATTTGACGTACTCCGTCAACTGTTTCCCTTTTAGATTCAGTTCAACCCCTTTCTGCCAGAAGTCAGCCATCTTGATGCTTCTGGAAAGTTCTTTTCTGGAAAGTTCTTTTTCTAGAAAGTTCTTGACTGTAGAGTTCTTTTTTTTTTTTTCTTTTTCTGGAAAGTTCTTGACTGTGCTGTACCTTTCTAGACTGTTCTAGAACAGCACGCTTTCTGCAGTAGCGCTGATGCTTGTCACTAGTCGCCTTCGCTGACGCAGGCCCCGCTGTCCTCGTCGTATGCGACGCTGCACCACGCTGGTGTTGATGTATACGCTCCTGTGCTGAAGTAGACGCGACGTCCGCTCGTCGCTCTCTCTAATACTGGCGATGTAGCTCCGAGACTGTCCCTCGACGTAGTCTTACGGCAGCCACGTAGTCCCGACTTGTTGTTCGCTCACGAAGCAACTCTTCAGCGACTACACGCCCTTGCAGTCAACCCGAACCTATCGGATGTAGTCCCAGTATGTTGGCCCCTCTCGACGCAACTCGTTGGCGGCTACCCTCGATGACTGCTTCTCGTAACGTTGACTCGCTTGTTGTAGCAGTTGAACCCTTGGCTATGGCGTGAATCGCGGCTTGACCCCCAAAATGTTACACTCTGTTTGATGTTGGTGTTTTCTATCAGTATCTGATTCAGCCCCGATGCTTGAATTCCTGATAGTTGTGTAACTCAGATTCGTTTATTCACACAGCCCGTCCAAACAGCATACAAGTCACAAAGTCGAAGTATGAAGTTTTCCACTTTTATTCAGCACACATCAACAACTGCATACAATTCTCAACTCAACTCAACAACTTTCACAGCAACTCTCCAAATCACTATCAACAACTTTACTCTCTCAACAGCGACTCGGCACACGATTAAATAACCTCTCTCTTTCTGGAACAATATGGTACATGGTAGAAATGACGTACTGCCACCAATCGAACTAAAGACCGTCATCACTGGCTTACGTCATTACACATTTTCTCTACTTCCGGGAACATTCACGACCTTCGATATCCATCCGGAAATTTCTATCAAGAGTAAACACGTAGATCCAGAAACTTCGCAAATTATCAACGTTATACAAAGCCTCTCCTAACAACAATGCAAACTCAAATCAAAGGTAAATAAACTCCATTATTGAATACTTTGCAAATCGAAACGATTAGATCTATCGTGCGCGCTTTAGACACACTTTCGTTCGTTTCAACGTAACATACCGAAAAGACCTTGACTTGGAGTACAGACGTGCTACTTTGGCATTCTGTGAAAGTTCAGTCTTTCCTTTATACAGGACAGGTTTGAAATGCGTATCTCTCGTAGTGCAAGGTCAAGGTCACATCGAAGACCCTCTATAAATCCCATTTTGGCTGTTTCCTGCAACCATGACATTGGGTTGCAGTTGCTAAGGCAGCAAGTTGTCCCGCAAAGCACCGTAATTTTTTTTTTTTTTTTGGGGGGGGGGGGGGGGTAATTAAAAGCTGTGAATCGCCTTCCCTGCGTCTTCTGCTGCGAAGATGCATTACTTCCCTTCCCTAGCAACGGCTGTAGAAGATCGCGCTGACAGCGATTTGAAGGCCACCACGACAATTTTGAAAATGTCCGTTTAGTGTTTTTAGTGGGTTTTTTCCTCCACTTTCGGGCTGTTACGAAGGTTATATAGGCAGACGGCCCGAAAGCGACCTTGATCCCAATCCGAGTGTCGTCAAAGGCTTGAGGGCATAGGTCGTAAGGGTTTAGTGAACACTGGACTGTTTTGTTGTGGTGTCCCCAAACAAGAAATGGCCGCGATGTGTGTTTACTTTCAGGCCAGGGACTGGATACCAAATGCCAGACATCATCCTCCAGCTATGAAAACCATTGCATCAATAACGCAGAATGCGTTGATGGACTGTGTACATGCATTTTAAAGGCCTTCCGAGAAAATTCGACATGCAAACTAAGTACTCTCCCTTTCTCTCTCTCTCTCTCTCTCTCTCTCTCTCTCTCTCTCTCTCTCTCTCTCTCTCTCTCTAATTCATATTTTTAGTTTTTAAAATTAACATTAGATAATCATTATACATTTTTAAATGTTCTGGAAATGTTTGATAAATTGTTTTAAACCTTGTCTGAGGGCTGTGTCGCTAAAGACATTTAAAGAATCACATCAAATCAATCTCTCACACACACTCTCTCTCTCTCTCTCTCTCTCTCTCTCTCTCTCTTTCTCCACTCCCAACCCCTCCTCCCTCCCCCCTCCCTGAGGAGCTTAACTGTTTGGTTCGAAGCGGGCGAAGCTGGCGTCCGGGAAGAGCAATCAGTCAGCTGCTAGCTGATGATAACTTTGCGACCTCTTCGTAGAAAGTATGGGGCGCCATGTGTCCATTTATTCTATGTGACCATTCTATACATAGAATAAATTCTATCCACATAGAAAGCATTCTATGCACACAAAAAGCATTCATTAGTTGAAATTCCATTTATAAAAAAGAAACCAATATTGTAAGTCATAGAATAAAATTCTTTGTATAGAATAACATTCTATAATATAGTGTACAAATTCTATGTCCATAATAAAATTCTATGTATATAATAACATTTTATAATAGAGAATAAGATTCTATGTATGTAATACAATTCTATATTATAGAATGCACTTGTATGCATAGAATTATATTCTATAACACTGAATGAATTTTATTACAAAGAATGAATTCTATAACATAGAATTTATTCTATGTGCATACAATTCATTCTATAACATAGAATGAATTCTTTAACATAAAATAAATTATATGACATAAAATGAATTCTATGTGCATAGAATAAATTGTATAACATAGAATGAATTCTATAATAAAGAATGAATTCTATATGATAGAATGAATTTTATAGCATAGAATGAATTTTATAGCATAGAATTCATTCTATGACATAGAATTCATTCTATGACATATAATGAATTCTATAGGCATAGAAAGAATAGTATAACATACAATAAATTAGATGACATAGAATGAATTCTATAACATAGAATGAATTCTATAGCATAGAATGAATTCTATGTTACAGAATGAATTCTATGTCGTAGAATTCATTCTATGCTATAGAATTCATTCTATGCTATAGAATAAATTCTTTGTCATAGAATTCATTCTTTGCTATAGAAATCATTCTATGTTATAGAATTCATTCTATGTTATAGAATTCATTCTATGTCATAGAATTCATTCTATGTGATCTTATTCATTCTATGTTATACTCAAGATTCAAGATTCAAGATAATTTATTGCCAAGTGAATGATACACAAGGAATGCATTTGGTCAACGCTGCAGCACCACACAAAAGCACATATAAAAACATATAAAGCATAGTGAAAATGTGAACAAGCTGACAATAATCACAATATAAAAATAGAAGATAAAGTCATAAAACAGATGAACTGTACAAAATTGGCAAATATATATTTGCTAGTCAACACACACACACGCACGCACGCACATTGCTGAAACATCCATTCGACCTCGTGTTACTTTAACATTAACACGCCTATGCGCAGCGAGTAGGCCTACTTGTACGAAACGTGCTCTACGACAAATTATTGGCTCTCACAATAAGCATGGCGTCCGCATGTACTTGTTGAGGCCATGGTCAGGGACCTGGGTATTATACAATAAATTTGATAAACTGTGGTTCTGAGTAAAGACTACACTGTCGAGTGCACTGACACTGGATACACTGAAATTGGATACCGAGGAACAAGAAGAAGAGACGGCTTAGCATAAGAGGTAAGGGAATATTAGTTTCGGCATGCGGAAATCTGTGTTTAGCCTAGAGCAGAGGTAGGGTCTGTCTGAAAAATACACGTGTCCAATGTGACACAAGCCGCAGCATCCGTCGCCCGGACACACACGGAGCATGCACAGCAAGAAATAATAATAATAACAATAATAACAACAATAATAACAACAATAATAATAACAATAATATGTCATACTCACAAATTTAAAAACTACTGCAGTCACAGTAGCAGATATTGCCGAAAATCACAGTACACAAATAGCACAAGTACAGACACATCAGTTTTATCACCAACACTGCACCATCCACATCAAAAGGAGTAACATAGTGTCTTTATAAAATGCATAAGAAATACCACCGATAAAACAACAAGAATAATAACAATTAAAAAAACAAATTCAACAGAAACAACTTCTAACAAGTCTTACATCCCAACAGATGAAGTTCAACATTAGTGATAGCTCTAATATTAATTAGCTGCCTGAGCACCATTGCAAACAGGGTAGGGTATTGCATCAAGGGTTTCTAAGGGTGACACGCTTGTATACAAATCTTTAAATCCATTCTTAGCTGCAGATTACCCAACAGTGGATAGTGTATGGGGGGAGGGAGATGTAAGGGTAGAATATAGAAGTTATATACACACACACACCACACATACACACACACGCACCCGTATTGTCTACATTGTGGGGTGATTAAGTATCAATGTGTGTGCATACACACACACTCGCCCAACACACTGGGGCAATCAGCCCATCTCAAGATTAAGCATTTTAACTGCTTGTGGGAAAAACTATTGAGAGATCCTGATGTGGTGCACCGAGGCATTCTTAATCTCCGCCCCGAGGGTAGCAGCTGGAAGAACTGGCTGGCTGGGTGGAGTTTGTCTTTATATATATTTTGAGCTCTGCGGTTGGCTCGGAGCAGAAACATTGATTCAATGGAAGGGAGAACGCTCCCAACGACTTTTGATGCTTGTCGTACAACACGTTCAAGTCTGTCCCTGTCCTGACTGCTCGCACTAGAGTGCCATACCACGACCGAGAAAGTGAGAACGCTCTCTACTATGGACCGGTAGAATAGTGATAGGATATTCTGACTGACTCTGAATGTTTTGAGCTGACGAAGAAAATACAACCTTTGGTGGGCTTTCTTAATGGCACCTGAGATATGTGCCTCCCACCGGAGGTCAGCTGAAATTGTAGTACCTAAGAACCGGAAACTATCAACTTGTTCGACCGCTTCTCCATTAATGAGGAGATGATGGATAGGAGTTTTCTTCTTCCGAAAGTCAACAATCATTTCTTTTGTTTTTGAGACATTCAACTCCAGATTATTATTGCTACACCAGCCAACAAGATCATCCACTGCATCACGATATGCTGTTTCATCGGCATCCAAGATCAAGCCCTCAACAGTGGTGTCGTCTGAGAATTTCAGGATGTGTACTGACTTATGCTTTGACACACAGTCATTTGTGAAGAGAGTGAATAGCAGCGGAGACAGCACGCAACCTTGAGGCGCACCAGTATTGAGGGTGATCTGACTGGAGAGTATGTCACCTACTCTGACTGACTGCGGACGCTCCAGCAGAAAGTCAAGGACCCAACGACAAACTGGCAACCCCAAACCCATGTCAACTAGCTTACTGTATAGCTTATGGGGAATAATAGTGTTGAAGGCAGATGAATAGTCTACAAATAAAATCCTAGCATAAGTCTTAGGGTGATCAAGATGCTGAAGGATGTAGTGCAGTGCCAGTGCAACTGCGTCATCGACAGACCTATTTCTGCGATAAGCAAACTGGTGTGGATCCATCTTATCCTGAGTGACCGACTGCATATATTTTAGCACCAGGCGCTCCATCACCTTCATCACAACTGATGTGAGAGCGACTGGGCGAAAGTCATTCAACCCTGAGATGGTAGCTTTTTTAGGGACAGGGACAATGGTGGAAGTTTTAAAGCACCGTGGGACAGTGCATTGCTGCAGTGACTGATTAAAAACATCTGTAAACACAGGAGCTAGTTGGTCTGCACATGTCTTGAGCACTGCAGGGGACACCCCATCCGGGCCCGCCGCCTTCCTGATATTTTGCTTTTTGAACAAGGCCCTGACTTCCGCTTCTTCGATTACAAAAGCAGCCTCCCCAGCAGGATCAAGTGGGGACAGAACAGGCGGGGGCATCCCATTCTGCCTGTCAAAGCGCCCATAAAAGTGGTTCAGCTGATCAGGGAGGTTGGGATCAGGGGCAGGATTGGTAGACTTCATCTCTTTGTACTGAGTGGCCTTCTGAAGACCCTGCCAGACTGTTCTAGGGTTATTGGAGGAAAATTCAACCTCAAGCTTGCGCCCAAACTCAGCTTTCGCCTTGCGAACAGTTTTCTTTAAATCATACTTGGCCGCCTTGAAACGGTCAGCATCCCCACTCCCAAAGGCAGCCTGTTTTGCAAGCAACTTGCCCTTAATCTCCCTTGTAAACCATGGTTTATCATTGGGATACACTTTGAATGTTCTGGTAGGGATACAGTTGTCAGTGCAGAAACTTATATATGAGGTGACAGTGTCAGTATATTCATCAAGAGTTGGGCAGGCACTTTTGAAAATGTCCCAATCTGTGCAATCCAAACAGCCCTGCAGGGCAGTGGCTGAATCACAGGACCATTTCTTAACCCGTTTTACAATGGGCTTAGCAGTTTTAAGTTTTTGTTTATAGGTTGGTATGAGGAGAATAACTATGTGGTCTGACTCCCCTAGCAGAGATGCCTAGTATTACGGAACGTCCGTAATTTTACGGAAAAAAACAATAGTTACTACGGAAATACGGAATAATTAGCGAAATTACGGATTTGCAGCGATCACTTTTACGGATTTTCATAGCGCCGCTGATGCCTATATTTATAGGTTCGTTTGAGGCTCTTATTTTTAACCGCGAAGCTAACGGTTCGTCTGAGGCTTTTTTGTAACCGTGAAGCTTGCGCGAAATGTTACGAGAGGTGATCACGTGACCAAGCGAGAGTTCTAAAATGGCTTCCAAACGAAAGCACAAAACCGAGGAGTTTGACAGTGAAATAGAATTTAGTTTTATGCTTAGTTTTTGTGTGTTTATATTAGCTTTAAAAGAATTACTGATGATTACTGAAAAAGGTTCCAAAATTACTGAAAACAAGTTGCCAAATTACTGAGAGGCATCAAGGCGCCTAGGCATCTCTGCCCTAGGTTAGGTCTAGCAACAGCTCGGTATGATTTTGGAAAAGCAGTGTAGCATAGGGGTGTCGGATAGTGCAGTGGTTGGAGCACTCGCTACTGTGTCGAAAGTGAAGCACCGTCCGGTGCGGTTAGCACTTGGATGGGTGACCGCTAAGGTGTGAAGCGACAAACAACAACGCCCCCAGTTGACTCAACTGTGACTGAGTACCTACTCTCTTAAGGGTGGGGAAGGTAAAGCAGCGAGGGAGAGAGTTGGGCATCACCCTCATTACGCTGGCCCAAGATAAGTGTGATCTCCAACATCACGCTCCCCTACGGCCACAAGGCTATGGGACTACCTTTACCTTTACCTTTACCTAGTGTAGCATTGATCCAGAATGTTATCATGACGAGTGGGAATGTCAACCTGTGGGTGGTACCTAGGGTGTGCTTTTCTCAGGTTGATATGATTGAAATCGCCAGAAATAATTATGGAACTGTTGGGGAAAGTGGTTTCGGCACTATGGACAACACCAGATAACTGAGACAAAATATGTGATGGGTTGGCCTTGGGGTCAACATATACACCAATTAAAACAACAGAGGCAAATTCACGAGGTGAATAAAAAGGTCTACAATTAAGAACAAGAGTCTCAACTTCAGGACTGCACGACGTGGAGACGACGTGACTGTCGACACACCATCTGTTGTTGATCAAGAAGCACACTCCACCGCCGCTCTCTTTTCCAGACAGGCCAGGGGATCTGTCCGCCCTAAACGTAGTAAAGCCGGGAGGGGTGACATCGCGATCGGGCGTGATAGGTTGCAGCCACGTTTCCGTCAGACAGACAACAGAAGCGTCGCGGTACTCACGTTTCGTCGTCATCAAAAGCAGAAATTCGTCTTTCTTGTTGTTCAACGAACGGACGTTCGAAAGTACGATTGCAGGCAGTGGTGGGCGAGCACAACGACGGCGAAACCTAACAAGGGCGCCGCTACGCCTACCACGTTTGCGAGTTGAGCGTGACAAGCAGGACTGCGCATAACTGCTGATATCATGGCGGTCTGGCGACGAGTCGACTGCAGCAGGAGAAAGATCGTGTTTGATCCACTCTGGAGAAACATCAGGAAGACCCAATGCACGGAGATTCAGCAGCACTTCACGTTCATACTTCAGGAAGCGTTCATTCGATCCACACACAAGGACAACGACAATTAACAACAGAAATAGCCGCCAGCGTACCTTGTCGCCATAGTTCGGCGCCATCTTTTTCATACTATATATTCTATGCTATAGAATTCATTCTATGTCATAGAATTCATTCTATGTCATAGAATTCATTCCATGTCATAGAATTCATTCTATGTTATAGAATGAAATCAATACATACACTTTTTTTTAAATAGTAAAAACTGGGGCACTGTCGAGGTATAGAGAACATTTTTTATGGCATGGGACTGTATTGCAGAGAGATATACGCATTGCCACATCCCATCACCACACCACATCACTCTACATCACACTGCACCACAAATGTGATGGGTAGGTGTGGTGGAGTGATTAGGTTATGTGATGATGTGGTCTGATTCACTCGCTTTTAAGGCATAATAGAACTGTATTGCAGATACATACATACACATTACCACATCACATCACCACACTACATCACTCTAAATCAACCACACTGCACCACAAATGTGAAGGGTTGGAGGGGTGGGGTGATTAGATTATGTGATGTGATTCACTGATGCCATGATATGTGCTGTCTGCTGCAATGTGAAGATGTGCTGCTGCTGTGATGTCGGCTGATGTGATGTGATGATTTGTTGATGTGATGTGATTTTATGTGGTAGTGCGTTTTCACGATGATGGTGATGAAGCAATGTGATGCAGTGATGTGATGATGTGATCGATGTGGTGATGATGCGATGTGGTGATGTGTCATACAATATATTTTTTTAAATTCTAAATTTCGTTACAATTTATTGGTTGTGTTTTTTAATTTTATTTGAGTGAAATGAATTATATGTATATAGAATTCATTGTATAACAAGCAAGAATTGTATGACATAAAATACCCTTTTTTTAAACATAAAATGGATTTTATTCGCAACACTGAATACATTCTATTTTAATAGAATTATTTTTTAACATTTGGTGCACATAGAATGCATTCTATGTTATAGAATGTTCATTCTATAACATAGAATGTTCATTCTATAACATAGGATCCATTCTATATCATAGAATGTTCATTCTATAACATAGGATCCATTCTATAACATAGAATGTTCATTCTATAACATAGAATGGTCATTCTATAACGTAGAATTCATTCTATAACATAGAATGTTCATTCTATAACATAGAATCCATTTTATAATATAGAATGTTCATTCTATAACATAGAATCCATTCTATAACATAGAATGTGCATTCTTTAACATAGAATGCATTCTATAATATAGAATGTTCATTCTATAACATAGAATCCATTCTATAACATAGAATGCATTCTATAATATAGAATGTTCATTCTATTACATAGAATCCATTCTATAACATAGAATGTGCATTCTTTAACATAGAATGCATTCTATAATATAGAATGTTCATTCTATGCGCAACTAGGTCATTCTTTGTGAAACGAGGCTTTGACGAATAAAGGGACATGTGCATGCGCGCGAGAACTGAAGAAATGGCTGACGTGCCAAGCGTTCTGCGGGCTTTATCAGACATTAGAACAGGCTCTAATCGCACGATACTGAGCCGATTGCAAATCGGACCGCAGGCAAGCAGTAGTTCTGACGTCATCACGCAGCAATCGGGATCGGATCGCAAACAAAATCGTTGCACAATCGGCATGTGTGGCGGGGCCTTTAGGTTTCTTAGTGTGAGTAGATCCCGTAGCAATAAAAATAATTGACGTCACACCCTCCCCTCCCCCCCCCCCTCCGCCCCTGCGTGCTTACTTTTTCATTACAATGTGCTGAGGTTCTGTAAGGGTTTATAGTGACAAAATATAATTAAATAATCAGTTCTTTTTGCTCAATACCGAATGTCACAGGGCAGCTGTGAAGAAAGCCATGTAGTCTGTGTGTGAAGAGTATAGGGGGGGGTGGTACTGCGTGTTGCCGTATGTGTGATTATTGTTGTCTCGGGAGCGTGCAAAGCGTGGTAAACAGCATACGCCGGTTAGGCCAGGTTAGGAATGTGCTCACTATCAGCAGAACGTGTTTGACAGCAGTACAGTGTAGACAGTGTTTGTCTAGTGCTCTGTGGTTTTGCTGTGTTCTGGAATTAGGGTGGGACGGATATTAACGAAAAATAGTATCTGGTTCTGAGAAGAATACTAGTTTAAAGATTGCCAATTTCTAAAGTGATACGCTCGGTTGGAGTGTAGTTGTAGAAAAGCAAGCCTATTGGTAGTGTGGTAGGTAGTATTGAGGTATTGTCTACTACGGGAACTACACACTACCGGATTACCCTAATTGGATGTACTTTCGTAGACGAGCAGTGGAGAAGGGGCTACGGGGTGCGGTTACATCGAACCGTGTGGGTTAGTGCAATGGTGGTTTTTTCCTCACTGTGCTAATAACCAAGGGCAGGCTGTTGGGGTGTTGAATGATAGCTGTGTGTGAGACAGGAGGAAGGATGAGAATGGTTGCACTGAGGAGAGGCAGAAGAAGGAAGAGTGCGACTGAAAGAGGGAGAATGAGGGAGAAGAAAGGGGGTGGAGTGTGATGAAGGTAGGACGGAAGTGGTTGCTGTTGTTGTCGTTGGGGATGCTTGATATGAATAATGTGTTGGTGGTTACATGTATTCATTGCAGCATCGTTCATTCCATGCATTCATTATTTCATTGAATTGTGTGGTTATGTAATTGTTTCCAGTGACGATAACAGTAGAAAGCGAGAGAGAGTCAAGGACGGGGAAAATAGACTGCAGTTGGACCCCTCAAGTGTCAGAAGTTTAGTGGAGTTGCTAGTGAGGGGGGGGGGGGGGTAAGTGTGATGGAGGGAGGGGGACAGAATCAGGTGAACATGACATTTACGATGCGACAAGCATGTTACAGGTTCGTCGAGGATTGTCGTTGAGGATTGAATTCGAGTTCGAAGTTCGCAGCTCAACGTTCGTCAATCCGCCAGTTCGTCGCTGGATAACGTAAGGCAGCAACGACGACGACACTTGGTCAAGTGGACCAAACATCATCAGCATCGCCATCTGTTATTGTCCACGCGTCCCCTGTTATCAGCGCCATCATCATCACTCCATCATCATCGTCAGTGGCGACCGCGGGTGGCAACGCTCCTTCGTTTGGACGTCAACGGAAGGGAGTGGATACTTTTGAGGAGACTTTACCAGGGACTGCATTTCGCCAGGTGGGCCCGTTTTGTGTTGTCCCTCTCCTTTAACCCCCCTGTCTGTTTGTGAACACGTGCCTCGGACTTTGGCTGTGCACGTTCGATTTGAGGACGTTGGTCGATTAGCGACCCCCGATCACCCACGAACCATTGCATCGTTCCATTGACCCATTGATTGTTTCATTACCATTTCTTCGTTTCATGTGTAAATGTTGTATGTGTATGAGTGTGTGGTATGAATGAATAAATAGCTTGAAAGTTGTATATATAATTGTTGTGTTTTCATCCCTTCACGTCTGCGGGAAACTGTCATTCTTTCTGGGTTGTTTGCGTGTGTAAGGTGTTTGTTTGTGGCGTCTGCCCAGGGGGAGTCGTGGCGGTGACATTTGGTGGAGATGCAGGGTATGTGTGAGTGTGCCCAGACGTGAAGTTGTCTTGTGATTGTCTTGTGGTGTCCGAGTGTGTGAGGCGTGATTCGGTGAGAGTGTGCACCCCAGCGGGTGGTTGGAGGGAGTCAGGTCGCTGTTTAGCGGAGGCTCACAGCCGGCCTGGGTTCGACCACACGTGAGGGAAGGGGCCATTGCACTCTCCAACCGGTTCGCTACCTCGCGGGCCAGTTTCCACTGTTTGAGTGGGAGGAGGTGGGTGATAGGTAAGGAAGATAGCTTAGGTAGGTAGTTAGTATCTAGGGCTAGGCTAGGTTTAGGTTAGGGTTGTAGGACTTTGACTTGTTGTTTTTGGGTTGTTGTTGCTTTTCTTAAGCAGGATGGCATCGATCGAGGAGACTGAAGGACTGTCACCGATCGCGGCTCGTACGCGTTCTCGCGTGGGTGTCACGATAGACGAGCGCACGGCGGCAGCAGCGGATGCAGGAGTCACCGACTTACCTTCTGCGGACGAGCGACGGAGATCGCCGGTCAGGTCATCGCGTCGTGGGTCAGTGGACGAGGAGTTGACGACGTTCGAAGCCAGAGACACAGTGAGTGATCCTTTTGTGACGGGATTTGGCGCGACTGGCGGGATGTCAGCAGGCACCGACGTCTACGGAGACCAGGATCGTCTGAGCGACGCAACGAGGCTGAAGAGGTTCGATACCAACCCTTACCGTTCGATCTACAAGGTTGAGGCGGCACCGACGCCGAGGACAGGACCGTTCGCGGACGAGACGCCGATGGAGCGGATCTTGAGGCTCGCCAAGCGCGAAGGGTTGAAAGGTCAGGCAGCGTTAGACTACGCGATGGACCAAGCGGCTAGGGCGGCCCGGGAAGACGCCGAGTTGAGGGCCAGTGAAAGAGACGCAGACCGGAGAGAGAGAGAGGGAGAGAGAGATAGCGCTGAGGGAGAGAGAGATGGAACACGAACTAGCGATGGCGCAGCTGACGGGGCAAGGCGCCGGGAACCGCAGGAATCGTCAACCCGAGTTCGAGACGGTTAAGCTCAGGTTGCCGTTCTTCGAGGACAAGGACGACCTAGAAACCTACTTGTGTCAGTTCGAGCGTTTCGCCAAGGCTCAAGACTGGAAGAAGGACACGTGGGCTATTCGCTTGGGGACCTTGCTGAAGGGGAAGGCGAGGGAAGTTTACGTTGGTTTGAATGAGGACGACTCTGCCGACTATGAGATCCTGAAGGCAGCGTTGTTGGTGCGTTTCAACCTGACGGCCGAGACGTATCGGAAGAAGTTTCGCCAGCTACGAAGGGAGCCACCGGAGACTTTCAAACAGTATCTGCGGAAGTCAGAGTTGTTCCTGGAGCGCTGGATGGGACTAGCGAACAAGAAGGCCACGTATGCGGACTTACTGGACCTAGTGCTGATGGAGCAGATGGTCAACGGTTTGACGCCAGAACTGGTCACGTTCGTGCGCGAGCGCAACCCAGCAACGGTGGAGGAGGCCGCGACGTTAGCGCAGCAGTACGTCGACGCCAGGGCGGGAACCAACCTACGTTTTCCACCACGTCAACCCTTTACACCCAGGGACAAGAGCGAGGGTCGCCAGCCAGCAGGACCACGACCCAACTCGCCTGACAAGCGGGTGTGCTACACTTGCGGACAGAAGGGGCACCTTAAGCGGAATTGTCCGAAACGCAGCGAGCGAGAGTGGAGCAGCGTTGCGCATCTTGAAGGGAGGCAGGCAAGAGGGGAGATCCTCGGTTCCAGAGCCAAGTGGTAGTGGAAGGTGTTCCGCTGACGGCTGTGAGGGACACGGGGGCCGACTTGATTTGCTTGCGGAAGGGAGAGGTTGCCAACCTTGTCTACACAGGACGCACGCGGCGCGTCGGATTCGCCGTTCGACGATTGTCCAAGTCACTGCCGACAGCGTGGGTGCAGCTGGAGTCACCATTCTACACCGGGAGAGTGGAGGTGGTGGTGGTGCCAGACTTGATCTACCCAGTGGTGATCGGCAACTGGGCAAGGACGGAACGGCAGCCAGACACAGCACTGCCAGTGTTCGTCGAGGGGGACGCGGAGTGTTGTGCGGTGCAGACCCGAAGACAAGCAGCCAAAGAGACAGACGCTGTGGAACCATTGGTAGTCGGACCGAGCAAGAACGTCGTCGCCACGCCGAAGGAGATTCGCCAACTGCAGTTGGAAGACGGCGAGCTTGCGAAAGTACGACAGCTAGCAGACCGGAAGGCAGGAAAGGAGAAACGAGGCAAAGGGCAAGTGGCGTTTGTCTGGAAGCGGGACCTGTTGTACCGCGAATACACAGGACAGGACAAAGTGGATCACAGCCAGTTGGTGGTACCGGCCAAGCTTCGATCGGAGGTACTACGCACGGGACACGACACACCTATGGCTGGACATCTAGGAGCCAAGCGGACCCTGGATCGCGTGTGGGCCGAGCACTACTGGCCAGGGATGTGCCGTGATGTGAGAAAGTACTGTGCTTCATGCGACGTGTGCCAGCGAACGACGCCAAAGGTGAGAGCCAGGAAGGTACCAGTGCAGAGAGTCGGCAAGAACAGGAAACCGTACCACACGATCGTGCTGAAACGCTACGTAGAACGTAGAGCGGAACCAGAGGCGACGGTGGCAGTGGTGTTGGACCAGGCAGAAACAGAGGGGGCATCAGGCATCAGCTACCAGGACACCGTACCACTGACACCGCTACGAGCGAGCGAAGGGCGTGTGGACGTACAGATAGACCCGTCGCTGTATGCACATCATCGGAGCCAGCTACGGGGAGTGAGTCAACAGTACGCGAGTCAGCTGACAGATCGACCCCAGCGCACCAGCGTGGACGAATGCGAAGTGGAATTGACTGACGACAGCGCTGTTCGCGTGCACCAGCATCCGCTACCATTCTCACAGATGGAAGTCGTCAAGGGTGAAATGGAATCGATGCTGGAGTCGGGGGTGATCAAGTCTTGTACGTCGCCGTACGGAGCACCGATCGTGCGAGTAAGGAAGAAGGGAGAGGTCAACAGGAGGGATGACTGCCAGAAAGCCTTGGGTGACGTGAGGAGAGCGCTGACAAGTGAGCCAGTGGTAAAGCTACCAGTATTGGACGAGGAGTTCATCCTGAGAACGGATGCACCTCAACAGTGCCAGACTCACCCGGTGGGCTATGCGGTTGCAGGCGTACGTCTTCACGGTTCGACAATTCCAGGGAGAGACAACATAGAAGCGGATTTCTTCAGCAGATCTGACCCTGTGGAAGTTTAGGTTTTGAACTCTCCGTAGGTTCGTCTTGGGAGGGGGGTGTGTCACAGGGCAGCTGTGAAGAAAGCCATGTAGTCTGTGTGTGAAGAGTATAGGGGCGGGGGTGGTACTGCGTGTTGCCGTATGTGTGATTATTGTTGTCTCGGGAGCGTGCAAAGCGTGGTAAACAGCATACGCCGGTTAGGCCAGGTTAGGAATGTGCTCACTATCAGCAGAACGTGTTTGACAGCAGTACAGTGTAGACAGTGTTTGTCTAGTGCTCTGTGGTTTTGCTGTGTTCTGGAATTAGGGTGGGACGGATATTAACGAAAAATAGTATCTGGTTCTGAGAAGAATACTAGTTTAAAGATTGCCAATTTCTAAAGTGATACGCTCGGTTGGAGTGTAGTTGTAGAAAAGCAAGCCTATTGGTAGTGTGGTAGGTAGTATTGAGGCATTGTCTACTACGGGAACTACACACTACCGGATTACCCTAATTGGATGTACTTTCGTAGACGAGCAGTGGAGAAGGGGCTACGGGGTGCGGTTACATCGAACCGTGTGGGTTAGTGCAATGGTGGTTTTTTCCTCACTGTGCTAATAACCAAGGGCAGGCTGTTGGGGTGTTGAATGATAGCTGTGTGTGAGACAGGAGGAAGGATGAGAATGGTTGCACTGAGGAGAGGCAGAAGAAAGGAAGAGTGCGACTGAAAGAGGGAGAATGAGGGAGAAGAAAGGGGGTGGAGTGTGATGAAGGTAGGACGGAAGTGGTTGCTGTTGTTGTCGTTGGGGATGCTTGATATGAATAATGTGTTGGTGGTTACATGTATTCATTGCAGCATCGTTCATTCCATGCATTCATTATTTCATTGAATTGTGTGATATGTAATTGTTTCCAGTGACGATAACAGTAGAAAGCGAGAGAGAGTCAAGGACGGGGAAAATAGACTGCAGTTGGACCCCTCAAGTGTCAGAAGTTTAGTGGAGTAGCGTAGTGAGTGCGGGGGGGGGGGGGGTGAGTGTGAGGAGGGAGGGGGACAGAATCAGGTGAACATGACATTTACGATGCGACAAGCATGTTACAGGTTCGTCAAGGATTGTCGTTGAGGATTGAATTCGAGTTCGAAGTTCGCAGCTCAACGTTCGTCAATCCGCCAGTTCGTCGCTGGATAACGTGAGGCAGCAACGACGACGACACTTGGTCAAGTGGACCAAACATCATCAACATCGCCATCTGTTATTGTCCACGCGTCCCCTGTTATCAGCGCCATCATCATCACTCCATCATCATCGTCAGTGGCGACCGCGGGTGGCAACGCTCCTTCGTTTGGACGTCAACGGAAGGGGGCGAGCACGTTGGAGGAGACTTTACCAGGGACTGCATTTCGCCAGGTGGGCCCGTTTTGTGTTGTCCCTCTCCTTTAACCCCCCTGTCTGTTTGTGAACACGTGCCTCGGACTTTGGCTGTGCACGTTCGATTTGAGGACGTTGGTCGATTAGCGACCCCCGATCACCCACGAACCATTGCATCGTTCCATTGACCCATTGATTGTTTCATTACCATTTCTTCGTTTCATGTGTAAATGTTGTATGTGTATGAGTGTGTGGTATGAATGAATAAATAGCTTGAAAGTTGTATATATAATTGTTGTGTTTTCATCCCTTCACGTCTGCGGGAAACTGTCATTCTTTCTGGGTTGTTTGCGTGTGTAAGGTGTTTGTTTGTGGCGTCTGCCCAGGGGGAGTCGTGGCGGTGACACGAAGAAATAACCGTACTGTACACTCATAAAAAGCAATAATTAATATAATTAAAGGTCGAATATTGCGATACAACTCTGAGACATAATAATTATTGCAAAAAAAACTATTTCACCCCAGGCGTCCCCCCATAACCTATTTTCAGCTAAATAGCTCTGTTGAGAATTTGGCCTCCCTTTGTAAGAACACCCACATTTATGTATAGTTCCTTCCGTTAATAAAATGGATAGCATAATAGCATTAGGAACGTACGTCAGCCATTGATGTAGAGTGATGTGGTGTGGTGATGGGATGTGGCAATGTGTATCTCTCTGCAATACAGTCCCATGCCATACAAAATGTTCTCTATACCTTGACAGTGCCCCAGTTTTTACTATTTAAAAAAAGGTTTTTATATTGATTTCATTCTATAACATAGAATGAATTCTATGACATAGAATGAATTTCTATGACATAGAATGAATTCTATGACATAGAATGAATTCTATAGCATAGAATGAATAGTATAACATAGAATGAATAAGATGACATAGAATGAATTCTATGACATGGAATGAATTCTATAACATAGAATGAATTCTATGACATAGAATTTATTCTATAGCATAGAATGAATTCTATAACATAGAATGAATTCTATAGCATAGAATGAATTCTATGACATAGAAATCATTCTGTAACATAGAATTCATTCTATGCTATAGAATAAATTCTATGTCATAGAATTCATTCTATGCTATAGAATTCATTCTATGTTATAGAATTCATTCTATGTCATAGAATTCATTCTATGTAATCTTATTCATTCTATGTTATACTATTCATTCTTTGCCTATAGAATTCATTCTATGTCATTGAATGAATTCTATGTCATAGAATTCATTCTATGCTATAAAATTCATTCTATGTATATAGAATTCATTATTTATTATAGAATTCATTCTATGTTATACAATTTATTCTATGCACATAGAATTAATTCTATGTCATGCAATTTATTTTATGTTAAAGAATTCATTCTATGTTATAGAATTCATTCTTTGTAATATAATTATTTCTATGTTATAGAATATAGTTCTATGCATACAAGTGCATTCTATAATATAGAATTGTATTACATACATAGAATCTTATTCTCTATTATAAAATGTTATTCTATAAATAGAATTTTATTATGGACATAGAATTTTACACTATATTATAGAATGTTATTCTATACAAAGAATTTTTATTCTATGACTTACAATATTGGTTTCTTTTTTTATAAATGGAATTTCAACTAATGAATGCTTTTTGTGTGCATAGAATGCTTTCTATGTGCATAGAATTTATTCTATGTATAGAATGGTCACATAGAATAAATGGACACATGGCGCCCCATAGAAAGTACACGAGTCGTCTATGATCCGCTTCGCACTTCAGTACGGATATGGCCCAGTCACTTGGCGACTACGACAGCAATACGGCGCTTCTTGTAGCGCATATATCTCACGGTACATGGCGAGTCGCTGAAAGCGCTGTATTAAAGTTTCGTGATTTAAAACACAAAAGAAGAAGAAAAGAAGTGTTTATTTCATTGTATGTGTACATATATGTTGTTGTATTTTTTAGGCAAATCCTACGGAGATGATTGCGACTATTTCAATCATGATCCCCAACAGTGTTCAAATGGAGCGAAATGTTTATACGAGGACGAAAGACATATCGCTATAGATGTTTGTGCGACATGGATCATTACTATAATCAAATAAGTTGTGTCACGCGTAAGTACAGTACTCCCAGCACTACTGATATATTACTACTACTACTTCTACTACCAAACACAATTGCAAAACACTGCTACTTCTACTACTTCTATCCTACTATTACTATTGCTAGTTAGACTACATTATTATTATTATTATTATTATTATTATTATTATTATTATTATTATTATTATTATCATTGACAAACATGTATATTCTCAGTCTATCCAGCTGTAAATGGGTACCCGATTGTTTAGAACCGGGAAGGTACAGCGTTGAGGGAAAGAAGATGGGCTTTGTCCTAAAGATTCTAGTGCTGATCAAAAGGGGGACGACCAAAAATGTTTGGGGAAATCTTTTATCTGTGTTGGGAGAGGTTGTGGCCCTTGAGACTGGGAGAAGGAGTGTGTTCCCTTGTTGCCAGTCTGGTCTTGTGTTGTTCCTGCAGTGGAGGGTCTCCTTGGGTGTGTGAGTGGACCCTTGGATTATTATAATAATAATAACGTAGGCTTGTATAACGCGGTACCCCCGCTCAGGGCTGGGCTCACTGCTTTTAACATAGGATATATATTAGATAAGATAGTACACCGATCAGAACAGACATATGAACAATAAAAACAAAGTATGCAAGCATTCACACCAACCGTACTCGCAAAAGCATACAAGGGAACATCATATACAATACACTTCACGTGCATAATAAAAAGTATGAATTTAAAAATACAAATGGCTTATTAGATAATAATAAGGTAATAAAATCTGAGAATTCACCCTACAAATGTAAAAATGTAACTAAAAATGTGTTACATCTAACATATAATTACTACAATGATCAGATTTAAAAAAAAAAAAAAAACAAGACCTTCCTCATCCCTGTTGCAGAAATAAAATATTATCAGTAAAAAAATAATGTATAAACTAATGCAAAATAATTATGTAAAAATAATTATTATTATGCAGGACATCAAAGTCCTAGACCAATCCCTCAGCAGGTTGCATAGCTTCAAATATTTAAAAGCAATTGTATCAGACAATGGGTCCCAACAGGAAGTCCTCTCCAGGATCGCACAAACAACTGCTGCCCTGACAAAATTGAAACCCTTTTGGAATGACAGGACCATCAGTCTACTCTCCAAGGTAAGACTGCTGCGCTCCCTTGTCATCCCCAGCTTCCTATACGCTTGCGAAACATGGACCCTCACAGCAGACCTACAACAAAGAATACAAAGCATGGAGATGAGTTGCTACAGAAGACTTCTGGGCATTTCCTATACCCAGCACATCACCAACGGCGAAGTCCGACAGACCATCACACAAGCCATTGGACAATACGATGACAATCTCACAGTGGTGAAGAAACGGAAACTCCGATGGTATGGTCACGTCACCAGAGCATCAGGCCTTGTAAAGACCATCCTGCGAGGCACGGTGCAAGGAGGCAGAAGAAATTGGGAGACAGAAAAAGAGGTGGGAGGACAACATTCAAGAATGGACTGGCTTGACACTGTGCGAAGCCATAAGGATTACTAAGGACAGAGAAAGGTGGAGTACGCTGGTACCCCAACGACTTTTGAGTTAGAGATAGAATACGATAGGAGACTTGGTTCCAGGCTGTCGTAGATAAACCATACTGTCGTGACATAGCGCTGTCTGGTTATCGCACACTATCTGTTTTTTCGATCTACTCGTGGCGGTGGTCTTGCCTTTATTGTGTCTGATCGGCTATCTCCCTTCATCTCCGTCAAGACGGACTTTCCCTTTCAACATCAGTCGTATGGGCTGGTTCAGCTCTCTCTTGCTCTACCGCAACAGACTATTCATCTCCTTTGCTGTACCGGCCCCGCCCAGCAGCCAGAACCGTATGAGAGAATTTATGTTCATGGATGGGTTTCTCGATTTGGTCCTGATTTGGCCCGAAAGAGCCCGCTGGACTTAAAGCAGTAACCATGTAATGTCATGATCTACTAACGTATTGTAACTCGGTTAAGGGTTCTTATGTGATTACCGGTGACTTTAATGTTCGTTATGACGAGCCAGATAACGCTAACACTTCTAAAGGGGTTGACAGTTTGAACACTTTTGGTTTGCAGCAAGTCATTAATGTTGTGGCCATACTTTAGACTGACTTACCAAACTATTGTTCAACCCCCTTTGGAGTGCCGGGAGACGTGAGAGAGGAGAGGTGTACAGAATGAACAGAACAGGGCCAAGCACAGAGCCTTGAGAAACGCCAAAATCAAGCGGTTGTGCGGTAGATTTAATACCATTTACGAGAACAGCTTGTTTTCTTTCTGAGAGATAAGACCTAAACCAGTTAAGAGCCCTGTTTTGGATTCCAAAATCGTTATTGAGAAGTTATAAAAGAATTTTATAATCGATAGTATCAAAAGCGGCCGAAAGACCCAAAAGAAGAAGACCTGAAATTTTGTCTTTGTCTAAAGAAATCAGAAGATCATTTAGAATGCGAAGAAGGACGGTCTCTGTACTGTGCCCTTTACGGTAAGCAGACTGATGAGAAGTGAAAAGACTTTGAGCAGATATATGGGAGAGAAGTTGCTGAAGGATGAGACGTTTAAGTAGTTTAGAGAGAAAAGAAAGATTGAATATAGGTCTATTATTACTATGAAATACGAAGAATTTCGGACGTAAGCCTTCTTCGTCTGAAAAAGCAATAAAAACTCGTCTATGTTCATTTGTACTTTCTAAAATTGGTCTGGCTCTCATGGCTATCTCATTCCAAACATTCAAAAGGTCCAAAATCATGCTGGCCCGTTAATATTCCGCTCCAGTAAACTTGACGATGCCAGTCCTCTTCATTTGTCCCTTCACTGGCTTCCTGAGGAGCGGCCTATCCAGTATTAAGTTTTGTCCTTGTGCTTCAGTGTCCTCAACTCCACTGCCCCTCAATATGTTTCTGACCTTCTTCACATTTATATACCTTCAAGACAACTTCGCTCGTCCACTGACACCCATATGTTTGCAGTTACATCTTTGCATACGAAATCATAGATTGAACGTCATTTCTCTTATGAGGGCCCTAGGGTTTTTTCTTTTGTTGTTTGATTTTCCTTATTTTTGTTTTTTTTTCGGTTTTGTTTTTGTATACTTGTTGTATTGTATTTTTATATTTTGTTTTATGTTAGGTTTGTTGTTCTGTAACAAACTGTCTGTTTCTCTGAAAGATAATTTTATCTTCAGTTCAGGCATTTAAAATCCTCTATTTTAACTTCATTATTTTCTTTTCATCGATTGAAATGCATAAAACAAAATCTGCAAAATCGTAGTTCGTATTGTTTGTGTGTATGTGTGTGTGTGTGTGTGTTTGTGTGTATGTGTGTGTGCGTGTATTGGAGAGTAATTGGTTTTAGATATAAACTATTGTTATTAATTCATGAGTTTCCTCGTTTTGTTTTCTAGTTAAAATTGTTCTGTATTCATATAAGCGATTAGAGAAGTCTTGATTTAAGGCGCCTAACTACAAATAATAATACTAATAACAACAACAACAACAACAATGATAATAGTAATAATAATAATAATAATCATCATCATCATCATCATCATCATCATCATCATCATCATCATCATAATAATAATCATAATAATAATTCAGTATATATGTGTCCTCATGGTGACCCGTTTATAAAATATTTTTGGTTTCAGATGTTTATATCTTAAACACATTTATTTATTGATTCATTTATTTATTTGTTCTTTTTGAAGAGTTATTAACTGCCTGACTTTTTGACAATGTTAGTATTTGCTTTGTTTTTCAGTAATTAAGGTTGGTGAGCCATGTGCCATCCTCGAAAAAGAAGTAATCGGGGACGAAAACCAGTGTCGGAAAAATTCCCATTGCGATTTTGAGAACTACAAAATTTGTTCTTGCGATGAAGGCTACTACGCACGACAAGAAAACTGTGTTCCAAGTATTTATATTTTTATTTATTTATTTATTTATTTTCATATGTATTTAGTTTTTGTATTACTACTGATACTTGGAAACAACCATATCATTGACATATATTATTTCAAGAGATTTTGTTCAATCGACAGTACGCAAGGCCGACTCGTGTCACTTCGACCATTTTGACGCTATCAGTTTTTCCCTGTCTTTTCTGTGAAGAGGACGGTTAGGAGAAAGGCAGATCCACAGCAGAATCTGTAAGACCTACAGTGGTCATTTGCATTTTGTCAATATAAAACTTATTATCTGTGACTCCAACCAATCTAGCTCTCCATTGCCACATGTCAGAATCTGCACTGCCCTACGGGAAGTTAGCACAACAGTCAGAATGCAGTTTTTTTTTAAAATTAGTCTCATGTCAGTCTGCCGCATCGTGATATGCTATTTAAAAAATATATAATGAATTATTTGATACAAATATATAATTTGTGTTCTTACCTTGAGATATATGTGGGTTCTTTTAAAATTTCATTTCTTTTTTCAATTTTTTTTTTAAATTTGTTCCACCCACTTTGATCAAATGTGCCGACAGAAAGACACACACACAGAAAGACGAGAAAATCGAACCTATGTATATTACTTGTATTGCGGCGGTATCAAAATCCAACACTAAAATGAAGTTGTTTATGATTCATAGGATTTTTGGAAACTTTTGTTTTCTCAGTAGGCTAAATAATCGGTTTGTTCATACTTTGGTTTGGCGTTCAGTTTGAAATCGTGATAGCTTGACCTCTATATAATTATGTACTGCGTGCTTTTCCTTTTGCAGAGGTGCGTCCTGGCGGGACCTGTAACCCGTCCGATGAAAGCGTATACCAGTGTGAGAGTGGTGGTAAATGCGAACACGGCTTTTGTCCTTGAACAATGCGTCCACAAAGGTCAACCTAACATTGCTGTTCAGGTTTCGTGCAGCTAAACTAAGGCTGGAAACTGTCTTTCCCAGTCCATAAGCACCTTGCCCAGTCTTTGCCATTTGTTAGTTTTCTTTGGTAGTATTTCTTCCATGCCGCCTGAATAAACAAAAAATTCTACTCGTAAAGAAAGTAGCAAAGTATATAGTATGTTAACCGTTGGTGGAGGGGTTTGGTTTTGCTTCTAACTCGCTTTTCATTTTAGTCTTACTGTTCTGTAATAAACTTTTGTGCTTTGAGGTGATATAAGCTACAACCAATTTTTCAGCTGATTCATTTCTGTTAGTTTAGTTTTTGTGTGTGTGATGGGGTTTGGTGTCGGGAATTTAATTTTGCACAGTATTTATTTATTTATTTGGTTAGTTATTTGCTTAGGATAACACGTATTTTGTCACATGGACAGTATTTTCTCTGAATGATTAGTTTAGCAGTAAGCTACGTTATCTGTTTTGAATACGTTCATATTATAATAAAAGTGCGCCTGAGGTCAAATCGAGATCACAAATCGGGCCGCACCAGCTTAACGTGCTATGCGAATCGCTTCGTCAGGAGATAATTGAAGCCTGTTTAGCGTTCAGTTAAAGGGTACAACAAGAGTCTGCGCTGTCAGCAACTGTCTAAGTACAATACATCGGCCAATTTGTCATAACACAAGTGCTCAATTTTCCCTCAGCTATTTCTTTGACCCGCTTCCAGTAAAAAAGTGCCGCGCCTGTTTGCATATTTTAGCTGGTGTTCGACACTGAATAGGGGAGTCTGGGGATAGTCCGATTATCTATAGGCAATCCAGAACACAGAATGTATTCAGCCAAATGACAACATACATAGCACAGGGAAATTGCCCCCAAGTTGATAAACTGCCACGCACACACATACATCTACAACACCTTTTACACGCACACATACATCTACAACACCTTTTACACGCACACATACATCTACAACACCTTTACACGCACACATACATCTACAACAGCCCAGGGGGGGGGGGGGGGGGGGGGGGGGGGGGGGGGGGGGGGGGGGGGGGGGGGGGGGGGGGGGGGGGGTGGGGGGGGGGGGGGGGGGGGCTTGGGGGGAGGGGGTGGGGTGGGGGGCACCTTTTTACAACGCACACATACATCTTACAACCCTTTTACACGCACACATACATCTACAACACCTTTTACACGCACACATACATCTACAACACCTTTTACACGCACACATACATCTACACACGCACACATACATCTACAACACCTTTTACACGCACACGTACATCTACAACACCTTTTACACGCACACATACATCTACAACACCTTTTACACGCACACATACATCTACAACACCTTTTACACGCACACATACATCTACAACACCTTTTACACGCACACATACATCTACAACACCTTTTACACGCACTCATACATCTACAACACCTTTTAACACTTCAAATCTTGTATATTAATTGACACAAAACGTATCTTTTTTAACCTTCGCATACGGCGTGTTTGACCACGCACACATACATCTACAACACCTTTTAACACTTCAAATCTTGTATATTAATTGACACAAAACCTATCTTTTTTAACCTTCGCATACGTCGTGTTTGACCACGCACACATACATCTACAACACCTTGTAAGACTTCAAATCTTGGATATTAATTGACACAAAACCTATCTTTTTTAACCTTCGCATACGGCGTGTTTGACCACGCACACATACATCTACAACACCTTTTAACACTTCAAATCTTGTATATTAATTGACACAAAACCTATCTTTTTTAACCTTCGCATACGTCGTGTTTGTCCACGCACACATACATCTACAACACCTTTTAACACTTCAAATCTTGTATATTAATTGACACAAAACGTATCTTTTTTAACCTTCGCATACGTCGTGTTTGACCACGCACACATACATCTACAACACCTTGTAAGACTTCAAATCTTGTATATTAATTGACACAAAACGTATCTTTTTTAACCTTCGCATACGTCGTGTTTGACCACGCACACATACATCTACAACACCTTTTAAGACTTCAAATCTTGTATATTAATTGACACAAAACGTATCTTTTTTAACCTTCGCATACGGCGTGTTTGACCACGCACACATACATCTACAACACCTTTTAACACTTCAAATCTTGTATATTAATTGACACAAAACCTATCTTTTTTAACCTTTGCATACGGCGTGTTTGACCACGCACACATACATCTACAACAACCTTTTAACACTTCAAATCTTGGATATTAATTGACACAAAACCTATCTTTTTTAACCTTCGCATACGGCGTGTTTGACCACGCACACATACATCTACAACACCTTTTAACACTTCAAATCTTGGATATTAATTGACACAAAACCTATCTTTTTAACCTTCGCATACGGCGTGTTTGACTACACACCAAGTATGACGTGAGTGTCTACACACCCACACTTTTTACATAAACAATCTTGTCTCTTTTTTTCCCCGTACATCGTTAATGTCTACACTATCACTGCTTTGCATGGGCAGTTTAAAAAATATTCTTTCATGCAACCCTTGGGATATATATATATACATAACATAAAACACATTTAAAACGACAACATGTTATCCACTCAATTTGAATTGCCAAATTTTCGGTTTTAATGACCTTCTTCAGGGCATTACAGTGTCAGTGTGGTGCAATATATATATATATATATATATATATATATATATATATATATATATTAATGGATTTACGCATAACAAAGATGAGTGAGACAGAGATGGATGCACAATTACAAATAAATTATTTTTTTTACCCAGAATCACATTTTGAAACAACCTGCAATTCGACTAGAAGCCTAAAGAAGCTTAACACTGACACGTGAAAGTCCTATGTACTAGAGGAATCTTGCTTTAGAAGTTCAGTGCTTACTGCTGAGCTTCCTGCTGGATGAACATATCGTCGGTGGTATTTGAAGAACGGCACTCATGGCGTATGTGCATGGCATGGTCCTGCACATCCAGTTGCGTCAGGACACTCAGGACAGTGTGGTGTTTCTATCCAGCTTCCATTGGCAAAAGCCACAATACCTTTGCCTTGCATGTGGATTTTGCTGATTTGCAGTGGCAGACTTCTTTGCTGTGGGTGATGATTGAGCACTGGGTGGATCTGATGTCCTCTTTCTTCTCCCAGCTGCACGGTTGTTCTGGGCAGACTGTTTCTCGATGTGCCTGACAAAGACCTGTCAGTCCTCTCAGTGTCTTGGTGAGTGGCTTGAAGAAAAGTCGTTTTTGTATTTGTTCCAGACAAATCTCTTCCTCAATGCTAATGATGAACTGCTGTCCAGTTTACTAAAAGTGTCTGAAGGAAACGTCTTCATCACCGCAACCCGAGGTGCAATGGTGCTGAGGTTAAGTGCATTGTAGGACATTACCTTTAGCCACATCTTTGCCAGCCCTCTTTGTTGTGTAAACATAGGCCATCTTTTCAAGTGCGTTCACAGCACCTTTGTTTGCTTTTTAGAATCTGACGATGTTTTGCTTCTGTTAGGGAGCAGCTGGATACCCCTTGGGGTCATGAGCAATCTTGCCACTGTAGATTGTTCTAACCTATAAAGGGAAAAGGGAAAGCCCCAGTTGAAAACCTGTCTTGACTTTGTAGGCATGACCAATTCACTGCGGCAACAGTACCCCCGCTGGGGTTCCGGGGGTTTCAGTATAAATAGTATCCCCACTTTCTGGAAATTTAGTGCTTTAAATTCCCACTGTCGCTGTCTTCCTCATTTACTCTTTCCCATTCCTGCTCTGTCCTATCACTCTGCTATACTATCTTCTTCTTCGCTAGATCAATGACCTACCTTTTTTCTTGAAAAGTCTTCCTGGACAAGACTCCTTGTTTGTGTACGAGGTCTGTTGGATCAGCTAGGGAGTGTTGGACGCTTTCTGCCGGGTGGTCACTAGGGCTTCCTATGATGTTATTATTTAGCAATATAGGCATTTTATATGTATATGTTTTGTTGATAATTTATAATGATGTTTGTATTCTATTTTGTTTTTGTAACCGGGGGTTCGAGTAGTTGGGGTAAAGCCTCAGCCGTCCCCTGCGTGGGATGTCTTTATTGTAAAGTGACTGGCCGGTGGAGGGCATTCCATTTGCCCACTAGGGTTGTTTCAGCAGATCTTTTATGCGGATCGGGGGTTGTCCGGTCCTGATTTGGCTCGGAAGAGTCCGCTGGACCTAAAGCAACAATCAATCAATCAATCAAAAAACAATCAAAAGAGCAGCTGGATCCACAGCGGACTGATTGAGGTATTTGTCAGGCATAAACTGTCTGCCCAGAACAACAATGCAGCTGGGAGAAGAAAGAGGACATCAGCTCCACCCAGCGCTCAACCCACACCCACAGTAAACAACTCTGCCACTGGAAATTAGCAAAATCCACATGCAAGGCAAATGCGTTGTGGTTTCTACCTCTGGAAGCTAGATATAAACACTACACTGTCCTGCTTGCCCTGTCACAACTGCGTGTGCAGTACCGTGCCATGTACATCCGCCACGAGTGCCGTTCCTCAAAGACCACAAAAGTTATGGTCGTCCAGCAGGCAGCTCAGCAGTAAGCAATGAACTGCTAGCAGCAAGAGTCCTCTAGTACACAGGAACGTCTAGTGGTATTGCACCTTGTTTCTACCAAATATAATAAAATGTGATTCTGAGTAAAAAAAAAACCTTTTATGTATTTGTGCATCAGTCTCTGTCTCTCTCATCTTTGCTTTGTACGAGTTACATCTATAAATGGATATCACCCGATGGTTGCAGAAAGAATATTTTTCAAACTGCCCATGCAAAGCAGTGGTTGTGTAGACACGATGTACGGGAAGGAGAAAAGAGAAGATCGGCTATGTAAAAGGAATGGGTGTATAGATGCCCACGTCATACTTGGTGTGTAGTCAAACAGATTGAACGGGGAATGATTCGCTACTACTGCGCTATACAATGTGGGTGTGTAGAGACTCACATCATACTTGGTGTGTAGTCATACAAGTCGAACGGGGGAGGATTCCCTACTACTGCTCCATACAATGTGGGTGTACATGTAGAGACCCACATCATACTTGGTGTGTAGTCAAACAAGTCGAACGGAGGATTCCCTACTACTGCTCCATACAATGTGGGTGTACATGTAGAGACCCACATCATACTTGGTGTGTAGTCAAACAAGTCGAACGGAGGATTCCCTACTACTGCTCCATACAATGTGGGTGTACATGTAGAGACCCACATCATACTTGGTGTGTAGTCAAACAAGTCGAACGGGGGAGGATTCCCTACTACTGCTCCATACAATGTGGGTGTACATGTAAAAACCCACATCATACTTGGTGTGTAGTCCAACACGTCGAACGGAGGATTCCCTACTACTGCTCCATACAACGTGGGTGTACATGTAAAGACCCACGTCATACTTGGTGTGTAGTCAAACAGATCGAACGGGGAATGATTCGCTACTACTGCGCTATACAATGTGGGTGTGTAGAGACCCACATCATACTTGGTGTGTAATCAAACACGTCGAACGGAGGATTCCCTACTACTGCTCCATACAATGTGGTTGTACAAGTAGAGACCCACATCTTACTTGGTGTGTAGTCCAACACGTCGACGGAGGATTCCCTACTACTGCTCCATACAATGTGGGTGTACATGTAGAGACCCACATCATACTTGGTGTGTAGTCATACACGTCGACGGAGGATTCGCTACTACTGCTCCATACAATGTGGGTGTACATGTAGAGACCCACGTCATACTTGGTGTGTAGTCATACACGTCGACGGAGGATTCCCTACTACTGCTCCATACAATGTGGGTGTACATGTAGAGACCCACATCATACTTGGTGTGTAGTCATACACGTCGACGGAGGATTCGCTACTACTGCTCCATACAATGTGGGTGTACATGTAAAGACCCACATCATACTTGGTGTGTAGTCAAACACGTCGAGCGGGGAAGGATTCGCTACTACTTCCCCACACAATGTGGGTGTACAGACACCCAGGTTGTTTGGGGAAGGTTAAATGAAAACTTTGTTGTTTATTTGTAATTGTATTTATAAACATAAACACGCCAAATTTTGGTCAATATATGCAGAAATTTGTATTCTTCGAATACAAAGCATGGAGATGAGGTGCTACAGTAAGACTTATGGGCATTTCCTATACCCAGCACATCACCAACGACGAAGTCCGACAGACCATCACACAAGCCATTGGACAGCACGATGACCTGCTCACAGCGGTGAAAAAACGTAAACTCCGATGGTATGGCCACGTCACCAGATCATCAGTTCTTGCAAAGACCATCCTGCAAAGCACAGTGCAAGGAGGTAGCAGAAGAGGGAGACCGAAAAAGAGGTGGGAGGGCAACATTCGAGAATGGATTGGTTTGACACTGAGCGAAACAATCGGCTTGCTGAGGATAGGGAAAGATGGAGTACGCTGGTTAAACGATCATCTGTGGTGCCCCTACGACCTCCGAGTTACGGGAGAGGATAGGATATGCAAAAATTATCCATTAACAAAGTCACTGAATTTTAATGGATTATAAACAAAACTGTGAAAGGTATGATGATTTGATTGGAAGTGTGGGTAATTGTTTACCCAGGTCGGACGGAGAAGGTTAAGTCAGCAAGGCGCTAAGGGTCCTGATAAATCGGCAAGGGTCTTGACCATAAAAGTTATTAAAAACAGCTTTCAAAACAACCAAGAACGTGTTCAAAATTTCAATCAAACAGCCCTAGCTTCACGTAGGCGAACAGAGGGGCAAGTCTGTATACACCCTGAGGTAGGCCCGCCCTACTCACATTGTGGAATGAAGACACCCTTACCCTAAGCCTTTGGGGAATATAACAATTCCTATAAAAAATTTGATGAACAAAACATTATAATTGTATTTTGTTAACGACGGAAGAAATGTGAATCTTGGTATGAAATGTAGTTGCCTACTGAGTAGACATAACAGAGACTCATTCACATGCTCGAGTACGGTGAGTGTAAGACTTTCACCTGTTTACTTATGTCGCGTCACCCGAGCGGGATCCGCGACGTTCAGCTCAAAGAACGAGTGGAAGGATAGAAACTCAAAATAAAAAAAACTAACACAAAATGCCAGATGAACAATCACACACTTTTATTCAACAATGCTACACACACCCACAGGATATGGGATACTAAACCACCCTCAACCCCTATCAAGACCCCCAACCCAGTAATTCTATCTCTTCCATGACACATGGTTGTTTATATACAGTACTCCTCTCTTAAGGTGACCCCCCACGGGACAAAATTTTTGTTTGATCTTATCCGAGGGGCACCCTAAACAGTCCTCTGATAAGATCAACTACCAGTAAAAAACTTGATCTTATACGAGGTGCTAAATTTTTGTGTCGTGTGACTGTGTGTGTGGGTGTGTGTGTGTGTGTACATGTGTGCACGTTAGTGCGCGCATATGCATGTATGCATTACTGTATATGTATTTTTTGTGCGTGTGTATGATGCATAAGCACACACTCAAACACTCAAACGAACGGATGCAAGCATGCATACACATACACACACTCTCACACACGCACACACACACAAACACATTGACGCGCACGCACGCAAATGAGAATGAAAAAATAAAAAGTATGCCCCAAGACAGTTACTGGGTGTATTTGCAGAAAACCTTATGGAATATATGACATCATCTCAAAATAGGAAGTGACCTCATAAATGACGTCATCTGTGACATCAATTTCTCTTAAGCAGTAGTCTCCTCCATTTGGGAACCAAAACCGGGTTGACGTTATCCGAGGTTTTCCCTTATGCGAGGTGACGCTAAGCGAGGAATTCTAAATGGTACAAAGAAGGTGTTTGGCCGGGACCAACAACCTGATTGATCTTATCCGCGTTGTGACCTTAAACGGTAGTGACGTTAAAAGAGGAGTACTGTAACTATACATGATTATTACAACTGCAATCCCATTCACACCATGGCGATTCATCTCAATCACACCTTCATCTTCATCACCCCTCTTCACGTTATAATACATTATCTTTTCCCATTCACAATTGTTTCTATCACACTATAATACAAACACGCTTCCCTCATATTCATCTCCTTCATCACCCCTCTCCAACGCAGTACATTGTCTCCCTTTCATTACATTCATCCCCCCTCTCTCTCTCCCTAACATGCATACTTCGTTGTCGCCCTTTGACCCACTTGGCAACAACAGCAACGATATTATTTATACAAACGTTAAACCAAGAAAATCATATGAAAATCATATAAAATCGATAAACAACTATTTATCAAAATGCATCCCTCTCCCCCTCATTCACCATCATTCATTCACGTACGCAGTCTCGGAGCACAGCCACTAAGGAAAAGAATTGCAGGATTTACACTTACCCTTTAGGTCCTCGGCTTGTGGCACACAGTACACGGCACTGCACAACACAACACTATGACAACACAACACAGCACACACTGGTTAGTCTGAGAGTTCAAATCCGTTTATGGCTAATGCTAGCTATGGCTGGGACATCTCAATACTGGCGAAGTACTTGAGCATTAGCAGGTGCCCAATAGAGGGCCACACAGCTTTAGAACATAACTCTACACCTATATTACACAATAGATGGCAGTCACAGTCCTCCCACTAAAGACCTTTTAACATCCTTGTCCCGACGAGGGCAACAAGACCTTGTGGTTCGAAACACTTCGAATAAAGACTCTTCCAGAAGAATTTACGCTAACCTGACACACAGTCACAACGCTACTTCTGTCAAAAGTCCGACTGCATGCATAAGCAACCAAAATGACTCTGCTAGCTAAATCGCATACCAGCACACAAGACAACCTCGAGTCGAGCTCAGTAACCCCATTCCTAATTCCGCATATGCCCTATCCACGTTATGCACGTGAAACCACAAATACTTACATCTTTCATACGCAGTAAAAGAAACTGCTGATATCTATGTACACTGTATATTAGAGATGTGCAACTATGCACAATATATAGCCTTCTCTAGCCGTGTTGAAACTCGTGTCATCACAACTTAGCTCTGAGTACCTGAAACACAAATCTTTAAAACATGATTAGAATGTCTTCAACAATCTGGGGGTAAGTCGCCCTACTCACGTTCTACAAATAAATGTGTTGAAAAAAAATCGCATGTTTCCCTGTCGGAGACCTCGACAGAAGTGCTCGAAAACACGGATTGCTTATTAAAACTAAAACTAAAACTTTTCGTCGCGGCTTACAGTTTACCAAAACTTAAAATGTCGAGTATATATGCTAAGCACCGTCTTGAGAATCGTATCATGGAGTCTCCTCTCTGAAAATCCATATCGGGAAGAGAGGGGACTATAAACTGATTAAAAAAAATTAAAAAAAAGAGAATCGTAGTTCAGCTCATTGCTGCTGGTCTGTGCTACTGGTGCTTTACCTGTCCTTTTATTTCACCAAAAGCTGCACGGTCCCTTTGCTAGACTGGTGAAGTGACCTCATCGAGCAACTTAAGCAGCACGTACGTGTTATGGAGAGTTTTCACGTCAATAACTTGGGATTAATAAACTCTTTTGCAAATCCTACTATCATGTGCAATAGTTTGTGGGGGAAGGGGAAGGGGGAATTACTTCGACTGACGTCACTTTTATATTTAGACTACCTCGTGCTTGATTTCTATGCGACACATTTTGATGTCGTAATCCCAATTTTAGCTTTTGGCCTCGATGCTCCTTAATATGATCAGTGGGTGTTAAGAGTTTCTTAATCTTACAGTTTCTTCTTTTGAGGTGATAGCATGTTAGCTTTTTATGTCTTGATGGGGAGTGGAGAGTTAGGCGAGGTGTTGTTGTTAAGACTTCCAATTTCTCCCTAGACGCCTGTATATATCATTTATTATATATATATATATATATATATATATATATATATATATATATATATATATATATTATATATATATATATATATATATTATATATATATATTTATATACAAGTTCTGATACTTTGCAAATATGTGTGTTATTTATTTATTTAGTTTTGTTCCAAGCTATGTTTTCCAGGGGGGCAACATTCATGGTAAATGTTAAACGGATCTGTCAATGGTGCGTGGTCAAAGTGTATGGGTTGGTGGTATTGGTTGGAGGCGGGTGGAGGTGGTGAAGGGTATGGCTTAACAATGTAGGAATCGGAAAGTGTTTGTTTTTTTTTAATGGAAAGAGCGCACAATTCATCTAAAAATGTCAGAATTTGATGCAAAAGTGGTTCTTTCCGTCTAAAAAGTTGGCCTAATCCGGCTCCTATCGGGGACGAAATAGGTCGACTTTTCTTCACAATTTGCCCGAAAAGTGGCTGAAAATATTCTCCGTCCTGGATAGCGCACTCTTTTGTTCTTAAAACACTCCCATGCACTACAACTGCACTCTCATGCAATAAAAGTGCACTGCCATGTACTTAGAAAATAGTAGGGTCCTGGAAAAAGTGAGTTCCTACCAAATGAACCCATTTGTAGCTAAGAAAGGCGAGGTCTACTACCCATTTCTACGTTTATGCAAGTGCACACACATACACCCACACACACAAAACACCCTCATTCACAAGTATAGTTATGTTTGAAATCAATAAATTCTGTAGTTTGTGTTTGCCTATTATGAGTAAATGCTTGCTACCTGTTCTTCTTCTACTCCTTCTTCTTCTACTTCTTTTTCTCCTGCTTCTACTTCTTCCTCTTCTACTTCTTCCTCTTCTTGTTGTTGTTTTGTGTGTGATGTTGTTCTTTGTACGCTATAAATATCATTTAGCAGATCGCAGAGCGTACTGGAGTACCATTCAACAGGAAAGATCACTCCCTGTCAGAACAGAAATGGAAAATTCAAGTTTTAACGGTTGGTTTGAGCAGCAAAAGCCACTTTATTGATAGTTTATGGCTTTATGCAATAACAGTGGGACATTTAGGCTTTACGCAATAACAGCTTTACGCAATAACAGTGGAACATTTAGGCTTTACGCAATAACAGTGGGGAATTTAGGCTTTACGCAATAACGTTGGCACATTTAGGCTTTACGCAATAACAGTGGACATTTAGTCTTTACGCGATAACAGTGAGACATTTAGGCTTTACACAATAACAGTGGGAAATTTAGGCTTTACGCAATAACAGTGAGACATTTAGGCTTTACGCAATAACAGTGGGACATTTAGGCTTTACACAATAACAGTGAGACATTTAGGCTTTACGCAATAACAGTGAGACATTTAAGCTTTACGCAATAACAGTGAGACATTTAAGCTTTACGCAATAACAGTGAGACATTTAGGCTTTACGCAATAACAGCTTTACGCAATAACAGTGGGACATTGAGGCTTTACGCAATAACAGTGGGGAATTTAGGCTTTACGCAATAACAGCTTTACGCAATAACAGTTTTACGCAATAACAGCTTTACGCAATAACAGTGGGACATTTAGGCTTTACGCAATAACAGTGGGGAATTTAGGCTTTACGCAATAACGTTGGCACATTTAGGCTTTATGCAATAACAGTGGACATTTAGTCTTTACGCGATAACAGTGAGACATTTAGGCTTTTCGCAAGAACAGTGAGACATTTAGGCTTTACGCCATAACAGTGAGACATTTAAGCTTTACGCAATAACAGTGAGACATTTAGGCTTTACGCAATAACAGTGAGACATTTAGGCTTTACGCAATAACAGTGAGACATTTAAGCTTTACGCAATAACAGTGAGACATTTAGGCTTTACGCAATAACAGTGGGAAATTTAGGCTGTACGCAATAACAGTGAGACATTTAGGCTTTACGCAATAACAGTGGGACATTTAGGCTTTACGCCATAACAGTGAGACATTTAAGCTTTACGCAATAACAGTGAGACATTTAGGCTTTACGCAATAACAGTGGGAAATTTAGGCTGTACGCAATAACAGTGAGACATTTAGGCTTTACGCAATAACAGTGGGACATTTAGGCTTTACGCAATAACAGTGAGACATTTAGGCTTTACGCCATAACAGTGAGACATTTAAGCTTTACGCAATAACAGTGAGACATTTAAGCTTTACGCAATAACAGTGAGACATTTAGGCTTTACGCAATAACAGTGAGACATTTAGGCTTTACGCAATAACAGTGAGACATTTAGGCTTTACGCAATAACAGTGAGACATTTAGGCTTTACGCAACAACAGTGGGAAAATTTAATTCACTTTCACCAAAAGTAAATTACTGCAAATTAGTGTCACATGTATTGACACCACAATGTCATTTATTAAAAGAGAGAATGCAGTTTTCTGAACTTATATGATTTTATCTCATCCTAGGATCCTATCGACTAATCAGGGTAGAATCTACATTTGACAGCGTAATTTCGTCTTTTGACATCATCGGTTTCTCGTTATTTCAGTTTGATCTATCAGTGTGGGCGCTTTATTAGTTCGTCAGTAAAGAGGCTTAAAACGTCTGTGGGCGTGTGTTTGGGTTCATCTGTGTGAGCGTCCTCTCCTCTATCTCTCTCTCTCTCTCTCACCAGGTCATTTATTTCACCTGACCATGATTAGAATCGAAACCAAAGGGGATGTACATTCCAAAATATTTTCTAAATGTGGTGGTGTGTACTTGAAACAAAACCAAATAAACAAAACAACAACAAGTTTATATGTTATTATTATTATTATTATTATTATTATTATTATTATTATTATTATTATTATTATTATTATTATTATTAAGTCAAGTCAAGTCAAGTCAATATATTCTTTATTCCATCAAAAAGGAAAATTTGTTTTGCCACCAGGATACTCACTGTATAAAAACAGTATTATTATTTTTATTATTATTATTATTATTATTATTATTATTATTATTATATTATTATTATTATTATTATTATTATTATTATTATTTTTATGACAATTTTCATTCCAGACATATCTGGTAATACTTTGAAACAGTCGGGGGGAATCAAAACAATCCAAAATTCAGTCTGTACGTCCGTCCCTTGGACTCTAAATCTCGAGAACCACTGAACTGATTTGTGTGTACCAAACTTCGTAAGGACATTACCTAAGTGAGTGGCCTGTCTAGCGTGTCAGCATATTTGCTCTGCCTCAAAGGTCAAGGCTACTGGAGCTATTTTGTTGCTAGGCACGCTTTTGCTCTATATCTCCTAAACGGATGAAGCGATTTTGTTGAGTTTTGGTATGGTGTACTTCAAATCATGTCCGTCGGTTGGTCTTTTGCTCCGAATTTCACTTTTTAGTTCAAACTAATAATAATAATAATAATAATCATAATAATAATCATAATAATAATAATAATAATAATAATAATAATAATAATAATAATAATAATAATAATAATAATAACAACAATAAAAACAACAACAACAACAACAAAGTAATAGTAAAGCTACTCATATGGCGCCTGATCTTATTCATAAATAATTCAAAACATGCACATAAACCTACACTTACACATGCACGCGCAAAGATAATAATTGTATAACAAAATAATACAATAAAATATATCTTTGTAAAAAAACAAATTAAAACGATGATGAGGTGTGGGAGGTAGAACAAAAAATATGAGCGTTTAGGTGTTAAACAGAAGGCCGACAGGCACGTTTTGTGCGAGGCATCTGAAGGAGGGGAGAGTCTAAACATTCTTTTATGACTTGTCCCAAGAATATATTTGATCCAAAATTCTCCAATTTTATTGAGGGTATAGTTTGTGCCAAGGTTCAGGTTACTGTACCTCACCATAGTCTAAAAACGTGTTGCGCTGTATTTAAAAATTGGCTGATGCGTTTTTGGCTCCCATGCAAACAAATGTTATTCTATGTACTCCTTCCACACATTTGCAAAAAATCTGAACTTTTCAGAAGGAGGGGGGGGGGGGGGGCGGAGTGGTGGGATGGAGGATGGTGGAGATGGGGAGAATGGAGTGTGAGTACATAGACTGACATTGCTATGCATGTGAGTCATCTAGTGTGTTACGAACCAAAGCAATTAAATCTGGAACGACAGACCAGCTGACTGACTGACTGACAACCAGACTTCTACTAAATGATTTTAAGTACCTGAATATTAAGCTCAACAACAACAACAAAACAAAAACCCCACTAGATAGCCATGATATGTCCATGATTTGTATCGCCTAATGTAGCCATAACATGACCATGATTTGTATGGCCTAGTGTAGCAATAACACGACCATGATGCTCAGGCAGTGCAGGACCTCTACACCAAATGAGAGTATAAGCTGATGTCTAGCATAGGCATGCATCAAATCCATCGTATGGTGGTGAAAGATCCTGACACGCCCAGCAAGCACTCTGTCCTCTTCCCCTCGTCCTGGGTGGTGCTGGTCACAGTTGCCGCACTTGAGGTGAGGAGGCCACCTGAATTTCGCCTTCCTGGGTAAAAAATAATTATCCCAAATCCGAAATAATCCACATTATTTCTTGCGGCGTTCTTTTTAAATATTCAGCAAAACAATTCCAGATGTTATTTTGTAGTCCCCTGACCAACATGCACACAGACGGTAATCAAGAGAAAGAAGAATTCATTATCAACGTTTCCCACGTCTACCCTTCCTACTCAACAAAAAAAGAAAGCAGCCCGATAAAAAGAGAATGGGTAGGGTAGACTCAGGCTGGGGAACTCTCCTCGGATCCGCGATTTTCCGAGAAAAGTTAACGTCACTCCCGAGAAAATTAAATAGTGGTTCGAGAAAAAAAATCGCTCCAAGAAAAAAAATCACAAAACCCAATCTCTTCAAGTCGAAGTCTCGATCCATGTCCGTGTCCAGCTTTTTTTTCTCGTCACTAAAAGTACCGACCGCGCCCGCTATTGTTACATCGAATTTACTGCCCAAGGCTTACTAGCATCACTTAACTACAGCGGGCGAAGGCGATATTGAACGTTTGGCGGTTCACGTGAAGTTCAGTCCTTTGTCACTGTCTGCCATTGTTAGTTTATAATCCCTATCATGTCGTGTGTTTCACGTATTATTAACCGCGGAGACCCTTTTGAAGAAGGGGAAATTAACAAGTGGAAATGGGAATGGCTTGTGTTATTATAAATATGCTGTTTTAATAATGTAGATGAACCTGTAACATTATATACATATTTTTCTACTGGCTAATTTGCCTCTAGAAATTGCATCCGTTCCCGTCACGAGAGGCAAGTTTTTTTTGGTTTAAAATGGTGAACATTTTCCAGTGTATGTCGTAATGATTGAGAGGTCTATCCCAATTCCTACAAGTTACCAAAAAATGTATCTAAATATAATTATATCATTAATTGTATAAACAGCAAAATAAAAAAATAAAATAAAATAAAGATAACAAAAAGACAATAACTGATTATCTTTATTCTTTCTCTTTGTATCTCTCTCTCTCTCTCTCTCTCTCTCTCTCTCTCTCTCTCATATCGTATTCAAGATTCAGGATTCAAGATTTATTGACTTCATGTGAAGAATTTGT
>CM072515.1:9530382-9535382 GCA_036898135.1 Oncomelania hupensis
TGGTTTTTACAAGAGTTACTTTTTTTCTTTAGTGGTTTTTAAAAAAGTTAAGTTTTTTCCTTTAGTGGTTTTTAAAAGAGCTAATTTTTTTTCTTTTTTGAGAGAGAAAGGAGGGGAAATGAACGAGCTAAAAAAACCGCTAAACGGATTTTGACTAAACTTCATAGGAACATTCCGTAGCTTAGTGAATTTGCTCCCGCTCCCTGCACCTTCTTATTTGCTCCAACGCAAAGGCGAGGAGTACGGAGTTTTCGTTCCACGTATGGCCACGTCACCTTAGCGCCAGGCCTTGCAAAGGCCATCCTGCAAGGCACGGTGCAACGAGGCAGAAGAAAAGGGAGACCGAAAAAGAGGTGGGAGGACAACATTCGAGAATGAACTGGCTTGACACTGAGCGAATCCACGAGGGCTGCCGAGGACAGGGAAAGATGGAGTACGCTGGTTCAACGATCTCCTGTGGATCTCCAATGGCTTTGGAATGTCGAGGACCCCCGTTGGGGTGCCGGGGGTTTCAGTATAAATAGTATCCCCACTTTCTGGATATTTAGTGCTTTAAATTTCCACTGTCGCTGTCTTTCTCATTTGCTCTTTCTCATTCCTACTGTGTTCTATCAATCTGCTATACTATCTTCTTCTTCGCTAGACCAGTCATCTACCCTTTTTCTTGAAAACTCTTCCGGGACAAGACTCCTTATTTGTGTATGAGGTCTGTTGGATCATCTTGGGAATATTGGATGCTTTCTGCCAGGTGGTCACTAGGGCTTCCTATGATGTTATTATTTAGCAATGTAGGCATTTTATATGTATGTGTTTTGTTGATAATTTATAATGATGTTTGTTTTCTATTTTGTTTTTGTAAACGGTGGTTCGATAAGTTGGGGTGAAGCCTCAGCCGTCCCCTGCGTGGGATGTCTTTATTGTAAAGTGACTGGCTGGTGGAGAGCTTTCGGTTTTACCACAAGGGCTGTTTCGGCAGATCTTTTATGCGGATCGGGGGTTGTCCGGTCCTGATTTGGCTCGGAAGAGTCCGCTGGACCTAAAGCAATAATAATGTAATGTAATGTAATGAATGTCGAGGTCACGGGATTCATTTTATTTTTAAACAGGTTTTTGCTCTGCATCTTCAATACGGCTGAAGCGATTTGGTTGAGTTTTGGTATACAGGTACTTCAAAATCATGGGCTTATTTCCAGTAGTAGCCCAGTTGTTGGTCAGTCGGCCGGTCCGTCGCTTCGAATATAACTTCGTTGGCCTTATCTCAAAGAATAACTGAACCGAATGTTACGTTTGGGACGCGCACGATAGTACGTGTGAGACGCGCACGATAGGTCCGATCGTTTTGTTTTGCAAAGCATTCAATAACAGAGTGTATTTACCTTTGATTTGATTTTGCAGTGTTGTTAGAAGAGGCTTGGTATAATGTTGATAATTTTCGTTGGTCGATATTATTGGAGAATTCTCTAGAGTTGCTTGTTTACTATCGATCGAAGCTTCGCGATAAATGTAGATAGCTGAGAAAATTCTTGGACTGCAAAGAAAGTTGTATGACGTAAGACAGTGATGACAAAGTTTATTTTGATTGGTTAAAATGCGTCACGCTGGAACAGTCTGACGTTATCTGGAGTATAGAAAAAAACTATACAATTGATGCACTGTATCTGAGTTGGAGAAAGTGAAAAGTGATTGAGCGATTGTATGCAGTTGTTGATGTACGCTGAATAAATTTGGAAAACTTCATACGACGACTCCTGTCTTGTTGCTGAGTGAACAGGTTGCGTGGATAAACGAATCCGAGTTACACTTATAAGGAGGATTCAAGCATTGGGGCGGAATCAACTACTGATAAAGAAAATCAACAACGAGTGTAACATCGAAATTTGCAGTGTTTGTTCTTTGCGTATTACTAAGCTTACTAAGCTTGTGAAATCATTGGCAATTTGTACTGTTGTCAAAGGTCGAAAGTCATTTTGTAAACACGTTTTGCACTGTATCTTATCTTTGACCCAGCCGGTTTTAGTACTTTTTGGCTTGCCGATTGTTCAGACAATGACGTATCATTTCATTTTTCCTTTGGCGTCGTTATGGTAAAGACGAATCACAATACCGCTACGAACGTGAACACTTTTGAACTTGATTATGTGTCTGAAATATACATTTCAATGTCTTGCCGTCTTGTTTGCTATTGTTCTTTCTGTCTTCTACTGTGTGTATTTCCTTGTGTCTGTCTGAAAGTCATTTGTTTTCTGTATATTAATGTCCAGCTGTATTCCTGCCTCCAAGTGCAATTTGCCAAGTGAGTCTCAACGGAGACACGCAAGGACATCTCTGTGCCCAAAACACGATATGCACGACTTTCGTGGAGGCTGGTGTACGTAGACCTAAATCTTCCGTAGAAGGGGACGGCATCTGTTACTGTAAGAACACGACAAATTATATTCATTTATCCAACGGAGTTTTGGTTTGTCGTGACAGTAAGTTTTGAATTTCATTTTCTTTTTTTTAAAATTATTTTTATTTTTAAATGTCATCAATCTTTCATCTTGCATGCGCGTTGAGCATGTCATTTGACGTGGTATCGGCGATATACGAGACTGCTTCATCATCATCATCACCATCATCATCATCATCATGATCGTGATCAAGTTCTGCAAGAACAAACGTCTTATTACTTGACCATCTTGTAACGTAGTTGGTCAGCTTTTGCCTTTCTCTCTCAACCGATGCGCGAGGACAAAACAAAGCAAAGTCCATAGTTTGGGATCACAAAAGAGCTGTGCATCCTCGTGCAGAACACGTCGAGGCGGATGTACCTTGTTAAGACGATAGAATTACCTCCCTTGTAAAATTTGTAATAACTGAGCCAGGACACAGACCTAACGTTTTTGTTTCTTTATTATGTTCTCGCCAAGTGCCTCCTCGCATGAGAGTTACAAGGGAGGTAACTCTAATGTCTTAATATAATTTTACCCAGGGATCTCAGAGACAGTAGTTTTAATTTACATTGCAAGCATTGAATTCTGCTTATTAGTTTTATTGTTCCATGTTAACTTACGTTAAAACTTAAAAGGAGGAGTGTTAAGACAATAGAATTACCTCCCTTGTAACTCTCGTGCGAGGAGACACTTGGCGAGAACGTAATAAAGAAACAAAAAAACGTTAGCTCTGTGTCCTGGCTTAGTTATTACAAACCTAGAATTTGAACGTCAAGTATCCTTAGCGTGGAAAAACCCTAACAGTGACAAGGTTTGTGTAGAACACGAGTAGGAGATGTCTGGCTGTAAGAGATAGATGGGACTAGGGTCTGTTGATAGCCCCTTGGTTATCATTCTTCTTAGGTGCTGTCTTCCGAGGAATGATGGAAAGATCTAGCTCCCCGTCTGTGCTGCCATTGGTTTGCATTATTTTGTGGGTGCGTGCTCTAAGGTGCAGATAGCCATTTCGTTGTTTTCTTAACTCGCTTTTGTATATCTGCTGAGCTTGCTGAAGATCAAGTGACTCATTTACCAAAGCATAAGAAGCGATAAGAGTAGCATAACTCGGCTAATGGCTTTTGCGCTGGCTCTTCCTGATTTGTATCTTTGTAAGTTTAACTTCAGAGAACTTGACGCACAGTGATACTCGATTGTTAATATCATTGAATTAATTAATGCATTACTTTATGAAGTGGTTGTATGCTTCTCTTTTCACAAATCATATTGGATGTTGATTCTTTGATGCATGATAGAGACCACATTCAGGTCTCGCTGTCGTCAGACTTAAGACTGTTGTCGGCAGTCATCGCCGTAAAAATACTTTCACTGACAGGTACCACAAACCTGACACGGGTTATTGAGGGTCATTGCGTACAACCCGCCTCAGTCAAATAATGGGGACAATAATTATTCTGATGCTGTTGTGTTGGCCGGATTGACTGCTTGATAATATTGGTTGACCGCATTAATCAAATTATGGAGACATTAATTAGTCTGATTGTGCTCTAATGGCTCGATGGATTGAGTGCTTGATTTACTTGGCTGTCAAGGAATTAAACCTGAAGACGGATGCTCGCTGGCGGATAACAACCCCTGTGTACTTGGGGCGGAGTGTGACAGAGGATCATTGAAATGTGTGTGCGTTCTTGGCTACACATACGTCAGTGACAATCGAAGTTGTCAAAAGCGTTAGTATACCTGTGTTTCATTTTGTTTTATGTATGATCATCGATCTTTGACGACGACGACGACGACGGTTGACTGATGATTGTGGTGGTTGTGGTCTACGACGACATGTAAAACATTGCATGTTCCATAAGGAGCGTGTGAGCCATATGGGCTTGCCCTTCTTGTTTATTGTTGCTACTACCCGCAAGACAGAATCATGTGTAGCTATATTATTGAAGCAAGTTAATGAACCCGTGTTGAATGAATGAATGAACATTGAGGTTTAACGTCTACACCCACCATTGGCGATATGGCAGACGGGGATAACCATCCCAGGGAAAGAGGGGTAGGGACCTGAATCAACACTGAACCACCAAAGCAATCATACTGCTAAAATGGACAGTGAAAATGGCCACATTTTATATCGCCCACCACGGGATTCGAACCTGGGTCATCGGTGTGCCAGGCGAACGCTCTACCAATTGAGCTAAGGCGGTGGGACAGAACCCGTGTTATAAATTGTGTGAAAGGATTTTGTATTGTGTTGTCATTCCAGTACTACTCAATGGTGAGGGTGTCTGTCGCCGAGAACACGATTGCACGCCAAATGCGGAGTGTGTGAACAAAATATGCAGATGCAAGTCTAAGTATGACGTTACCACAGCAAATACGTGCAGTCTTCATACGTCGGGTAATTAGCATTATTTATTTTATGTAAAGAAGAAAAGTAGAAGAAGACAAATATTGATAAATGGTGAACGACGTTCGAGCTCAAAATAGCTTACACAGGCAAGAAAAAAAACGGAGTATATTAATTATTGAATAAGAACAAAAGACGACTATCGTTTTCAAGAAGAAATT
>CM072515.1:9537882-9587882 GCA_036898135.1 Oncomelania hupensis
GCATCTGAAGCTACATCACAAGGGGACGGAATCTGTTACTGTAATAACACTATTTATTATCTCCACGACTACTTCGGAGATCCAGTTTGTCTTCAGAGTAAGTTCTTCCGCAAAGAATAATGTCAGGTTACTAGATTAACGTTTTTCCTAGTTGGGCTGTTGCATCCTCTCTCAAGTGACATGTGATGACAAACCAGCAATAGTTTGACTCTGTGTGCAGCATTTTGAGTCTGTATAAATCCCCCTGAAATACAAGTTGTTCAGATTTGTGTACATCTGTGCGAGATGAGGCCAAAAATGTCTGTCTCTCCGTTTTTCCATTTGTGCACAATTTAAACGTGGATAATAATTAGGAACCTATTTTATCTATCACAACCAAACTTGATAGGGTGGGGAATAACCATGAAAACTCGAAAATTGTCAGTGATTGAATGAGCTCACTTTAATGTCGAGGCCACAGAGTCAGAAATGTTCCATGTTTGCACCACATAGTGCATCAGCATCGGTTTATTTGGCCATAAATGAGTTTCAAAGATCAAGTGATGGTCGTGGTCAAAGTCATTGCGAGGTCACTGTTGTTTTTGACATAATAACTTTTCTGCTGTAGTTTTATTTGATCATATGAGGAGGTTAATGTCATCTCAAGATCAAAGTCAGTATTACTTTGTTTTTTGATGCAGCCGTTTTGTTCGAGTTCTTTGAAACTTAATCCAATACTTAGCACTGATTTTGATGTACAATATTGTAAATAAGTTCGCTAAGGAGCATTTGAGTCATATTTGTTTGCCCCGATAGTTAAGGGTTAAAAATGTGTTGTTCATTCTCCTAGAGAACACGTTTAGACGGATCTACCTTCGGTGAAACGTTTGAACGCCAGGTTTTGGTAGGTTGAGAAAGCCGGACCAGGACGTTATCATAACTCGGACAAACAAGACAATAAAGGCTTATTCGCTGTTTCTTAGGTCTGTTGACTCATATGCATAACAGTGTCAGTGAGTCTACACACACACAAACTATTTGCAAAACATTCGAAATGGGTTTATTTAAGAATATAGGAATCGAAAAGTGTTTGTTTTTATGGAAAGAGCACACAATTCATTTAAAAAAATGTAAGAATCTGATGCAGAATTGGCTCTTTCCGTCTAAAAAGTTGATCTAGTTCGTCTCCTATAAGGGACGAATTAGGTCGACTGTTCTTCAACATTGCCAAAAAGGTGGCTGGATATTCTCCGTCTGGGATAGAGCGTACCCTGGTACTTAAAACACTCACATGCACTTCAACTGCACTCTCACCATGCACTAAAAGAGCACTCACTCCTGTGTACTTAGAAAGAAGTGGGGTCCTGGGAAAAAAGTGGGTTCCTAGCAAATGAACCCATTTGTAGCTAGTAAAGGCAAGGTCTGGGACCCATTTGTACGTTTATGCAAGTGCACACACACACTCTCTCACACACACACACACACACACACACATGCAAACAAACAAACACACCACTGCCTCCTTCAGGGTCACAGATTCAGTAAATATGGGTCAAAAATCACTTTTTTTTCCCCCGAAGTTATTAAACGTATAATTCTTTGATGGATGATAGACGAGACGCATGTAATTGTATTGTCGCGAAAGTTTGGTCAACTTGCTCGAAGGTCAAAGTAACTGGAGCTGTCTAAAGTCGGTTCATATGGGTATTTTGAAGTGACCTTGACCCTAAACTGTGAGAGATACAAGGTTTACACTTGTGGTATGCAGATATATTGGATTGGTCTTTCATATTTGTTCCATTTTGTGCGTTGATCTTTAAGGTCAAGGCCATTTTAGGCCTTACCAAAAGCAACATCGAACAGTGGAACGGATCTCTATTTTATCTATCTATCTATAAATGTATGCATCAACATTAGGTTATTTGATCATACATGAACATCAGGGGTCGTAATTATGAAGGTCAAGGCATCCCAAGGTCAATGTCACTGTTACGTTGAAACGCGTACGAAAGTATGTCGGAAGCGTGTACGATAGATCTAATCGTTTCGATTTGCAAAGTATTCAATAATAGAGTTTATTTACCTTTGATTTGAGTTTGCATTGTTGTTAGGAAAGGCTTTGTATAACGTTGATAATTTCCGTTAGTCGATATTGTTGTAGAATCTTCTGGATCGGCTTGTTTACTATCGATCGAAGATTCGGGATAATTGTAGAAATTTGAAGGAACGATCCGGAAGGAGAAGAAATGTGTAATGACGTAAGTCAGTGATGACGATCTTTTATTCGATTGGTGGCAGTGCGTCATTTCTACGGTATTCGAAATCTTTCCGGAAAAGAGAGAGGTTATTTAATCGTGTGCCGAATTGCTGTTGAGAGATAGTAAAGTTGTTGATAGTGATTTGGAGAGTTGCTGTGAAAGTTGTTGAGTTGAATTGAGAATTGTATGCAGTTGTTGATGTGTGCTGAATAAAAGCGGAAAACTTCATACGTGGACTTTGTGACTTGTATGCTGTCCGGGTTGCGTGAATAAACGAATCTGAGTTACACAACTATCAGGAATTCAAGCATCGGGGCTGAATCTGATACTGATAGAAAACACCAACATCGAACTGAGTGTAACATTTTGGGGGCCAAGCCGGGATTCACGCCATAGCCAAGGGTTCAACTGCTACAACAAGCGAGTCAACGTTACGAGAGGCAGTCATCGAGGGTAGCCGCCAACGAGTTGCGTCGAGAGGGGCCAACATACTGGGACTACATCCGATAGATTCGGGTTGACTGCAAGGGCGTGTAGTCGCCGAAGAGTTGCTTCGTGAGCGAACAACAGAGCGGGACTACGTAGCTGCCGCAGGACTACGTCGAGGGACAGTCTCGGAGCTACATCGCCAGTGTTACAGAGAGCGGCGAGCGGACGTCGCGTCTACTTCAGCACAGGAGCGTATACATCAACACCAGCGTGGTGCAGCGTCGCATACGACGAGGACAGCGGGGCCTGCGTCAGCGAAAGCGACTAGTGACAAGCATCAGCGCTACTGCAGAAAGCGTGCTGTTCTAGAACAGTCTAGAAAGGTACAGCATAGTCAAGAACTTTCCAGAAAAAAAAGAACTCTACAGTCAAGAACTTTCTAGAAAAAGAACTTTACAGAAAAGAACTTTCCAGAAGCATCAAGATGGCTGACTTCTGGCAGAAAGGGATGCAACTGAATCTAAAAGGCAAACAGCTGACGGAGTACGTCAAGTCTCAGGAGAGAATACAAGAAAGAGAAGAACAACGTCAGCGTGAAGAAAGAGAAGATGAGCGACGGCGTGAAGAAAGAGAATTGGAAGAGAAGCGTCTAGAAAAGAACTAGAACTAGAACAGAAGCGTCTAGAAATTGAACAGCAGCGGCAAGAAAAAGACAGAGAATTCGAGCTGAAGCGTCTTGAGTTCCAGCTAGAAATGGCGCGTATCCAGCAACAGCAGAATGCGCCACAAGTTATCAGTGACAACAAAGCTCCAAAATTGCCAGCATTCGTCGACGGGAAGGACCAGATCGACAGCTATCTGGCGAGATTCGAAAGGTTCGCCGAAAGCTCCAATTGGCAACCTCGAGACTGGGCGATTCGACTAAGTGCACTTCTGACAGGGCAAGCGCTCGAAGTTTACACCAGACTGTCGAACGATGACGCCAAAAACTACGACGTCTTGAAAGAGGCCCTATTGCAGTGCTATAACTTTACAGAGAAGGGCTACCGTAAACGCTTCCGTGAATGCCGGCCTAAGTCAGACGAGACGCCAAAGCAGTTTGTGGAGCGCCTGTCGTCATATCTACACAAGTGGGTGGAGTTATCAGGCGAAACGAAGTCTTACGACAGTCTCCGTGACCTGATCGTGAAGGAACAATTTCTCAATGCCTGTCACAAGGACCTAGCGACCCACTTAGAAGAACAAAAGCTGCAGACGCTTAAAGATGTGACTGAGGCTGCTGAAAGATATCTCATCGCTCATGGGAAAACCCTGGGGCCACCCAGCGCGACGAAACATTTTCAGAAGACTGGAAACCATGTGAACCAGATCCAGGGAAGCCAGACGAGCCAGAGACAGACAGACTCCACGCCTCCTCCCAGGGAAGGGCATTCAAGGGGCTGTTTCACCTGCAACGCTACAGACCACAGAGCGGCTAACTGTCCTCAAAACAAAAGTAGCGGACAGCGGAGCAGTACGGACAATTCAGCGGCGGGCAACCGGCAGAGGCGGTTCTCCAATCAACGGCAAACCAGTAGATCTGACCATCAAGTGTGCGGCGGGAGCGTCATTCTTCCGAGTGAGACCAAGCGCACAGCTACTCCCGCGGACGTGCAAGAGTGCATAACCGATGGCCAACTTCTCCTTGCCAACGGGAAATCCATCCCCGTCGTCGCCAGCGCAGCTGTGACCGTACAGAACATGCCTGTTTCAAAGGGACGCGTCGGAAATCATGAAGTGACTGTTTTAAGAGACTCTGGCTGCAGTGGGGTCATCGTCAAAGAAGACCTAATCGCTAAAGATCAGTTCACTGGCGATTCTAAATGGACACTTATGGCCGACAGCAAATGTGTGAGAGCGCCAGTTGCAAAGATTCAAGTCAACACCCCTTTCTACGTAGGCGAAGTCGAAGCGGTTTGCCTGAAGAAGCCGCTATACGATTTGATGATCGGGAATATCGACGGCGCGAGACGACCCGACGACCCCGATTCAGAATGGAGTCCTGCCTCAACCCAACATGTCGAAGTTGCGGAGGAGGATCCATTGCCGTTTCCCGATGGAGACCTTACAGAGCTGCTACGGGACAATGTGGTTACTCCGGCTCAGCCCTGCCGACCAGAGATCGTCGGTGCTGTTACTACCAGGGCCCAGGCCAAGAGAGACAAGACGTCTACGCCACTGAAGGTCGCCGACAACTCTAAAGCTGCCATCGTGGACAGAGATAAGCTGATCCAGCTCCAGGAAGCTGATAGCACTTTAAACAAGTACAGGAACCGCCAAGACCACGTGACCAAAGGCAGTGGTACGGTCTATTTTGAGGTGAAGGCCAAGATCCTGTACCGAATCTTCCAGCACCCGAGGGTCAACGGAGGTAAACCACTACGTCAAGTACTGGTACCATTACCCTTAAGGCGCCAGGTGATGGAAGTAGCGCATGACTCAATCATGGGAGGTCACCTGGGTATCAAGAAGACGTCGGATAGAATCCAGGCGGTGTTCTACTGGCCAGGACTTCATGCGGACGTCAGCCGTTTCTGCCGATCATGTGACATTTGCCAGAAGACCATACCTCGAGGAAGGGTCCCGAAAGTGCCTATGCAGAGGATGCCTCTGATCGACCGACCTTTCAAGAGGATGGCCTTAGACTTAATCGGCGAAATAAGACCTCCGAGTGAAGAAGGTCATCGATGGGTACTGACTTTAGTGGACTATGCGACTCGGTACCCAGAAGCAGTGCCTCTGAAGATTGACACTGAGACTGTTGTAGAGGCGCTGGTGGACATGTTTAGCAGACTTGGAGTGCCTGAAGAGATTCTGACAGACCTCGGGACGCAGTTCGTCTCTGACTGCATGAAGGAGGTCAACAGACTGCTGAGCATCCGGCATTTGACTACGACACCCTACCATCCAATGTGCAACGGGCTTGTCGAAAAGTTCAATGCTACGCTGAAGTCCACCCTGAAGAAACTGTGCAGCGAGCAGCCCAGACAATGGCATCGCTACATCAACGCCTTACTTTTCGCCTACAGAGAAGTACCGCAGGAGTCCACCGGCTTTTCTCCGTTCGAGCTGCTGTACGGAAGAACCATCCGAGGGCCGATGCACATCCTAAAAGAACTGTGGACGAAAGAAGTAGACACCCCAGAGGTGAAGAACAGCTACCAGTACGTGTTTGAGCTACGGGAGAAGCTGGAGCAGACTCTCGAGATAGCCAGAGAAAACCTGAAGAAGTCCCAAGACTGTGGAAAGCACTACTACGATCGTAGGGCTGTGAACAGGAAGTTCAAACCTGGCAACAAAGTGCTGGTGCTGCTACCTACCGACCACAATAAGTTGCTGATGCAGTGGAAAGGCCCGTACGAAGTGGAGACCGTGGTGGGGATCAACGACTACAAGGTGAAGGTCGGCCAGCATTCCAAGATATACCACGCCAACCTCCTTAAGCTGTACGTGGAAAGGCCATCAGAGACGGTGCACGCAGCCACAGCAGCTGTGACCGACAACAGCTTTGACAGCGAAGAACTGTTGGAAATGGGAGACTTCCACAGCAAAGAAGGCATCGATGACGTTAAGCTAGGACCAGGCTTGACGGAAGGTCAAAAGTTGGAGCTCAAGGACCTTATGGGCGAATTTCCCCATAGCTTCAGTGATGTCCCAGGCTCTACGACTTTGGTCGAACATGAAGTCCACACCCAGACCTGGAAGGAGCATCTGCAGACCTTGAGGGAGCTGTTCCACCGTCCCGCAGAAGCCAACCTGACCGTGAGACCCAGCGAATGCATTCTGGGAGCTGACAACGTCGACTGCGTCGGACATCCGACGGGAGAGGAAGACAACGGAGGATGCACTGACTCCAGGAAAGCCCACGAGATCACTGTCTTTGACCCTGGGCCGATGACGACCGCAACTGACGAGGGCGTCGTTTCCTTGCGGTTGAAAGAACGTTGACTGTGTGGAGAACATTGGCAATATCTAAACAGACTTGCAGATGAGAAACATTGACTGTGTGGATGAACTGTGAACATTGACAATATCCAGATAGACTTGAAGATGAAAACCATTGACTCTGTGTAGATAAGCTGAGCGCAATTACAGTATTCAGAAAGTCTTAAATTAGTTTCAATTGAGGACTTTGTTTGTGCATTACGTTTCAACGTTGTTGAAAGAAATTGGGTAAATTTCTTCTTGAGTGGGGGGTTATGTTACGTTGAAACGCGTACGAAAGTATGTCGGAAGCGTGTACGATAGATCTAATCGTTTCGATTTGCAAAGTATTCAATAATAGAGTTTATTTACCTTTGATTTGAGTTTGCATTGTTGTTAGGAAAGGCTTTGTATAACGTTGATAATTTCCGTTAGTCGATATTGTTGTAGAATCTTCTGGATCGGCTTGTTTACTATCGATCGAAGATTCGGGATAATTGTAGAAATTTGAAGGAACGATCCGGAAGGAGAAGAAATGTGTAATGACGTAAGTCAGTGATGACGATCTTTTATTCGATTGGTGGCAGTGCGTCATTTCTACGGTATTCGAAATCTTTCCGGAAAAGAGAGAGGTTATTTAATCGTGTGCCGAATTGCTGTTGAGAGATAGTAAAGTTGTTGATAGTGATTTGGAGAGTTGCTGTGAAAGTTGTTGAGTTGAATTGAGAATTGTATGCAGTTGTTGATGTGTGCTGAATAAAAGCGGAAAACTTCATACGTGGACTTTGTGACTTGTATGCTGTTTGGACGGGTTGCGTGAATAAACGAATCTGAGTTACACAACTATCAGGAATTCAAGCATCGGGGCTGAATCTGATACTGATAGAAAACACCAACATCGAACTGAGTGTAACAGTCACTGAATACCAACTTTTGCTGTAGTGTATTGGATCATATATTAATGTCCAATTTGAGCCAGTAGTCTAGGTCATCTCAAGGTCAAGATCATCGCAGGATCAAAATCAGTATATTACGTCGCATTTTAATGCCACCGTTTCAGGTTGTTTTATTTTTCTGCTGGGTACTCATTTTCATGTATAATATTGCAAGTTCCATAAGGAGCATGTGAGTCATATATATGCTTTGGCCTTCTAATTCTAATTCTGCTTTACCTAACTGCTCGAGTGGCTGATGGATTGTTTAATTGACCTTTCTGTCTGTGAAGGAATTAAACCTGAGGGCAAATGCTTGTTTCGGCAAGACGATCAACCGTGCGTTGTAGGGGCAGCGTGTGACAGTGTTGTACACAAATGTTTGTGCATTGTTGGCTACAAACACGTCCGTGAAAGTCAGTCGTGTCAAAAGCGTTAGTATGCTTGTGTTTATTCATTGATCTTGATCTTTGGCGATGAGGTTGATGATGATGATAGTAGTCGAGATGGTAACTGCGATGTCGATGACGATGATGATGAAGACGTTGTGTTTGGACTTCTCTTAGTCCTAATTTAGTTCTTTTTTATTTTTTTATTTCATGTTTGACTCGTGCGTTCATTGATGTTAGTTTATATGTACATGTATTCACCAACATTATTTTGCAGGTCTGCGCGAGATGCTCTCTCTCTCTCTCTCTCTCTCTCTCTCTCTCTCTCTCTCTCTCTCTCTCTCTCTCTCTCTCTCTCTCTCTCTCTCTCTCTACCCTTTTAATTCTATCTCTTTTCATTCTTTGTTTCTCTTTCTCTCTCTTTCTTTCTCTCTTCCTCTCTCATTAAAAAAAAAATTTATGAAAACATAAAATGAGCATTCGAGGTCCTGTAAAGGTCAAGTTCCTGTCAAAGTCAATGTTATAGAAGATAACTCTAAAATTGATTGTTGGAACAATACAACTTTTGCCGTAGTTCATTTGCGGGTACATGCCATGAGTGTCCATTTGAATCGGAGGTCAAGGCCAAGTCAATGTCAAGATCAAAGTCAGAATGACTTGGCATTTTAATGACTCGGCTCCGTTTCAGTTTTTTCTGGGTACTCATTTTCCTGTAGGATATAGCAAGTACCGTAAGAGGCATTGTGAGTTGTGGAAGTTGGCCATCTGGTTTATTCTCGCTATTACCTGTGGGACACGGGATAGCTCTGTTGGGTAGAGCGCGAGCTCGTGTTACAAAGGTTGCGGGCTCCATTCCCGGTGGACCGGACATAGACATTGGCTGTCAGCACTGACCGTCTTACTGTTGGTATTAGTCTGATGGTTGTTTCAGGGTAGACATTGGCTGTCAGCACTGACCGTATTACTGTTGGTATTAGTCTGATGGTTGTTTCAGGGTAGACATTGGCTGTCAGCACTGACCGTCTTACTGTTGGTATTAGTCTGATGGTTGTTTCAGGGTAGACATTGGCTGTCAGCACTGACCGTCTTACTGTTGGTATTAGTCTGATGGTTGTGTCAGGGTAGACATTGGCTGTCAGCACTGACCGTCTTACTGTTGGTATTAGTCTGATGGTTGTTTCAGGGTAGACATTGGCTGTCAGCACTGACCGTCTTACTGTTGGTATTAGTCTGATGGTTGTTTCAGGGTAGACATTGGCTGTCAGCACTGTCCGTCTTACTGTTGGTATTAGTCTGATGGTTGTTTGAGGTTAGACATTGGCTGTCAGCACTGACCGTCTTACTGTTGGTATTAGTCTGATGGTTGTTTCAGGGTAGACATTGGCTGTCAGCACTGACCGTCTTACTGTTGGTATTAGTCTGATGGTTGTTTGAGGGTAGACATTGGCTGTCAGCACTGACCGTCTTACTGTTGGTATTAGTCTGATGGTTGTTTCAGGGTAGACATTGGCTGTCAGCACTGACCGTCTTACTGTTGGTATTAGTCTGATGGTTGTTTCAGGGTATAGTTTGTCCCTTCTCCCCTCGCCCCGGCCGCCTGGGATTGTGCAGAGTGGTCAGGGCGTCAGACTGTGCGCCAAAGGCAACAAGTGGGCGCCTCGGGTTAGATCCTTTATCGGCCAGCGCCTTGAGCAGCTCTTGAGCTGAAAAAGCGCTATATAAGAACGATAAAATAAAATTTAAAAAAATAAATACCTGCAAGTCAATGTCAGCTGTATTCACTGTAATGAATCAAGTCGTGTTATTGGTTTTGTGAATGTATTATGTACTTTGTTTTCTGTTGTCATTCCATGCAGTACTACTCAATGGCGAAGGTGTCTGTGAACAAGCAGACGACTGTACTCCAGGAGCGGAGTGTATCGACGAGATATGCACATGTAATCAGTTCCACTACGTTACTTCAGAAAATATATGCGAACACCGTAAGTTTGGTTATTAAGCAAAAAATAGTTTTTATAAATTGTTTACGGTATCCCGACCGACTCCCGCTGAAAAAAAAGAAAAGAAAAAAGTCCAAAAAATCGCACCTAAATAGAACTTTTTGCTCTCGGGCATTGAACAGACGACAAAAGGGAGGTAAACTCAAAGCAAGACGGAGCAAAGGGTCGTCACTCATGTTAAACTTCCTTGTCGTTGCTAAAATTTGGGAGACAAAAAAAAAAGGAAACCTCCCTACCGACCTTATTTTTTTCCTCATGTTACCGTGACTTTTGGAGAAGAAGGGAGGGGGAGAAAACCTTAGCGTATTACATTTTATTTTTTTATTTTTGTTTCGCAAGAGAAGTAGAACATAAATAGTATTAACTGCTGAAACGACGCAAGGGCCCAACATATGTAATGGAAAAATGTTTGGGACAAATATGGCAGGCTGATTTTAGCCATTTAGTTAGCACGCTAACCGTGTTTGGTGTCCATACTTGAGGAAGCATGATGACTTCATGGAGGGTGTCCAGCACAGTTTCACAAGGAAAATATGTGGAATGTCGTGACTCTCATACGAGGAGAGATTGATGTCATTAAGGCTGCCCAGTATAGGAGAGGGAGGGGTGGTTTAATCGAAAATTTTAAAATTGTGCACAAGTTTTATGCTAGAAAGACAGAAAGATACTCCTTCTGATGAGAGTATAAACCGAGGTCTATCGGTGCACGCAAGCATTCTATCGCGTGGACTTTAAAGATCTTGACGCTCATGCCCAATTGACTCGTTCTGATTCCCCCATCTATTTCAAATTCTTCCAGATAAGTCTGGGAATACAAAAGCAAACAAACTATTATGGTGATCAGAATTCAAGGCCTTACTGACAGCAAAGAATGCATATCTATGCAGCTTCTCCTTCTTCAATGACAGTCATCTCAATAGAAACCGCCATCCAGAGTATGAGTGGCAGCTCGTACATCTGTAGTTTGTTTCTAATGACGCGTGATGAACTGTGTAGTCTGCACCACACACAGTACGGCTGTTACAATCTTAGCACAGAGGCAGACCGATCTGCAGACTTTTGTAAGAGCACGCTGATCTATTTTTATCCCAAGTAGCTAACAAGATGCTAAGTCATCCAAATGTATTTCCAGACATTCACACACGTAGCCGAAAAATATAAATTTTCAAAAGTGTTAATTTTCCTGGCATTGTTGTGACTCGGGTTTTTCATGACGAAGCAACGTGAAACCAGTATGGAATGACGGGTCACATGATCTATCCTATCCTATCCTATCCTGACCCGTAACCCGAAGGTCGTAGGGGCACCACAGTTGATCGTTTAACCAGCATACTCCATCTTTCTCTGTCCTCAGCAGCCCTGATGGCTTCGCTCAGTGACAAACCAGTCCATTCTCGAATGTTGTCCTCCCACCTCTTTTTCGGTCTCCCTCTTTTTCTACCTCTTTGCACTGTGCCATGCAGAATAGTCTTTGCAAGGCCTGATGATCTGGTGACGTGGCCATACCATCGGAGTTTCCGTTTCTTCACCACTGTTAGCAGGTCATCGAGTTGTCCAATGGCTTGTGTGATGGTCTGTCGGACTTCGTCGTTGGTGATGTGTTGGGTATAGGAAATGCCCAGAAGTCTTCTGTAGCACCTCATCTCCATACTTTGTATTCTTCGTTGGAGATCTGCTGTGAGGGTCCATGCTTCGCAAGCATATAGGAAAATGGAGATGACAAGGGAGCGCAGCAGTCTTACTTTGGAATGTAGACTGATGGTCCTGTCTTTCCAAATGGGCTTCAACCTTGTCAGGGCAGCAGTTGTTTGTGCGATCCTGGAGATGACTTCCTGTCGGGACCCATTGTCTGATACAATGGCTCCTAAATATTTGAAGCTATGCACTGTGTTGAGGGATTGGCCTTGGACTTTGATGTCCGTGTTGATGCCATTGGTGTTGTTGGTCATCATTTTGGTCTTCTCTGCACTTATTTCCATTCCATAAGCTCTGGAGGTGGTGTCAAGCCTCTGTACCAGCTGTTCAAGTTCTTGTTCCTCTCCAGCCAATCCATCAATGTCATCTGCAAAACGAAGATTGGAGATTGCTCTACCCCCTATGCTGACTGTGCCTTCATGGTCTGCAAGAGCATCTGACATGATGCGCTCTAGGAAGATGTTGAAGAGTGTTGGGGAGAGTAGGCATCCTTGACGCACACCGATTGTTGTTCTGAACCAGTTCCCGATGGCGCTGTTGTGGAGGACTGCACTGGTAGCCTTGTCATACAAGCTTTTGATGACTTCAATAATTTTAGGGCTGATGTTGTAGTACTACACTTTCATTGTTGCCCATAGAGCTGCATGCCAGACTCGGTCAAACGCCTTCTTGAAGTCTATGAACACATGATATAGATGTTGTTGGTGCTGTAGGTATTTCTCACAGATTATTCTGAGGTTGAAAATCTGCTCAGTGGTACTTCGCCCTGCCCTGAATCCTGCTTGTTCTTCAGCTATGATCTGTTCAGCTTGGGGTTTCAACCTGTTGAGTATTATTTTCAGGAGGACCTTGCTGGGATGGCTGATGAGGCTGATGGTCCGGTAATTTTCACACTCCTGAAGGTTACCTTTTTTGGGAAGAGTGATGACAAGCGACTGGGTCCATGGTATAGGCCACTCCCCACTCTGCCAGATCTTGTTACAGATAATGGTGAGGGCATCAATCATCGCTTCTCCTCCTGCTTGTAGCAGTTCCGCGGGTATGTTGTCCACTCCCGCTGACTTCCCTTTCTTTAGCGCTTGCACTGCAGCCTCAACTTCTTCCCGGAGAATTGGGAGGATTTCTTCTTCTTCTCTGTTCTCGAGACATGCTAGAACTGATGGGTCTCCATTTGGTGTATGGTTGTAAAGGTCAGAGCAGTATTCTGTCCATCTGTCCAAGACTTCTTGTTCTTCTGTAAGGCATATGCCAGACTTGCTTTGGATTGTGGAGACTTTGGGCTGTTTGACACTTGTCAGCCGCTTCACTGTCTGGTAGGCCTTCTTGCTGTTGTTCTTGTTCAGACTGTTCTCTATTTCCTGGCATTGATCTTCTATCCAGTTCTCCTTTGCTGTGCGCATGCCTTTTCGGATGTCATTGTTGATTTTTCGGTAGACATCAGCTCCCTGTGAGGTGTTCTTTTTCTTTTTCATTTCTCTTCGTTTATCACACAGATCCAAAAGTTCTGGTGTGATCCACGGCTTCTTCTTTGGTCGGTGCTTGCCAAGGATCTCAGTGGCGGCATCTGTCACAGCTGAGTTGAAGGTGGTGGTCATGGTGTTGACATCTACTTCACCAGCCCCCAAAATGAGCAGTGGTGCAAATTTCCCTCCAATTGTGGTCTGAAATAGTTCTGCCACCTCCGGGTCTTCCAGTTTGTCCAGGTCGAACTTCAGTCTAGTGCACTTTGCTGTATTTACTCTCTTTAAGTGGAGCCGAAAAGACATCATCACGAGATCGTGGTCACTTCCGATGTCTGCTCCTGGAAAAGTGCGTGTCCTGCCAATGTTGATGCTTGATCTGAAGCGTTTCTTGACCATGATGTAGTCTATTTGGTTGTGATGCTCCCCGCCAGGACTGTGCCATGTCCATCGTCTGGAGTTTTTGTGGAGACCAAGCGTGTTTGCCAGTACCAGATTGTTGTATCTGGCAAACTCCAAGAGTCTCAGACCCCTGTCATTTGTCTCGTTGTTGCAATGGGGTCCACATGTGTCTCCCCAGTTGTGGTGCGCATCTTGGCCAACCTTGGCATTCCAGTCGCCTTGCACTATGACTTTGTCCTTCTTCGGCACTTGGTCACATGATCTAACTATTGAAAAACAAAACATAATTATTACCCAAATCGGCTCTGTGATGATGATGAGGAGGAGGACGATAAAGAATAATAATAATAATAATAATAATAATAATAATAATAATAATAATGATAATAATAATAATAATAATAATAATAATAATAATAATAATAATAATAATAATAATAATAATAATAATAATAATAATACTACTAAGAAGAAGAAGAAGAAGAAGAAGAAGAAGAAGAAGAAGAAGAAGAAGAAGACTTTTTGTTTTACTTTTGAAACTGGATAATTCCACGTTTGATGACACAGACTATATATGATTCTTTAATCTTAAGTAAGTGAAACTCGTTTAGAATTAGGGGAAGAGGGTTGCTTTTCAAGTAAGCTTATACGTGATTTTAAATGCAGAAGTAGGCAAAGAAAAACAACTTTGGCGGTCCTCACTCCTGCATTTATTTACAAGGAATCACTTTTGTAACCATCGGAAGCAGCATTGAGACGCACGAGAATTTGTTGGACGCACATAAATGCCAGTAATCATGATGTAAGATGAAAGTAAATGAAAATATTCAAACTAATTATCGAACGATTTCAATTCTTGGGTTCTGTATCGCTTCCGTCTTCCTGCAGGATGGGTATATGTGCGTCACGGTGACATGTATTCTTTGTGCATTTTATTTCACTTGGCCATAAAGTATCTCAATCTGACTCAACAATCTTCCTTTGACTCATCAATTATTGTCTTAACATTTATTTTAGGAAAGCCAGCCAATGGCAGCAGCTGTATCGACGACGGTGAGTGTGTGGAGAACGCGATCTGCTCGGATTTTGCATGCTCGTGCATTGAGAATTTCTATATTATTGGTGAACTATGCCACGAACGTAAGTATAGATTCTATATATATTCTATAGATACTTTGAAGTAACCTCGACCCCAAACTGTTGGATAAATAAAGTCCAAGCTATTTATCATAGGCTGATCTTTTTATATATATACTAATTATTTGCGGTAATCTTGAAGGTTAATATCATTTTAGGTCTTACCAAAACATTATAAAAATTGGTCATCTTCGGTGGTATGCTTCATATTAAACCCGTAACATACATTGGATTGTTTGATCATAAACGAGTACTAAGAAGTCACTTGAAGGCCGTGGTTTTTCCAAGGTCAGAGTTACTGTTTTTTGGCATACTACAATTTTTGCTGTAGTTTATTTGATAGTACATGAGTGTAATTGTACCCGGGAGTCAAGGTCTTCTTAAGGTCAAGAGCGTCGAAAGATCGAAGACGTTTTTTTTTTTAAATTTTAATGCCACCTTTTTTTTTTCTGGCCAATCATTTTCATGTTAAGTTGTGCACGTTTTAGCAAAAACGGACTGACAGATATTTAGTGTTTTCAAACAAATCGTTTTCCGACTATTTAGGACTGGTCTCGCACGGATTTGCAAAAAAAATGTATTTTTGAGTGAGGGAGAGTTAGGGAAGTGAGAGATGAGAGGAGTGGGGGGGGGGGGGGGGTGGTAGAGACATAAGACTCCCATTGTTACATACATTTGAGTCGAACATGGTGAAGGACAATGCCCTAATACAAAATACCAATACGAATGATGTAGTTAAAGTACCCGGAAAGTAAACATGATGAATTTCTGTACTGTTGTTGTTAAGATAAGACCAAGAGTGTGTTTTGAAACAAACAGAAAACAGTGAAATGCAGAGCGATAGACCGACTTCACCGATAGACCCACACACAGCCGAACTGCTACTGACGGATAGCCCGTGATTTGAGGTATATATCTGTATACAACCAAGAATACAAAGCATGGAGATGAGGTGCTACAGAAGACTTCTGGGCATTTCCTATACCCAGCACATCACCAACGACGAAGTCCGACAGACCATAACACAAGCCATTGTACAACACGATGACCTGCTCACAGTGGTGAAAAAAACGGAAACTCCGATGGTATGGCCACGACGAGTCACCACATCATCAGGTCTTGCAAAGACCATCCTGCAAGGCACGGTGCAAGGAGGTAGAAAAAGAGGGAGACCGAAAAAGAGGTTGGAGGATAACATTCGAGGATGGAATGGGTTGACACTGAGCGAAACCATCAGGGTTGCCGAGGACAGAAAGATGGAGTACGCTGGTTAAACGATCATCTTTGGTGCCCCTACGACCTCCTAGTTACGGGATAGGATAGGTATACTAAAATGACAAAATCGTTTCAGCCGTTTTTGAAACCTTGAGCCAAACGCGTTTATCAACAACATGACTCCAGAGACTGCGGTAGATCAAATACATTTGATGGCACGGCAAGGAGGAGCATAAGCTATGTAATGTTTCTGTGAAATTTGGTCAACATCCGCTTGATGGTTCTTGAGATGGCTTCCAATGGACAGACCGACCGACTGACAGATTGACATTTGGCTTGTTCTGATCCTTCACTTCCCATGGCCCTCCCTCCCCGAACGCGAACTTGTTTTTTCCAATCTAGTTCCAGTCATTCGCCGAAAAAGGCAATTACCGAAGTCGAACGAAGCTCTCCGAGTCCAGCGAAGCTATCCGATGTTTTATGAACGAATGCTGGCAGGACTACGTGAAACCACAGGCTGGGAAGTCTCGTCTTTCGTAGGCCTCAATTACATACTATACTACGTACGTATGTAGGAAGCTCACGAGTTTACAAAGACAAAAGAAAAGACTTGAGAGCCTGTGGTGAGCATAAAAATAGCTGTTGCTTCTAGATCTAATTCTGTTTCGATCTGCACAGCTTCAAGCTGTAAGTCAAGTCGAGATTCGCATTTTGAAGCAGAGGAGAATTATTATTATTTTATGATGAATAATATACTGACACAAGTAGTAATAAAGAGTAAAAGTATTTCACATCTATATCAACAATAAAACCATGACAAAACTTCAAAGCGCTATGGATACGTTGATGTCCCTTCAGCACAACAAGGCAAAGCAAGTTTATAATGGTCTCAAAAAACAGTGACATTTTTATTGCAAGCACCAAAGCAATTATTTATTTTACTATTATTCTTTTTAACTGATACAGTAAATTTGTTATATGTATTTCAATGATATGTATTTTAATGAGAAACACGTATTAAAAAAATGTTGCGTGGCAGGCGGAAATTTCCATAAATCATCTGAAAACTTTGGTAAATCTATAAGAAAAAATAACCAGTAACACCATCTGAATATTTCGGGTTACACCCAACTTCAGCAAAAACAAACAAAACGTCCCTGACCATATTTACACCATTGAGCACAGCAGCACACTATTCTTTTATTTTTTTTTAAGTAGGAATAATAATAATAATAATAATAATAATAATAATAATAATAATAATAATAATAATAATAATAACAACAACAACTATAATAATAATAATAATAATAATAATAATAATAATAATAATAATAATAATAATAATAATAATAATAATAAAAATAACAACAACTACTAACACTACTACTACTACTACTACTACTACTACTACTACTACTACTACTACTACTACCACTACTACTACTACTATTACTACTACTACTACTACTACTACTACTACTACTACTAATAATAATAATAATAATAATAAACAAAGAAAACAAGTAAAACAAAGATTTAACTAAATAACTATACTACTACTACTACTACTACTACTACTACTACTACTACTACTACTACTACTAGCGAAGTTGTGGTCTTGGTTTTGTGGTCCTGATTCGGCTCTTTGCAGTCCGCTGGACCATGTAAGCAATGAATAACTAATTAGCAATTAATTTAACTCTGATTTCGAGTTGTCTAGATTTTGTGGTCCTGATTCGGCTCTTTGCAGTCCGCTGGACCCTTTTTAGCAATTAATAACTAAGTAACTGTTAATTTAACTCTGATTGTAACAAGAGGCCGTTTTACACAGCACAGTTATAGCTTTTACCTTGCTTAGTCAGTGTAACACTACGGTTGATGTTACGATAAAGCAGACGATAGAAGGCTACACACAGTTGTATAGCTTGACGCCAGCACAGTTAGTGACATCATCGCAGCTACGTTAGAGCTCATCGATTTTCCAGCCAATCGCAGCCTAAGGATAGAGCCGATTTTACATCCAATTGGAACACAGCGTGATTAGAGAGACCAGTTCTGCCTGGTCAGGCAGAGAGTTAGAATAATCATTCTGCATTCAAGCTAGGAGCAGTACACAGTTACGCTCGGACAGAAATCTCTCCACTAGCAGACTTAGGACGCAGAACTTGTTGGAAATTCGAATTCAATCAAGTTAGCCACGGCCTGACATTGTCAAAAAGGTAAATGAACATACTTTTATTTCATCGTGATGTATTGATATTATTGTTGAATTATGTTTGTGAAATTTGCTATGCTTAGAATTGTTAGTCCACGTGGCGAACACGACCGGGTTCGACGCCATGTTGTATACCTGACGGAACCACTGTTGTTTAACCTATATGTATGCTTTCAGACCAGTGGCTGTACCAGAGAATGTGTCTAATATTAATTCTTTCTCTCTGTGAATAGTTAGCCAGGATGTATATTTATATATGTATAGGAAATTAGAGTGGAGATTCCAGTGGACCACAGACTTAGCAGAATGTTCGTCGCTAATATATAAAGATGTGGAGCTAATCACTGAGGGCTACTTCGGCCTTCAGTGAGACGCTCTGCACCCACCTATTATACAGAGTTGTGCAGAATTTCGTCTCATATGTTACAGACGAGCAGGCATTGTATCGTGAGCCCAACAAGGCGAAAGACAAGAACAAGTCGTCGCTGAAAGTTGGTCTGCAGAGGCCTGTAAAGCACTGAGCTAAGAGATCCCACCAGTCTAGCCACAGGGAGAAGACTCCACAACAACACAGCTTATCAATGAAATCCCCACAACGCAGCGCTTCGAATACACAGCTAAGTGCACATTCACTAAGTGCACCAAAATCTGTATCACAGGACCACAGTAGTCCACTCTTCCAGAACTCTGACCATTAGGGCAGAAAGTATCCAGTGCCCGATGATGATAAAGTAGCTGCCTAGAACTATCAAGAGCGAATCATTCACATTGACATTTGAACTTTTAAGTTAGTTTTGTACTTCGAAGATCGTGTGTAGAGTAGAGGAAATAAATGTGTGATAGTTACTGCTATCAAGTGGCTGGACTACCTATGTTTCATAGCTGTGTGACAATGATCTTTTACCATTTTTCTTTCTATCCCTGTACCCCCAGCCTAAACACTGGCCGAGCTAAACAAATAACTGTATTAAGTTAAGTCACAGGGAGATTACTAGCGATCCCCATAGACTAAAGACGAGTGGGTAATAGCATTCTATTGTGCAGAGCCCAGCAACAATAGACCTACCGTCACACTGATCTCGAGTTATAAAAAAAAAATTCGCTTAGCCTACTCGTCCTTCTCCAGAAATTTAAAGATTCGAATATTATATAGTATAGGCCTAAATATTATTAATTAGGATATATATAGTTTATACATTTATTTACGTATAAAATAAACAACAATAATAATAATAATAATAATAACAATAACGGATTTTTATATAGCGGATACTCCAGCCTATGACCAGACTCACCACGCTTTACATAGTCATTACATATAAATACATGCACACGATAAAACATCGCTTTTGCTACAATACGCCAAAAAACGGAACAGTGAAGGTACAAACTATTTACAACTGTGTACACAAATTACAAAAAAGACAGAAATAGACTTTACAGCTATGTACACAAATGACAAGAAAGACAGAAATAGAATAGCAAAAACCTATTCACAGCTATTTATATGCCCGGTTAGGCCCAGGAGGAAAAACAGTATAAATATTTACAGCCGTGTATACACTTACGGATCAGACAGAGACAAAAGAGGAGAGAATGGCAGCGGGATACAAATCAGTCTGAATAATGCAGTTTGAAGAGGTGGGTTTTGATGGCCTTTTTGAATGCTTGTGTTGATTGTATGTTGCGGATATGGGAGGGAAAGGAATTCAACTGGTTAGGTGCGGAGTAAGCGAATGCACGTTGGCCATATGTCTTAGTGCGGGTGACGGGAACCTTGAGTGTGCGAGTGTCAGCAGAAGATCTTAAAGTGCGTGAAGGGGAGTAGACAGACAGTAGATCAGCAAGGTAGGAAGGACAAGAATCTGTGAAGAAGTTGTGACAGAGAACAGAGAGTTTGTACTCTATGCGTGCTTGCACAGGAAGCCAGTGAAGGGAATGTAGTAGAGGTGTGATGTGATCGCGTTTCTTAGCTCGGAATACTAGTCTAACTGCTGAGTTCTGAACCTTTTGTAGTTTGTCAATGATGTGTTTTGGGGAGCCAGCGAGGAGAGAGTTGCAATAGTCAAGACGAGAAAGGACGAGAGCGCAGACTAGGGTTTTGGTGGCAGTGACTGTAAGATAGTGGCGAAAGGAGCTGATATGGCGTATGGCCGTGTATGCAGAGCGACAGACGTTGGAGATGTGGTTGTTGAGTGACAGGTCATCGGAGAGAATGTAGCCGAGATTTCTTGCTGAGGATGAGAACTGAATGTTTGTTGTCCCTACTGTAAGCGATGTTGGGAGAGGCGAGAGTGAGGAGGAGGTGTTGTGCTTGTGAATGAGGAGGGCTTCGGTTTTATCGTCATTAAGCTTAAGCTTGTTGAGTGTCATCCATGACTTAATGTCTGTGATGCAGTTCTCCAAAGTCTTAACAGTGGAATTAGTGGAGAGAGGGGGCAGTGGTTTTATAAAGTTGTGTGTCGTCTGCAAATGACTGACTCTTAACAGCATGCTTTCTAAGCAGGAGAAGCAGTGGCTTGGTGTACAGAGTGAATAACACCGGCCCTAAAACGGAACCCTGAGGCACGCCGCACACCAAGTCTGCTGTGCTGGAGAAACAGCCATCGACAGTGACTGCTTGTGATCTGTCAGAAAGATATGAGTGGAACCAAGCCAGGACCGAGCCAGAGATTCCAAAGTAGTGTTGAAGAGTGTTAAAGAGAATGTGATGGTCGACTGTGTCAAAGGCGGCTGAGAGGTCTAATAAGGTGGGAACGGAGACGTTACCATTATCTAAGGCAAGCAACAGATCATTGGTTACCTTTAGGAGGGCTGTCTCAGTGCTGTGGAAGGGTCGGTAAGCAGACTGGTTGGGGCAAAGTAAAGCGTTATCATTTAGGTAAGCAAACAGTTGTTTGAGAACAATTTTTTCTATGACTTTGGACAGGAAGGAGAGGTTTGAAACAGGTCTATAGTTCTTTTGATTATTTTTGTCTAAACTTGGCTTTTTAAGGAGGGGTTTGATGACAGCCGCTTTGAGCACAGACGGAACAACACCAGAGGACAGACTCTCGTTGATAATGTGGGTAATGGTCGGGAGTAGAGGGTCAAGATTTTCTATCAACATGGGGGTAGGAATGGGGTCAAGAGAGCAAGATGTTGGTTTTGAGCTTAAAATGACTTTCTTGACTTCTTGCTCTGTTATTGGTTGAAAAACTTCCATCTTTGCGGTAGTGAGGGAAGGTGAGAATGCGTTAATGAGTGGGATCTCATGGCTATCAAGAGCGGCCCTTATGTCAACCACTTTCTGTGTGAAATAATTACAAAATACGTCTGGGAGCTGACATGGTGGATGCGTGGATGGGAGTGATGTTGCATTGCTCTTACCCCTTAGCTGATTGCAAATGCCGAACAACTGTTTACAAGTTTCGCTGCTGCTAATTCTGTCGCTAAAGTACCGGGTTTGGGCAGTCTGGACTATTTTAGTGACCCGTTATTTTTTGCAGCGGTAAAAATCTGCTTGCTGACTTCTAAACCCGATTTGAGCCACTTTTTCTCAGCTTTGCATCGGTGTTTCTTCGCCTCGGAGAGTTCGTCCTTAATAGACTCGTACCAGGGTGCTGAGCGTGTTGCTTTGACCTTTTTCTGGGCCACGGGAGCGTGCCGATCAAGCACCGCATGAAGTGTACTATTCAGCTGATCCACAGTGGGGCACAGTTCTTGGGTCACTTTAGCGGTAAGTTCTTGCTTGAAAGCATCCCTATCCATGGTACGCAGGCTGCGAGCCTCCATGAACATGGGGGGAAGAGGGGGGGCTGCGACGCTTAGTTTGCACACGACACAGAAATGGTCAGATGTTAATTCCTGGGTGACTGAAGTTGATCTAACAACATTATCCTGAGGCCTATGCATAACCCAATCTATGATGTGACCACGGCTGTGGGTGGGTTCTGTGACTGACTGTGTCAAAGCCCCCCCTTACGGTCCTTCGTTTCTCTTACCATAAAGGGGAACTCTGAGCAGTGTATGCAACCATACGTGAACAACGGATGAATAGATAGAGACAAGTATTACGTTGGCAAAATAAAACAACAATTTATTCACATGAACATAACATGGAGTCGTAAATGAATAACTAAAATTTATAAAAAGTGATAGAATCAAACGACAGAATGAAATGTTCTTTGTTTTAAATAAATTAAATGGTTCTACACAGTATTCTCGTTCAGTCTCTTTGTTTTCCTTTTCTACTGTTCACTCATTGTTCGCACACAACCTATGCACTGTTTACAAATTTGTTGCTAATACTGTTATAACGATTTCAGTTCACAAGTCCCGTTTTACAAATACATATCACACTCCTGCGATCAAACCTTTGCAATACGAAATTGCATAATAACAAAAACGTCCCGAAGACACTAGAGCATGAACTCGCTCAACGCAGGAGTGAAATGTATATATGTCCCGGGAACACAGTAGGCAAATAAACTAAAAATTGTCAATGCACTAGATGTAATCGATAAGTGCATACACCTCGAATGTCACTGGGACTGTAGCCGCTACGATTAGATGCATCCGCCGTGGTCATCCAATATTTCAAAGTCTGTGGTGAAGAAGCGAAGGCAAAACGTTCACTGGCAGAAAGTCTATTATAATACAATCGGTGAAAAGTGATGGTAAACCCAAAAACAAAGTCGAAGTTAAAGTTGAAGTTGAAGGTAAAATCGAAGTTGAAGATGAAACCAAAGGCAAAAAGCGAAAGGTACACTGCAACATAACCCATACAAAATCTTCTAAGAATTTGAGTAACAATTTATACATGCTTCCTGATGCAATTGAAAACTCAACCATTTTCCTTAATAATAATAATCGCTAACTCTTGTATTGTAACAATCACAAATGTAAATCTAACGCATGTATGAATGAATGACTGCAACCTTAAATGTGTTGTATGCTTGGAAGAATAATGATTGTAATAAATATGGTATCACTTATTCGAGTATAATACTTCCCCATAATATTTTAGCCCCACAACATAATGATAACCAACAATGACACGACAAAATACGGACCACAGAAATAAATGACAACAAAGAGACACCCGACTAGCCAGTGAAAACACCCAAGTCCACACTTACTCAACTACCCGTGGATACGGTGATGCGGCTAAGGTCGGATACGTCTCTTCATCCGCAGCATTCCTTTTGGTACAGGTAGGTCAACGGTCAGGTCTACTAGTCGTCTCGATCTTCATTGACTAAAACAAACAGTCGAACTTGCACCAGTTTCAAGGTCGAACTCTTTCTCCCTCATCGTTCTCAAACGACTTCTGGTGAAAACTCAAGTTCTTGTCGTAGGGCACCGCTACGTGAGGATATCACGTACGTATTTCCTTAAGCGTACAGTTGACGGATAAAGGATTAGCAGGGACGAAAAACGATTCAACACACTGCTCCTAGATTCACTGTTCCTTGGACCTCCATGTAACGACCAAATACCTGTCTTCTTCCTCTTTCGTCATTTCCTCTTTTCTACGACAATAAGTTACGTCACACTTTTCATTTACTTTTGTCCCGGCTTATTCAAAGGCACACAAAACGATGATTCATAGGCACTTGCGAGAAGACCACCTATCTACAAACAACAATATAAAGTTCAAACTGAGTGTGGGTCGTGACATACCCCCCCCTCAAGACAAAACCTTGGTTTTGTTCAAACTCAAAGTTCACGACTTACACGTTTCTGCTCAAAAAGTCTGCAGTGACGTTTTCCTTTCCAGGAATACTTTCAATAACCAGTGGAAACGACTGCATCAACAGCGCCCATCTCATCAACCTGCTGCTGGTAGTTTTCGATTTCTGAAGGTATTTCAGCGGTTGGTGATCAGTTTGTACGATGACTGTCCGATCGTACACATATTGCTGAAATCGTTGAAGTCCCCAAATCAACGCTAAACATTCCTTCTCAATCGTTGAGTAGTTCTGTTCTGCGGCAACTAACTTCCGGCTGACACAAGCCACTGGTTGGAGTCCGTGACCCCGATCTTGGCATAGTACTGCTCCAATACCTGTGTCTGACGCGTCTGTTTGCAAAACAAACGGTTTTTCGCCATCTGGCAGACAACATACAGGACTAGAGCACAGCCTTTCTTTCAAAGTGTTGAAAGCTCTTTCGCATGCTTCCGTCCATGCGACTGGTCCTGTTTTTCCTCCCTTCGTCAGATCGGATAGAGGTGCGGCTATGGCTGCAAAGTTTGGTACAAACCTCCTGTAGTAGCTCGCTAACCCCAAAAACGACCTCACTTGTTTCTTTGTAGTTGGTTGTGACGTTTCTCCGATGCGATCCATTTTCTGACGGTCTGGTTGAATCTTACCTCGCCCTACCATGTGTCCCAGATACTCCAAACTCTGAAATCCTAGGAAACATTTTGACGGTCTTGCAGCTAACTGCACTTCGCGGAGTCTCTGACACAACGCTCTTAGACATTCCAAATGCCTTTCTTTTGTTTGAGTAGCTATCATCAAATCATCCATGAAGTTGTCTATTTCAGGCATGTGAAGGGGTGCCAATAACTTCCGCATCATTCGGGAAAATATAGCTCCGGCAGTCTTCAATCCAAAAGGCATCACGCACCACTGGAACTGACCTTCAGGAGTGGTGAACGCTGTCTTTTCTTTGTCCTCTTTTTTCATTGGAATTTGCCAATACCCTTTTGACAAATCTATTTTGCTCAGGTATTTCGCTTTTGCGAGCTTCGCGAACAAAAAATCGATATCAGGTAGAGGCTCAGCGTCGAAGACGATGTTACGATTCATTTTGCGAAAATCAACGCAAAATCGTATTTGTCCATCTTTTTTTTTCACTAGCACAATCGGTGAGCTATACGGTGACGTTGCTCTCTCAATGACCCGCAATTTCATCATCGTTTCTACTTCATCCTTCACCACCTGCATTTGCGAATGAGGTAAAGGGTATTGTCTTGTACGGACTGGCTCTTCATTGATCATCTTTATCTCGCACGTATCCAAGGTGCATCGTAAAGGGAAATCAGTGAAAATGTCTGCATAGTCTGACACTATGTTTAGGATGTCCTCATGAATTTCTGGACATTCTGGGTCAACGTGTACATCTTTCGGACCCTCGGTCGCCACTAACGGACACGTTGGAATGTCGTTGCCCACTTGTTCTTCTTTCCATTGATCGTCTTCTGTCACTACTGTATCGACTGTCACTCTTTCTCTGCATTCTTTCAGCAGATTGACGTGGAAGAGTTTAGTTTTCCGTCCTACTGATATGCGATAATCGCATTCGCCAACTTTTTCTATGACTTCATAGGGTCCTTGCCAAGCCATTTGGAGTTTATTATGTTTAGTGGGTAGCAACAGCAACACTCTGTCGCCTGCTTTGAAGACCCTGGGTTTCGCTTTTCGGTCAAAGTAGTGTTTCTGGCGCTCTGCAACACCTTTCATATGTTCTTTTGCTATCTGGCACGTCTCCTCGATGCGATTGCGTGGATCGACTACGTATTCACTGCTTACTTTCACTTCTTCAGCAGCAATCTCCTTCGACCATAGCTCTCTCAACACGGCCATCGGTCCTCTGACTGTTTTTCCGTATAGTAGCTCAAACGGTGAAAATCCAGTAGCCTCTTGAGGTACCTCTCGGTAGGCGAAAAGAAGAGCTGGTATGTACCGGTCCCACATCCGTGGCTGTTCTGTAGTCAGTTTTCTCAGCATGGTCATCAGAGTGCCGTTAAACCGCTCAACCAGCCCATTACACTGAGGGTGGTAGGGTGTGGTGGCTTTTCCATGGATGGCCAACAATCTGTTCATTTCATCCATGACTGCTGACATGAACTGCGTCCCCCTGTCGGTTAGTATTTCACGAGGGATGCCTACCCTCGACCATATGGTCCACAGAGCCTCTGCTACTTTTTCAGTGTCAATTCTTTTCAACGGAACTGCTTCTGGGTATCGTGTAGCGTAGTCGACAACTACCAAAATGTATTGGTTACCTTGTTCCGACTTTGGTGCAATCGGACCTACAATGTCGATAGCCACTCTTTGGAATGGTTCGTCCATCAAAGGCATCTTTTGTAGGGGTACCTTGCTGACTCGACCCCTTGGTGTCACTCTCTGGCATTCAATGCATGATGCACAGTACCTGCGAACGTCTGCGCACATACCTGGCCAAAAAAACGTATTCCATATACGTTCGCGAGTTCGTTTTCCTCCTAGGTGTCCTGCCATGGGAGGATCATGAGCTAGCCTCATGACTTCTTTTCGTAGTTTCTTGGGAACTACTAGCTGCGATGTCTCCACTCCTCGCAACTGATGCAACCTGTATAGTAACCCTTTCTTTCGCGTGAATTTTACTGTAGCATTTCCTGACTTCAGTTCGCTCTGGGCATCAGCCAACGCTCGAACTTTTTTAAGACTATCGTCTTCTTCTTGCGATGCAGCCAACCCTGTCGGTGTGACTTCCACTCCTAGAGTTTTCGATACCTGCAAAGGTACTGTCGCTCGTTTTTCACGTTCTATTTGTCCCCTTGTTTCGACTGCTGCTGCCACGGCACATTCACTACCATCAATGGTAACTGGGCTTCGGTAACCAGATGAAAATGTAATCCAGTTACCCAGAAGAATGTCAGGTCCCATGTGGTCAAGGACGAACAGTTCAACAGTCCCTGTCACAAAGCCTGATTCAAGTTTCACCCATGCTGTAGGGTACTTTCCTGTTTTTGTCTGGTCTGCTAAGTACACTTCAACACTCCTCCCTGTGTAATCTTCAGGTTTTACCCATTTTGAAGCAACTGCTCCCATCTCTGCTCCAGTATCACGCATGATGCGTACTGTATTTTCGTTGATCCGACCCTCACTCCACGGGTTATAGGGTTTAATAGATCTGACGTCTATTGGCGGAGTATAGATCGGTAGGGTGTCGGTCGCAATTGTAACCTGACTAACTGCATGCGTTTTCATGCATTGCCTGGCGAAGTGTCCCTTACCCCCACACTTATAGCACTTGTCTGAATTCCTCCTGTCTCTTTCATTTCTACCGACAACTGGTCTCCTAAAAGGTTCCCTCAATCTTGTTTGTGACTCGTTCGGTCTACGCTCGGGTTGACTGCTCGGTGTTCGTGGACTCGCTCTTTGGAAAACAGGTCCTCGGGATACGGCTCGTTTTACGTCCAAATGCAGTTGAGCATATTCGGCTGCTTGTGCGGCGTCTGTCGGCAATCGTTCACGCGCGAACATCTCGAGCTCAGGATTCATTACTGAATATATCTGTTCAGCCAAAAACATGTCTAACACAGACTTCGCGTCATCGATGTCTTTGTCTGCCAAGGAAAACCATCTTTCTACAGATGTCTGCAACCGGATGAGAAATTGCGGAAAAGTTTCATTTTGTTCTTTCTTGGTCTCTCGGAACTGTCGGCGATACCATTCCGCATCGCGGCGAAAACGACGTAATAGCGCGTTGCGTACTTCTTCAAAATCTTGAGCCTGTTCGGGTGTCAGACGCAAATACGTATCGCGCGCTTCTCCTGACAATAGTGGAGACAACCTTGCTGCCCAGCAATCTCTATTCCATCCTTGTGATTCAGCTATGAGTTCAAAATGACGCAGATAAGCTTCGATGTCTTCTCTACCATCGAAAGGGTGAATTTTCAATCGGTAACCATCATGATGTTCTCTACGAGTTGAACGGTCAGCGAAAACTTCGCGTTCTTCTCTGATCACCTCCATCTGCATTTTCATCCGTTCTTTCTCTGCCTCCATTCTGATTTCTAATGATCTTCGTTCTTCTTCTTTGTCTTCCTCGCGTCGGCGACGTTCTTCTTCTTTCTCTTCCTCTCGTCGGCGACGTTCTTCTTCCATTTTCCTCTCCATCAGACGTCTGTCTTCTTCTTTTTCCTCTTCTCGTCGGCGACGTTCTTCTTCTTTTTCTTCTTCGCGTCGGCGACGTTCTTCTTCTTTTTCCTCTTCGCGTCGGCGACGTTCTTCTTCTTTTTCCTTTCGCTCTTCTTCCATTTTCCTCTCCATTAGACGTCTGTCTTCTTCTATTTTTCTTTCCATTAGCCGTCTGTCTTCTTCGCGCTCTCTTCGCTCTTCTTCTATTTTTCTTTCCATTAGCCGTCTGTCTTCTTCGCGCTCTCTTCGCTCTTCTTCTATTTTTCTTCGCTCTTCTTCCATTTTCCTCTCCACTAAACGTCTGTCTTCTTCTCGCTCTCTTCGTTCTTCTTCCTTTTGAATGCCATCCACGACAAATCTCGCTAGCGCCTCTTCTCGCAGGCCTAGGCTCATACCTAATTCTCTATACTTCACGGATACGTCAATCACTTCGGACGTCTCTTGGTTCCTTGACGGTTCTACGGCTACCGCCATGCGAGGGAAACCTAAGACAGACGTACTCAGAGTCTCTTCTCTCGTCAAACTGGACATGGTCGCTTCTCCCGATGCTCCCAGTACAATATCGGCTGAGTCGCTGCTAGGGGTGATCGATGTCCCTTCCCCACCAATCGTTTTCTTGGCTCCAGCACGTTTTGTACCTTTCCGGGTGGCGGACATTTTGCTAGCCGACCACCTTTTCTTGTATAATTGGTAAACAACAAATCTATTTACCAACTATATATCTCAGAGTTCAAATAACTCAACAGTTATACCACGGTTTGGCTCAGATGACACTAAGTTGTATTATAGTAAAGTGTGGGCTTGGTTGCTTACTTTATTACTGTCGGGTGCTCTAAGTGCGCCCACGCGATTCAAAACGCTCCAGCACCCGCCAACCACCCACGTCACTTACTCTGATTGTATGGTATAACACAACAATGTCAACGTAATTCTATCTCCTCCATTCATCCGTTCGATCCCACCGCTGCCACCAAATATGTCAAAGCCCCCCCTTACGGTCCTTCGTTTCTCTTACCATAAAGGGGAACTCTGAGCAGTGTATGCAACCATACGTGAACAACGGATGAATAGATAGAGACAAGTATTACGTTGGCAAAATAAAACAACAATTTATTCACATGAACATAACATGGAGTCGTAAATGAATAACTAAAATTTATAAAAAGTGATAGAATCAAACGACAGAATGAAATGTTCTTTGTTTTAAATAAATTAAATGGTTCTACACAGTATTCTCGTTCAGTCTCTTTGTTTTCCTTTTCTACTGTTCACTCATTGTTCGCACACAACCTATGCACTGTTTACAAATTTGTTGCTAATACTGTTATAACGATTTCAGTTCACAAGTCCCGTTTTACAAATACATATCACACTCCTGCGATCAAACCTTTGCAATACGAAATTGCATAATAACAAAAACGTCCCGAAGACACTAGAGCATGAACTCGCTCAACGCAGGAGTGAAATGTATATATGTCCCGGGAACACAGTAGGCAAATAAACTAAAAATTGTCAATGCACTAGATGTAATCGATAAGTGCATACACCTCGAATGTCACTGGGACTGTAGCCGCTACGATTAGATGCATCCGCCGTGGTCATCCAATATTTCAAAGTCTGTGGTGAAGAAGCGAAGGCAAAACGTTCACTGGCAGAAAGTCTATTATAATACAATCGGTGAAAAGTGATGGTAAACCCAAAAACAAAGTCGAAGTTAAAGTTGAAGTTGAAGGTAAAATCGAAGTTGAAGATGAAACCAAAGGCAAAAAGCGAAAGGTACACTGCAACATAACCCATACAAAATCTTCTAAGAATTTGAGTAACAATTTATACATGCTTCCTGATGCAATTGAAAACTCAACCATTTTCCTTAATAATAATAATCGCTAACTCTTGTATTGTAACAATCACAAATGTAAATCTAACGCATGTATGAATGAATGACTGCAACCTTAAATGTGTTGTATGCTTGGAAGAATAATGATTGTAATAAATATGGTATCACTTATTCGAGTATAATACTTCCCCATAATATTTTAGCCCCACAACATAATGATAACCAACAATGACACGACAAAATACGGACCACAGAAATAAATGACAACAAAGAGACACCCGACTAGCCAGTGAAAACACCCAAGTCCACACTTACTCAACTACCCGTGGATACGGTGATGCGGCTAAGGTCGGATACGTCTCTTCATCCGCAGCATTCCTTTTGGTACAGGTAGGTCAACGGTCAGGTCTACTAGTCGTCTCGATCTTCATTGACTAAAACAAACAGTCGAACTTGCACCAGTTTCAAGGTCGAACTCTTTCTCCCTCATCGTTCTCAAACGACTTCTGGTGAAAACTCAAGTTCTTGTCGTAGGGCACCGCTACGTGAGGATATCACGTACGTATTTCCTTAAGCGTACAGTTGACGGATAAAGGATTAGCAGGGACGAAAAACGATTCAACACACTGCTCCTAGATTCACTGTTCCTTGGACCTCCATGTAACGACCAAATACCTGTCTTCTTCCTCTTTCGTCATTTCCTCTTTTCTACGACAATAAGTTACGTCACACTTTTCATTTACTTTTGTCCCGGCTTATTCAAAGGCACACAAAACGATGATTCATAGGCACTTGCGAGAAGACCACCTATCTACAAACAACAATATAAAGTTCAAACTGAGTGTGGGTCGTGACAGACTGAAAGAGCCTAAACTGATCTAAAAGTTCAATCATTTTTGCGGTGGAAGGTTGCTGGGGTTGGTCAAAGTGAAAGTTAATGTCTCCTAAAACTATGTATGTTCCTGACAGTGTGTTGCAATAATCAAGCAGGACTGGAAATTCTTGGTGGAAAATTGCATCAGTTAATTTATTTTTCTTGCTTGGAAAGGTGCGATATATGCATATGAAGTGAATGTTCTGCTGTGGAATGGACAAGCTTAGGTGAACAACTTCAAAAGACGAGTGAGTGAATGCGAAGTCTGTAATGAAGCCAAGGTGACGGGACAGACTGTTTCTGTTAATGATAGCGCGGCCACCACCGCGATTTGAGCGAGGCAACGAACATACAGAATAGCCAGAAGGGGTTAAATCAGAGCATTTACCCTCGTCACCAGTCTGCCGAAACCAAGTTTCTTGAATGAACATAATGTCAGTCTGCTTGTCTGAGATGAATTCTTGCAGAGCGGTACGCTTTTCGATGGGACCTAGTGATTGAGCGTTGAATGATGCAATGCGTAGAGGGCTGTGGCTATCGAGGTGTGAAGATAGAGGTTGAGGGGAGAGGTTGATGTGAATGAGATTGTCTGTGTTACAGCGATGTGTCTCAGGCCTAGTGATACACTCTGGGTGTGATGCAATGTGAAACGTGTGGTCAGAGTTGGAAAGCATAGGCGATCTGTGTGAAAGGACAACAGGGATAGACGAGATGTTTTGTTTGCGTTTGCCTCCACGACTAGCCCGTTTTCTGGGCAAATGACGGCCGATCGAGGACTCTTTTAATCGGAACACAAGGTCTATACAGGTCTAATAATTATATTCAGCTAGTGAGCTTCTTCGCTGCGCGGAGACTGACTTATAATATATAATGTAGATTAAGCCTATGTATACTGTATAACGGTGTCGACTTGGTTCTAGGCAGGAAATGGGGACAGCTATTATTAGCCTACTGCTGAGAACTAACAAAATGCAAATCAAGGAACGCAACTATTAAATATGGTCGATAATAATTATGCTCATATTTACAAAGTATACCGTTGCGAAATGCTAATCTGTGTAAATCGAACAGAGTTAGAAGAACAGCGATCATTTTTAATGTCAACTAGTTGTAGTCATGCAAGCATCATTTCGTAACACATCGGAGAGCTTCGTTCGACTTCGGTGATTGCCTTTTTGGGCGAATAACTGGAACTAGGTTGGAAAAAAAAACAAGTTTGCCTCCCGAACATTATCTGCACACAGGTCATAGAATGGGGGCACACCTATGAATCGCCAGAATTTTCATGTGTAAACATGTTACCATCCTGCGTTTTACTTGCAGGCGGCAAACCGGGTGAACCATGTTTTGGAAACATCGTAAACGAGTGCTCCCAGAACGCAATATGCACTAACGGACTTTGCGAGTGCGGCCCCGGGAGACTAAACGAAGACGGCACATGCTTAGCAAGTAAGTTCTCTCTCTCCCTCTGCCCCTTCTCCCCCCCCCCCCTTCTTTCTCTCTTTCTCTCTCTTTCTTTCTCTTTCTCTCACTCCCTCTCTTTCTCTCTCTCTCTCTCTCTCTCTCTCTCTCTCTCTCCCTCTCTCTCCCTCTCTCTCTCTCTCTCTCTCTCTCTCTCTCTCTCTCTCTCTTACACACATAAAGGCACGCGCGCAATGGGTATGCAACACGCAAAACGATGCCATCGTACAATTTGACCCAAGTTTAGCGAAAAGTTGAGTGTGCGCGTTGTTGCAGTTGCATCCAGGTGCAGACGACGCAACGGGAGTTTTTGTTTTCGTCATGTGATCTTGGTCCTATGACTACATAACAAAATGGACGACAGCGAGGATGAAATGTTATTTCTCACAGCAACAGTTTATAGCTGTTTAGCGATGACTCTGAGTCAAAAGATAAAAAGGAGAAGAAGAAAGATTTGGATGCGTACGTCTCGCTTATGATAAAGCTCTGACGAGACATTCCACAATTCTTCGTGGCCTTGGTAGAGTTCAATGAGATATATTTTATCGGACTCGTTAAGCTTCGATGCACTACTACCTTCCGCCATTTCACTCGCCTCGGATGACCTCTTTACAACAACAACAACAACTAAGTCACGTGAGGGCTAAGCTCGTCTACGATTGGTAGTTGACCTACCTTAGTTGCAGCCAGCCTCAACATTTTACCGCACTGCAGTAAACAGTGCAACGTGGCTCAACACGCTGTACTAGTTGAACTTGCGTTGCGCTCATGATCACATTTGTCGACATTGTTGCAATACATCGATGTACTCAACATTGTTGCACTCGAAGTTGCGATGTGTGCACCTAGCTTTACTATTTGGTATTCTGTTGTCATTCAGGACTGCTAGCTGGCGAAGGTATCTGTACACAAAACGATGATTGTATCCAAGATGCGGAGTGTGTCAGCAGAGTGTGCCAATGCAAGGATACGCATTTCGTTAACTCCGAGCAAACGTGCGATCGCCGTAAGTCTGGCCATTAGCGTATTTATTTTATGTTAGACGCACAATATGGCAAGTCGCATTCACTTGTACTTCCAGATATTATGTGATGTTAAACACACAATATGGCAAGTCGCATTGACTTGTATTTCCATATATTGTGTGATGTTAAACACACAATATGGCAAGTCGCATTGACTTGTATTTCCAGATACCCACGTGAAAATTGCAAATCTCTGTCCTTTAAATGTGTATGCTGTGGTTGTCTGGTTCGCCTCTTATACGTCGAATATGAGTGAAATAGCAGCCAAAAACAGAAATAACTGCCACTGAAAACTAGAATTGTGCACAGTTTTAATTTTCATAAAAGCGTTATTGAAACGACTTTATTATGTTATAAAGAAGCAACTGGAAGACGAAATGGGCAACCATTCAAATGTATTTACAGGCACTCCAATACATAGCCGATAAGTAATCATTTTCAAAAAAAAGTATTTTCTTGGCGTTGTCTAGTCAAAGTTGAGTCAACCAATCTTTATTACCCACAATGAAAAAATCATAAAGCATATTGCATCTTCGCGAATAAGAAAGGAAGAACAAGGGGAAAAAAAGAAAAATATATTTTAAAACAAATAGAATAATACTAATAATAAGCTGATGCCTACCGAAAAATCAACAACGACATTCGAAAAGGCATGCGCACAGCAAAGGAGAACTGGATAGAAAATCGATGCCAGGAAATAGAGAACAGTCTGAACAAGAACAACAGCAAGAAGGCCTACCAGACTGTGAAGCGGCTGACAAGTGTTAAACAGCCCAAGGTCTCCACGATCTAAAGCAAGCCTGGCATATGCCTTACAGAAGAACAAGAAGTCTTGGACAGATGGACAGAGTACTGCTCTGACCTTTACAACCACACACCAAACGGAGACCCACCAGTTCTAGCATGTCCCCAGAACAGAGAAGTAGAAGAAATCCTCCCAAATTGTCAGTGAAGTTGAGGCAGCAGTGCAATCGCTGAAGAAAAGGAAGTCAGCAAGAGTGGACAACATACCCGTAGAAGTGCTTCAAACAGGAGGAGAATCGATGATTGACGCCTTCATCTTTATCTGTAATAATATCTGGCAGAATGGGGAGTGGCCTACACCATGGACCAGTCACTTGTCATAAATCTTCCAAAAAAAAGTAACCTTCAGGAGTGTGAAAATTACCGCACCATCAGCCTCATCAGCCATCCCAGCAATGTCCTCCTGAAAATAATACTCAACAGGTTGAAACCCCAAACTGGACAAGAACAAGCAGGATTCGGGGCAGGGCAAAATACCACTGAACAGATTTTCAACCTCAAAATAATCTGCGAGGAATACCTACAGCACCAACAACATCAATATCATGTGTTGTAGACTTCAAAAAGGCGTTTGGCCGAGTCTGGCTTGTATCAGCCCTAAAATTATTGAAGTCATCAAAAGCCTGTATGACAAGGCTACCAGTGCAGTCCTCCATAACAGCGCCATCGGAAACTGGTTCAGAACAACAATCGGTGTGCGTCTAGGATGCCTACTTTCTCCAACTATCTTTAACATCTTCCTTCTAGAGCGCATCATGCCCTTGCAGGTCACGAAGGCACAGTCAGCATAGGGGGTAGAGCAATCTCCAACCTTCGTTTTGCGGATGACATTGATGGATTGGCTGGAGAGGAAAAAAAACTTGAGCAGCTGGTACAGAGGCTTGACATCACCTCCAAAGCCTATGGAATGGAAATAAGTGCAGAGAAGACCAAAATGATGACCAACAACACCAATGGCATCAACACGGACATCAAAGTACAAGTACAATCCCTCAACACAGTACATAGCTTCAACTATTTAGCAGTCATTGTATCAGACAATGGGTCCCGACAGGAAGTCCTCTCGAGGATCGCACAAACAACTGCTGCCCTGGCAAGGTTGAAGCTTATTTGGAAAGAGAGGACCATCAGCCTACATTCCAAGGTAAGACCTCTGCGCTCCCTTGTCATCTCCATCTTCCTATACGCTTGCAAAGCATGGACCCTCACAGCAGATCTACAACGAAGAATACAAAGCATGGAGATGAGGTGTTACAGAAGACTTCTGGGCATTTCCTATACCCAGCACATCACCAACGACGAAGTCCGACAGACCATCACACAAGCCATTGGACAACACGATGACCTGCTCACAGTGGTGAAGAAATGGAAACTCCGATGTTATGGCCACGTCACCAGGTCATCAGGCCTTGCAAAGACCAAGGAGGTAGAAGAAGAGGGAGACCGAAAAAGAGGTGGGAGGACAACATTCGAGAATGGACTGGTTTGAAACCGAGCGAAGTCATGAGGGTTGCTGAGGACAGAGAAAGATAGAGTACGCTGGTTAAACGATCATCTGTGATGCCCCTACGATCTCTGAGTTACGGGATAGAATAGGATAGGATATGATAGGAGAATAATAAAAAAAAATTATCACACACAATCCCTTCCAATTTTATCTTACTATATATAGCGCACATACACCCACATAACCAATATACAGTTAATTACCTTTGGTTGACGGAACCATTCACGTTCCATTCATTATAAAGTCATCGGAAAATCAAGGTCAATATTACTTCGCGTTTTAATATTATATAAAACTTAATCCATACTGGACAATCATTTTCATGTAGACGATTGTGAATACGTTCCCCAAAGGGCATGTGAGTCATATGGGCGTTAGCCCTTCTATTCATTCATTCATTCATTCATTCATTCGTTTGCTCAATGATTTAAACGCGAAGACGCGCCCCATGATTCTTTATCGTCTTATTTTCATTCTTTGATTATACAACGCTTACACTGTTTCTGCTGTACTCCAGAATCAGCAGTCATTCTTCTGTTGTGGTAATTGTTTCAGGAAAGCCAGAAGGAAGCAGCTGTCAGATGGAGGAAGAGTGTACTGTGCACTCGTCCTGCGTACAGTATAGATGCGTATGTCACGAAGGTTTCTATAATGCTGGGGAACGCTGCGACGAACGTAAGTTCTTACTGTTCTGTTTTCTTTGAAACTAATGGGCCGACTTCTTTGAAACTTAGTATGTTGTTAGAACATAAAAATGGCTACCAATTGACACGTTTATGCGTATAGAGTGACGTCATCATGGTCACGCCATCATTTTAATTGTTTACATAATTTGTTGATTTAAAATTGTTTGGGTTTTGCAGACTTATCTGTAAATACTTTAAAATAGATGAGGGAAAGAGGGTTGGGGGTGGGAAGAGGGTTGGGGGGTGGGGGTGAATCAGAACGAGCAAAATGTCGGTCGGTCGGTCGGTCCGTCGACTGTATATGGATGCTTTCAACATAAAACCAAAGTTATGCAAACTGAATGTGAATGTGAGTCTGTGTACTCATCCCCCAACAACAAAACAATTTTTTTTTCCAGATTTTGAAATCTGTGCAAGATGAGTATTTCGTCCGCCCCCAGCCGCCCGACTATGCAATACTTGCAAATGGAGTAATATCTCAGAACCTATGGCAACTATCGCAACGAAATTTTGTAAGATAGTGTGTATGTCCATTAGACCTCGAAAATGATCAGTGAATGAATTACTTCACTTCAAGGTCAAGGTCACAGAGTCAACAAATGTTAGTAAAACAAAAAAGAAACATTTTCACAAAATTTCAAAGTTTTTACTGTTATTAATATTTAACTTACGATTCTTTGATGCATGGTAGTTAGTATTGAGAAAAGCATACTATGCAAATTTGATCAACCTCGCTCCAAGGTCAAGGTCACTGGAGCTGTCCAAAATCGATTCGTATTGGTATCTTGAAGTGACCTTGACCCTAAACTATGGGAGATATAAGGTCCAATGATCATGCATTTAGAGATAATAGATTGTTCTTTGATATTTGTCCAGTTTTTGCGTTGATCTTGAAGGTCAAGGTCATTTTAGACCCGAAAACATCGACAGTGTATATTTAACCCATAGTGTGCAACGTTTGGATATCATATTTGATCAAACATGAGCATCAGAGGTCACGTGAAGGTCAAGGTTATCCCAAAGTCAAGGTCACTGACTATCAAGGTCATCCCAAGGTCACCGTTTTTTGGGCATAATAAAACTTTTGCTATTGTTTATTTAATCGTTCATGAATGTATTTGGAGCCGGAGGTCAAGGTCACCTCAAGGTCAAGGGCATTGAAATCTCAAAGTCAGTATTACTTTGCATTACAATGCCACGTTTCCATGTCTTTTTTGTTTCTTCTGAGCACTCATTTTCATGTGAAATATTGCAAGTCCATATGGAGCATGAGAGTCATATGGGCTTTGCCATTAAAGTGTAGTTTACATAGTAGTTTACAAAACCCCAAAATTATTGGGTGCAACAAAGTACTTGGATTTTATAGAAACCTTCCACATAATACGAAACTTATGCAAATCAAATGACATCACCTGTTTTTATTCTTGGTTTTAATCCATCATCATCATCATCATCATCATCATCATCATCATCATCATCATCATCATCATCATCATCATCATCATCATCATTATGTATTGATTTGGTCACCACATCAAGTTATGCAGATTAACAAGTGAAGTAATTTCTTGAAAGAGATAATAATGTTGTGTTAACTTATCTTGCACTCGCGGGAACTCTGCACCCGTTACGGTTGAGCGCTTGTTATTTTTATTTTTATAGTTTTTTTTTCCTGTGTGGTGGGGGTTAAGGTGCAGCCACTGCTCCATTTGAACAGCTTTTGACAAATTCATGAGCTTCCGAAAACATTTTTATCTCACGAACGAAGCACTCAGGACTTACCTAAAGCAACGCTGGGCAATATTTCTGGCTATGTTTCCAGGTTTCTTTTGGTATATGATGCAGGAGACATAGTCAAGTAAAATTTCTTTTAGATTTTTGTGAGTAGTTTGCATATTAGCTAAGTAGTAAGCAATTTAAATTGGTATTCTTTCTGCGCCGTCTTGTATAACCGAAAGCGGATCATTGGGCCGAGTAAAGAATTGTAACTCCATTGCATCCCTACCGACTTTCGGGAACAATTATTCCCCCGTGGGGTTGCCGGGGGTTTCTATATAGTTATCCCCACTTTCTGGAAATTTAGTGCTTCAAGTTCCCACTGTCGCTGTCTTTCTCCGTTGGTCTTTCTCATTCCTACTCTGTTCTATCAATCTACTATACTATCTTCTTTGCCAGACCAGTCTATCCTTTCCTGTTCTATCCTATCCCGTAACTCAAAGGTCGTTGGGGTACCACAGATGATCGTTTAACCAGCGTACTCCATCTTTCTCTGTTATCAGCAACCCTCATGGCTTCGTTCAGTGTCAAACCAGTCCATTCGCGAACGTTATCCTCCCACCCCTTTTTCTGTCTCCATCATCTTCTGCCTCCTTGCGCCGTGGTTTTTGCAAGGCCTGATGCTCTCGTGACGTGGCTATAACATCGGAGTTTCCGTTTCTTCATCACTGTGATCATATCATTATGTTGTCCAATGGCTTGTGTGATGGTCCGTCGGACTTCGTTGTTGGTGATGTGCTGGGTGTAGGAAATGCCCATAAGTCTTCTGTAGCATACCAGTCACTTATCTTTTTTCTTGAAAACTCTTCCAAAACTCCTGATTTATGTATGAGGTCCGTTGGGTCAGCTTGGGAATATTGGACACTTTCTGCCAAATGGTCACTAGGGCTTCCTATGATATTGTTATTCAGCAATGTAGGCATTTTATATGTATGTGTTTTGTTGATATTCTATAATGATGTTTATATTCTATTTTTGTTTTTGTAAACGGGGGTTCGATAAATTAGAGTATAGCCTCAGCGCCCCCTGCGTGGGATGCCTTTATTGCAAAGTGACCAGCTGGTGGAATGCCTTCATTGCTACCACTAGGGTTGTTTCAGCAGATCTTTTATACAGATCAGGGGTGAGTCCTCTTTCAACCAAGTTGTGGTCCTAATTTTGTGGTCCTGATTCGGCCCTTTGCAGTCCGCTGGACCCTGTAAGCAATAACTAACTAACAAATCTGTTTTGGATGAAGGAACATTTTAAGACTAGGTAAACGTTGACGTTACTGAACATTAGAGGATCCCGTAGAAGAAAATGAACTATATAACTCCGTGTTTCCAATTTGATTTGATTTCTTGTTTATAGGATCTAGTGAACCTTTAGCGGTCATAGCTGGACCACTGTGCTCGCAATGAGGATTTTAATATCAATAGTTGGCAGCACACTGCATTATACTTCCATGGGAAATGTATTGTCTTATATTCTCTTTCACTCTCCTTATATATCAGGCCGTACCACTGTCGGCTGAGAGCGAGAAGTATGTGACCCGAGTTAAGTGTTTTGCTTTCAGGCATTTTGCCGGGTGATCATTGTGATGACAGCATCAGCTTCCAGTGCATAGACGGTTCAGGATGCTTTGATGGAACGTGCAAATGTAATCCAGGGACTTTCTTCAGGAACCAAGCATGCCACAAATGTAGGTTCCCTTTTCTCTCTCTCTCTGTGTGTGTGTGGGGGGGGGGGGGTGTAACCGACTGTGGTCATGCTAGAATATGAATAACTAATGTCTAAATGCTCAATCCCTCTGCATATCAGAAATACTAATGGCTGCATGTTCGATTTCGTTCATACCCACATTAACGAAACGACATTCAAACAAATCACTGTAAACAAAATGACTAGACCTTTCCTCTTCATAAAATACGTATAAAAATATATATTTACCCGTTCTTTTGCAAAGGAGTTTACACATGGGTTTTCTTCTACGACTGTCCCAATCATAACGGATGAGAGAGAGAGAGAGAGAGAGAGAGAGAGAGAGAGAGAGAGAGAGAGAGAGAGAGAGAGAGAGAGAGAGAGAGAGAGAGAGAGAGAGAGAGAGAGAGAGAGAAAGAGAGAGAGAGAGAGAGAGAGAGAGAGAGAGAGAGAGAGAGAGAGACTGCGTCACGTGACTAACTCGCACTAAATACTGCGCAATCACAGGCGCTCAATATATATACACACAATGTTTTTTAATTATGATGTTATTGTTATGAAGATATTTTGTTTAACTAATTGTTACCGTTACAAGTCCCAAGGGCAAGATGTCACACACCGTGCTTACTGTTTTACCCTTGTTAAATAAAATGATGTTATTGTATATTATCTGTTTCTGTCTCTGTCTGTCTGTCTGTCTGTCTGTCTCTCTCTCCAAACGTGCAACAAATGTAAGTTTCTCTCTGTCTGTCTCTCTCTCCCTGTCTCTCTCACTCTTTCTCTGTCTCTCTTTCTCTCTGTCTCTCAGCCCTCCCCCCCCCCCCCCCCCCCCGACACTTCCCATTGGCCCATCCTCCTCTTTCATTGTAATTATGATAAATGAAAAAAAGCATATTGACGCATGTTGGTGTTTGATTGTAAGTGAAATACCCTAATACCAATATAGGATGATATATTAGACTAGTGGTTTTGTACCCTGGCAAGCCAGAGTACACAGGTTGCTGTTTAAAATGTAGACAGAGAGACAACTGTTGTCTGCGAGTTTCATTTGGACGATGATACCTCCCCATATCCCCCTTGATACCTCACCATACCCCCCCCACTGATATCTCCCCGTCCCCCCCCATGATGCCTCACCATACCCCCTTGATACCTCCCCGAACCCACTTGATACCTCCCCATACCCCCTTGATACCTTCAGTCCCCCCCCCCCTACCTTGTAACCAAACTGTATCCTCCTTGATACTTCCCCGTTGATCGTTTCGCAGGTATGGATGAAAGGAATCGACCATTTCGCATTAGGTAAATTAACGTCCCCGGACACATAGCGTATAGGGGACAAGGGAATCGACCATCACCATACCCCCTTAATATATACCCGTATCCCCGTTATGCCTACCCATGCCCCTTTAAACATACCCGTAGCCCCCTTTTACCTACACGTACCACCCCATCCCGATCCTTGGTAATAATAATAATAATAATAATAATAATAATAATAATAATAATGAATATGGAATAATACAAATAGAAATCATAAAAAACACCAAGGTTTTAAAATAAAATTTGATATAAGATATTGTAACAATAATAATAATAATAATAATAATAATAATAATAATAATAATAATTATTATTATTATTATTATTATTATTATTATTAAATAATAATAATAATAATAATAATAATAATAATAATAATAATAATAATAATAATAATAATAATAAATAAGTTAAAGGTAAAAAGCCTAAATTAAAAAGAAAAATATCCATATTGTAGTGTTAAAAAAACATTTTAAAAAAATGGCCCGCATGAGATTTGAACTTGGGTCGCCTGCACGGTAGGCGAATGTTTTACTACGTGAGCTACCAAGGCTTCGTATAAATACCATCAATTTTTTGGTCTATATGGTTAAACATGCTGAAACCTCAATTTGATTTTTAATGGAAGCGCGAGGAATGAGGCTATTGCAGTTTGTGGACATTTTGTTTATTTATTTATCTCAGAAACGGTTAAACGTTCGGTAAGGAAATGTCGGCTATAACGATTTCGCGGGGTTTGAGCGCACAGCAGGCCGATCCGCAGCGCCCAGCACCTGCCCAGATTTTTTGAGTTTGAAATCATTCGAAGTAAAGCGCGTATTAGCATCCGGTATTATTATTATTATTATTATCAGCGTCCATACCGGACAAACTTTACAGTAGAGGCGAAGAAGGACTTCCGGCTAAGCAATTTTTATATATATAGATATGTCCAAAGCGAGCGTTGTGGCCAAGTGGGCTAAGGCGGGACTCACTTGCCTTGTCCACAAGCCAGAAATCAAAGGCGCCTGACAGGTGTGGGTTCGAGCCACCATCTGGGCGTTATGTTTCTCCGTATATTATTTACTTTCGACTCGGTGGTTTTCTCCGGGTACTCAGCAAAAATTTCAAAAATTCACAAATAATGTTAGGTAGGTAGGGTTTGGGCGCGCCACTGGCTGCGACCACGCCTTCCCCGGGGGAGGCGGCCCAGAGTTTCCCGATAGAAAGGGATAATAAACTGCAGCCAAAAAAAAAAAAATCCGCTATTCTGTGAATATTTTTATTTTTATTGTTGCTACACAATTGTTACATGGTATTGAAATCTCATACATTTTACGTTATACGTTTACATTCTAAATTGTGGATGAGTGCTTCAATGTCTGTTAACAATAGAATTGTATACAAATGTAGTACTACAATTATTAGCATGAATGTGAGAGTGAAAGATGCAAGGATCCACTGCAAGCTTAAGCTTATAGACTCTACAATCTTCATCCTTCGGATGAGAGTATAAACCGAGGTCTAGCCTGTGTCGCATACATTCCATCATAACGGACTTTAAAGATCCTGACGCTCATGTCCTAGATGGGTCAGTGCCGGTGACAAGAACACACCCAGTATGCACCTAGGTCCTTCTCCCCCATCCCTGGCTGCCTAGGATTGTGCTCAGTTGTCTGGAGCGTTATTACGATGCGCCCAAAGGCTGCAAGTTGGCGCCTCGGGCGGCTTGAGTTAGATCCTGTATCGGTCAGCGCCTTGAGTCGCCAAGTACGGCGAGAAATGTGCGCTATAAAAATCCTCGATAATAATAATAATAATAATAATAATAAGAAGAAGAAGAAGAAGAAGAAGAAGAAGAAGAAGAAGAAGAAGAAGAAGAAGAAGGAGAAGAAGAAGAAGAAGAAATACAATATTTGAATCTAAATCTGAATCTCTCTCTCTCTCTCTCTCTCTCTCTCTCTCTCTCTCTCTCTCTCTCTCTCTCTCTCTCGCTCTCTCTCTCTCTCGGGGCATGGCCGTTTTCATCTGCAGCAGTCACTGTCACTTGGCTGAACAATGTCTGATGGTGTGTTCTGATTTCCTTCCAGTACTACTTGTTGATGAGGAAGGCTGTGTTGTTGATACTGATTGTACGCCAGGCGCCGCCTGTGTTGCCACTCGCTGTCAGTGCAAGCCTAAGCATGTCGTTACCCCATCTAAAACGTGCGAACAAAGTAAGTTGGGTTATAAGTGCTTTTATGTTATGTACAAATAAGCTGAAGACAGCATACAAAAAGTTGTAATGTCTGCTCGAACGAGGTAAGAGCTAAAGCACATATAAGTTAGTATAGGTCTGTTCGCCGTTTGTCTGTGTAAAAATTGCAAGTGGATTAATATCTCGGAACCTATTTTAATTATACTATCCTATCCCATCCTATCCTATCCCGTAGATAGATAGATATTCGGTGTTTATAGGGTCCAGCGGACTGCCAACAGCCGAATCAGGACCACATCCTTTCCCGTAACTTGAAAGTCTTTGGGGCACAACAGCTGATCGTTTAACCAGCGTACTCCATCTTTCTGTCCTCAGCAACCCTCATGGCTTCGCTCAGTTTCAAGCCAGTTCATTCTCGAATGTGGTCCTCCCACCCTTTTTTTTCCTATCTCCCTCTTATTCTGCCTCATAGCACCGTGCCTTGATCTGTTTCAACAATCACAGCAAAACTTGGTAAGATGGTGTATACCATTGAGACCTCAACAAAGATATGACTCCACTTCAAGGTCAAGTCGCAGAACCAACAAGTGTTAGTAAAAAATTACAATTTTTTCACAAAATTTTACTTTTTTCTAGGTTATTAATATTGAATTTATGATTCTTTGATGTAAGATAGATATCAATGAGACACACATACCATACAAATTGGGTCAACCTCACTGCAAGGTATAAAATCACTGGAGCTGTCCAAAGTCGGTTAGTATCGGTACTTTGAAGTGAAATTGACCATAAACTATGAGTTATAAAGTCAAAACTTGTTGTATTTAGAGACGATAGATTGGTCTTTTATACGTGTTCCGTTTTTGCGTTGACCTTGAAGGTCAATGTCATTTAGTATGAAACAACATTGTGTTATTTGATCAGACATGCACGAAGGTCAAGGACAACCCAAGGTCAAGGCATTGAAGGTCAAGGTCATGCCAAATGTTATCTTTTTTATTTATTTTATTTTTTTTATTTTTTTGAATAATACAACTTTTGCTGTATTTTATTTGATAGTACATGTTTTTAGAGCCAGAGGTCAAGTTCATCTCAAGGTCCAGAGCATAGAAATATCAAAGTCGGTATTACTTTGCATTTTAATGCCACCGTTTCATTTTGTTTTTGTTTTTTCTTCTGGGCACTCATTTTCATGTTAAATATTGAGAGTTCCTAAGGAGCTTGTGAGTCATATGGGCTTTCCTCTTCTAGTTCTATCAAAGGTCAACCAGCGATGACCTACACATTTATATCAATTTCTTTTCTTCTCTTGTTTTTCATCGCATGAAGCTGAATATTAGAATCAGTTACATCTACTTCATTTCACGCGCTATTCAAATTCTTCTCTTTTTTTTCTCTCCAGTCAATATAATAGCCTATACAAATTATGAATTGTTTGTGGTGATGGTAACGGTGCGGTTAGAATAGCAACAAAGAAAATGTTTGTACTTGCATCAATAGTCATCTTTACTTTTGTTACCACGGCTTTCGCTTTTGAGGCTGCAGCATCGCTTTCTTTAAGTACATCGTTCTCGTCGTGCACAAACCTCTCACCTCCTACTGTTCTTTATCGGTGCCAAGCTGTACTGATCTTTCAACCGTTTACTTGGGTCTTACGGGGGCAGAAGAGAGGAATGAGTGAAAGGCCGTTCTTTGACTCGTCATTTATTTATCATAATCATTTATACTTAGAATGTATCATAATGTTATTCCCACCCGCACCCCTCACCCTCACACCCCCTGGTGGAGGTATCGAGGGTTTCTGCATAAATAGTATCCCCACTTCGTGGAAGTTTAGTGCTTTAGATCCCCACTGTTGTTGATTTCTCCTTTGTTCTTTCTCGTTCCTAGTCAGTTCTATCAATCTACCATCGTCTTCGCTAGACCAATAGCCTACCTTTTTACTGGAAAACTTTCCCCAAACTCCTCTTTTGTGTATAGGGTCTGTTGGGTCAGCTTGTTGATATTGGACGCTTTCTGCTAAATGGTCACTAGGGCTTTCTATGATATTATTATTATTATTATTATTATTATTATTATTATTATTATTATTATTATTATTATTATTATTATTATTATTATTATTATTATTATTATTTAGCAATGTAGGCATTTTATATGTATGGGTTTTGTTAATATTTTATAATGATGTTTATATTCTATTTTGTTTTTGTAAACGGAGGTTCGATAAATTATAGTGTACAGCCTCAGCGTCCCCTGCATTGGATGCCTTTATTGTAAGGTGACCGACGGGTAGAGTGCCTTCAATGATACGATTAGGGTTGTTTCGGCAGATTTTTTATGCGGATCAGGGTTGAGTCATCTTTCAACCAAGTTGTGCTCCTGATTCGGCTCTTTGCAGTCCGTTGGGCCCTATAAACAATGACTAACTAAAATAATGTTATTTCAGAAACGCCAGGTGGAAGCCATTGTAAGACCGATAATGAGTGTGTTGAACACGCATACTGCTTCGATCATAGATGCTTATGCAAAGATGATTTTTATGATAACGATGAACAATGCATTCCACGTAAGTACCCGGAAACCTTTTAATTGTAATTATATACATATATTATAATTCTGACAAAAAAATTAAATGTTCCAAAAGTAGACATTTGCATCTGTTATAAAATTAATGTGTAATCTAAAGCAGTAAGAAGCAAGAACTTTGCAAAGAGAACATAAAAGAACAAGCATTTCAGACGTGTTCCAGAGTTTCATAGGAAAGGTGCAGTGTAAACAAAATCGAAATCAGGCTCGTCATTCTCCAGATAAGGTCACCAAACATAACACCAAGGTGTTTCGAACTAACAAGTGAAACCGATCAATTGACTGACAACCGAAATTCCATTGAATGATGGGCCATGGTTTGAAGAAGTACCCGTATACCAAAGACAGCTTATTTGATAACCATAGCGACCGTTTGGAATATCCGTTTCTGTGTTTTCTTTTAAATGTTGCTGCTGTATCGCCAAGAAAGAAGTTAAAACACGCCACAGTTTTGAATATGCATTTCTGTGGTTTTACTGTTGTATCACCAAGAAAGAAAGAAACATAAGCCGCGTTGTGTTTTGGTTTCAGGTATTGAATTGGGTGCGGCTTGTGGCCCATCTTCCGGGAGAAACCTTTGCATTCGGGGAGCGGAGTGCATTAATTTTCGTTGTAAATGCATACGAGGCACCTACAAGTTGGACAACAAATGCATACCTTGTAAGTGGTAATTTGAACTACATAACAACTAGAAAGGCCTATATGAAATATGTTATCGGTTATGATTATTATATTATATTTCATCTAGGCCTTCGAGATGTGGCTTCAATCTCGTTCATACCTATTTCTCTAAGTTGCGTCTCTTCTTAAAGGTATCAGGTTCTCCCTAAACCCATTTGGTCAGAACTTGGCCTTCTCCACCTATGCTGCAACTGCAACACTCTTGAATTCTGTACCCGATTCCCTACGCTGCTTTCAACTTTCATGGCTCTTCCAACTTTCAAGGCAAAATCTTAAAACACCTGTTCCAAAACTGCTTGTAGCTATAGACTGGGGGAATCAAGTACAGTTCAAATCACGCATCATGTGGAAAAGGGATAGGTGCATAAATATCCACTGGGAAGCAAATAAACTTTTCCCTTTTCTGTCGTACAAAGCCCTAACACACTTTTGGCTTATGCTTTATCTGCTTGTTGGTGTTGTGTGTGAGTGTGGGTGGTTGTGTGGATGTTTAAACAAGGTTTGTGTCTTTTGCTTTCCTTGGCATATAATGTTGTGCATTAGCCATTGGTCAAATTCAATGTGTGAACAAGTGCTGCGACTACTCATGTTGTCTGATTTCGCGCTCTGTATAAAGTATTATTATTATTATTTATTTATTTATTTATTCTTTATTATTATTATTATTATTATTATTATTATTATTATTATTATTATTATTATTATTATTATTATTAGTATTATTAGTATTATTAGTATTATTAGTATTATTAGTATTATTATTAATTATTATTTGTTACACTCGTTTGGTGTTTTTCTATCAGTAGTTGATTCAGCCCCAATGCTGAAATCCTGATAAAGTGTAACTCGGATTCGTTTATCCACGCAACCCGTTCAATCAGCAACAAGGCACGGAGTCGTCGTATGAAGTTTTCAAGCTTTATTCAGCGTACATCAACAACTGCATTCAATCGCCTTTTCACTTTCCTCTCTCACTTTACACAGAGCATCCATTATATAGTTTTTCTCTCAACTCGAGATTACGTCAGAACGTTCCCGATGACGCTTTACAACCAATCAAACTAAAGTTCGTCATCACTGACTTACGTCATACAACATTCTTTTCGGCCCAAGAATGTTCTCAAATATCCACACCTATCACGAAGCTTCGATCGACAGTAAGCAAGCAAATCTAGAGAATTCTCCAATAATATCGACCAACTAAAATTACCAACATTATACAAAGCTTCTTCTAACAACAATGCAAACTCAAATCAAAGGTAAATACACTTTATTATTGAATACCTTGCAAAGCGAAACAATTAGATCTATCGTGCGCGTTTCAGGCATACTATCCTTCGCGTTTCAACGTAACATTATTATTATTATTATTATTATTATTATTATTATTATTATTATTATTATTATTATTATTATTATTATTATTATTATTATTACTATTATTATTATTATTAGAATTAATATTATTTGTATTAGCATTTTTAGTATTATTTTGTTGTTTTATGACACTACATAGGAACAGTTAATTTGATCAAACACATTCCTCTATTTCTCTCTCTCCCTCTTCTCTCACTCCCTCCCTCCCTCCTTCCCTCTCTCTCCCTGTCTCCATCTCTCTCTCTATCTCTCTCTCTCTCTCTCGCTTTCAAAAATGAATTATTGGTGATTGAATTACCTCACCTCAAAGTTACAGTGTCGAGAAATATTAGTTGTTTTAAAAAAAAAATGATTTATTTTAATCAAATTTCACTAGATTCTACCATGCAGATTTGGTCAATTTCTCCAAGGTTAAGGTCACTGGATCCGTCCATAGTTGGATCATATGGGTAATTAGAAGTGACCGTGACTCTAATTATGAGAGCCACAAAGTCCAAACTTGTTGTAGGTATAGAGATGATAGCTTCCGGTTCATCTTTTATATATTTGACGTTTTCGCGTTCGTATGGTAGATAAAGGTACTTATGGCCTAAAATACCTTCACAAATGTTTAATCGTAGATTGAAATGGTTTATATTTACCCACAGTATGAATTAACATCGGTTTGTTTGATCATATTCATAAGCACTGTTTGGTTTCAGTTTTGAAAGCTTCATCCATATTGGACGCCGATTTTCATGTCAATTATTGCGAATAGGCTCCCTATAAGAAGCGCGCACGCGAGTCCTTTGGGCTTTGCCCTTCTCGTTTGTTTTCATTTTTATTGTATTTGTTTTGTGTTGCGTTTTTTCAGCCAAACCCTACGGTTCTCGTTGCGACTATTTCTACCATAATCCGCTACAGTGTGGAAATGGAACTCGGTGCGTCTACAGTAAGGTGGATTATACTGCTAAGTGCCTGTGCGACCTCGATCATTACTATAACAAAGTAAACTGTGTTAATCGTAAGTACTAACTACTACTAATACGACTTTTAGCCGCCGAAAATTGCTGTCTTCGACGATTCTACTAATGTTGTTGCCTACTACTTCTACTATTACTACTACTGTTACTACTACTACTAACCAACAACATCTACTGTGTTGATAATTGTACAAATGCTGCTTTCTGCTACAACTACTGCTACTACTACTACTTCTACTATTACTACTACTACTACCCACCAAAATATACTGTCTTTGATAATTGTACAAATGGTAATACTGCTACAACTACTGCTACTACTATTACTATTACTACTTCTACTATTAATAAATAATAATAATAAATTGCATTTATACAACTCATTTTTCATTAGAATAACAACTCAATGCGCTTACACACATCATTCGTACGCATCATCACAACATTCGCACTACATCATGTACAGCATAATTAAGAAAGTATTATTAGTGTTCATACTATTTACACAGAAAACGCCTTGCGGAACAAGTGCGTTTTTAAGCAGCACTTAAAGGAAACAAGGTCTGTACATTATCTTAAACCGGCAGGCAGCGCATTCCAAACCTTAGGTGCTTGAAAACTAAAAGACAGCTCGCCAACTGTTTTAAGCCGACGCTTGGGCGTTTTCAAAAGTTTTTCATCTGATGAGCGCAAAGAACGGGTTGTAGTGTAGGTAGTGAGTACTTCAGACAGATATAATGGAAGTGACTGGTCGAAGTGACGGAAAGCTAGGACAGCAATTTTGTATTCAATGCGGAACTTGACAGGGAGCCAGTGGAGCTGCATTAAGAGAGGCGTGACATGATCACGCTTCCGTTTTTTAGGCACAAGCCGAGCAGCACAGTTCTGTACACGCTGCAGTCGGCTAACTTCATCAATGGGGAGACCAGCTAGAACTGAATTACAATAATCAAGTCTGGATGTCACAAAAGCGCTGACCAACTGTGTGCATGCATCCCTCGAAAGAAACTGCCTCAAGGACGCAATACGCCGAAGCTCAAGAAAGGACGCACGACAGATGGTACTGATGTGGTCATGCATGGACAAAGAACTATCTAGCTTGGCACCCAAATAACGAACAATATTACTAAATGGGATGGTGCTGCCGCCGATGTTTGTAGAATCGCTGCCGACCAGTTTAAGACGGGAAGATAAGCCTACAGGTATAACCTCGGTCTTGTCAGGGTTAAGCATCAACCTGTTGCTGTTCATCCAAGCCTGGACACTTTC